>OW388297.1:25432886-25805386 GCA_936450465.1 Gibbula magus
GTGTCTCACCTGCACATGCAGTTAAACAGTGAGAGCAACACGCTAGTCATCAGTTTGAAAATTCAATATAACTAACTCAACTAGTCAGTCAACACATGCTCCAGGTCCTTGTTTGTGTAACAAATGTGCCTATCAGCACGCGTCCAGAAGATGTGTAGCACTTTGTAAACACTGTAACAACTGTGGTAAACTCAATCATGTCGGTCTAAACCTGTGACAAAATCCAAAGTACACAGTGTTGAATATCAAGTTACTCATGTTGAGTATGAATAAGTCATCCATACTGCTGGTAATTCTGACATCTCATCAAAAGTTTGGATAGTGCCAATATCGGTAAATAAAACAGTTCCCTCACTGATGTTAGATGCAGGATAGAGACTATGACAAACTGATCAGCAAGCATGCTCTTTAAATTATTGCTGATCGGTTGAGGAGTGCACTTATCCAAAGAATACCATATTGTAGATTGGCACGTGGTTTGCCATTCTCTTCCCACAGAGGTGACTCCCTTCAGATTTCCGATCCTACCCTCTGTTGTTTTTCTCTTGAAATCGAGAGCAGAACCAAAGTCCCCTAGCGGTCGAATGAGTAATCTCATACCGCATCCCTGCTTCTTAACCAATAAAAACTAATCTTTACGTCGCCATGTCGACCGAGTGACTTCAGAGATCTAGGCATTTTACTCTGAAGGGCCTTGCTCATTAGCATATGTCATTCGAATATGTCTGATGGAAATAACGCAAATGAACTGTTTTTTGGTATTTTTCTCTGATTTGGTCTTCTCTATTTATAAGCATGTTTATGATCAATAGTTTTCACAAAATCAAATAGCATATTTCGAGGAAAACACAGAAAAGAAAACACAGGAAAACGAGAAAACGTTGGCCTTACGTTTACTTTATCATTATGACGTGTCATTGGCAAATTTAAATTTACAACGGCGTCGCTGATTGCACAACTAGATTCAATTGCAACCAATCAGGACACTCTCTTTCTGCCCCCGATTGCAAGCGTAAAACAACAGAGGTTAGGATCGGAAATCTGAAGGGAGTAACCTCTGTGAGAAGAGACTGGTGGTTTGCAAGAGCAGGTCTATTTATATTCACAAGACAAAAATAACCGAAAGAAAAGTCATTTCAACGGCGATGTTCATATGAAACTTACATTTAATGAGGTTGTTTAGCTTGTTTACACATTCCGACGACGAGAAACATGCGAATGGCGGTCGTCATGACATGACGTCTCATGTCCTCGAGCAGGGAGATGTTATATTACGTACGCTTCCTTGTCTCGCCAAGGCTCGAGACAAAGTAAAATTATTTCACTCGGGACAAAAACTTGACATGAAAGGGGAAGCTAGTTAGATATCCTCTAATTAATTGTATGTAACCATAATATATATATATATATGAACTGAAAAAAAGAATTTGAATGAATGAAACCAGTATTGAGCATTTCACTTTGTCATATGACTTCATTGTACATCGCTATGACATGTGGCAATATCGCGCGCTTTGTTGTGTTGCTATATCGCTTTTCCGCGTTGAAACCAGACGGCCAAGAGCGATGCCCCCTCTTGACCATCATAGGTTACATTTTATGTGTGCTTTTAGGAAATAATGATTGGTATTTAAGGTGAAACTTAGTTAAATAGGCAATTTATATTTGGTATTTAAGGTGAAATTTTATTAAATAATAAAATCAAAAAAACCCTATCTCACTCCCTTATCTCGCCTTGTGAAGGCGATTTCAAAACGATAATTATTTTAAAAGCCTTGTTTTTGAAAAACATGAACAGATAATGTTTCAAAAGTTACAAATTAAGTTTATAGATGGTTTAAAGAAACATGGTGTAGACCATGTTTGTTGGTATCGAATGTTTTGCCCCTTGGTGTACAGTGGTATAGTATTTTATGTTTTGTTCACAGTGTGTTCGAGTGAAAACCTTGCCCTCAATAAACCAGTGATGGCTTCGACCATTGTATCTAATGTCAAGGAAGCTGCTGTTGATGGAAATCCGTCTCAAAATTGGAATTCAGGCAGCTGTGTAGGTGTCGGTGGTGCTCAGTTGTTTATGGTTGATCTCTCTAGAATCTACACGGCGCTGTCAGTTTCTGTCACCAATGAAATTGATATGACCTCTAACCCAGGTGTGTTTTACATTTCTAAAAATAAACTTTTCTGTAATAAGGACATTTGATGTACATTTGAAGCGTTATTGAATTGCCTCTATAGGCCAAGTCATCAACAGAATTTGATTCGTTTTTTTTGTTTTGTTTTCTTAATACATCATCATATTTGATCTACGTTTTAATCATTCAATGATTTGATTTTCAGTTATTTCCTTCCATAATTATGTCCCCCGAAATTTTTTTCGGGAGACATAATGTTTTCGCCTCCGTCCGTTAAACAAATAAATGCTTTCTTTTCCGGACCATATCTCAAAAACCGTTCAATATTTTTTCACGATACTTGGTATGTGGTCAGACCTAGTGGTGGAGTGATGCCTCTTGCTACTTTGGTTATTCTGAATTATTTTTTTTTCTGGTTTCCATGGAAACAATTTGAACTTAGTGCAAATTGGGGGTTGGGACCTTTTCTGGCCTCTATTTCAAAATCTATCTAGTATTTCTTTACGAAACTTGGTATGTGGTTAGACCTAGTGGTGGGGTGGTGCCTTTTGCTATTTTGATTATTCTGAATTTTTTTCTGGTTTCCATGGAAACAATTTGAACTTAGTGCATATTGAGGGTAGGGACCTTTTCCGGCCTCTATCTCCAAAACCATTCAATATTTTTTCACCAAACTTGGTATTTGCTTAGACCTAGTGATAGAGTGGTGCCTTTTGCTTCTCGTTATTAATGCAGTATTGAACTTAGTGTTTAGCATAAGTGAACAATAAGGGTAATATGACTAGGTTGGATTGAAAGTTGGAGCGGGGGACATCACAGTGCATCACATGCACATATTTCTAGTTATTGTTCGTATTTACATGATTTGATCAATAGTTTCATAATTCCATGTTTAAGGTCTTTGAGGGGCATTTAGAAGTGACATACAGGTGATATGTGGTGAAGGAGTGAACATATACTCCGAAACATCCTTTATTTTTACATTAAAGAAGTTGTTATCCAGAAAATATCCATGTTCTTCCATATTTTAATGTTCAGTTCCCTCTTCTTGATTTTGATTTTCAGTTATTTACTTCCATGAATCTATTTCCAGTTCCGTCCTTCCATGATTTGATTTTATAGTTGCACCTTTTCATGAATATAATTACTTTGACATGCTTCCGTGATTCGATTACAGTTTCTAACTTCTATGATTCCTTGATTTGGTTTAAAGTTTTATTCTCTCATGATCCGATTTACAGTTCCGCCCTTCCATGATTTAATTCACACTTCCGTCTTTCTATGAGTTGATTGAATGTTCCCTCCTTTCATGATTTGATTTACAGTTCGAAGTTCCATGTTTACATGATTGTTTTATACTTGATTGTAAATAACTCTCTGTGTGGCCGTTCGTCCGTGTGTCTGTGCATATCCTGAAAACTATATGACTAAGAAACTTCACAGTTAGTGTGGGTGTAATCTATGTGATGGATCTGGGACTTTACAGGGATTACAACTCCAGGGTGCAAACTCATTGGGAAATTTACAGCAGCAAAAACAGTTAAACTTTCAATTGTGTAGTGAATTTGCCTGTGCTGTGCTGTGCTTTGGGTTTTTTTGAAGTACAGATAAGACACTTGCATGATTTTATGCACAATACCATACTTGCATGGTTTATTTACAATTCCATACGTGCATGATTTTATTTACTGTTCAACAATTGCATGATTATATTAACAGTTTCATCCTTGCATGACTTCGTCATCGAAGTGTTTCTGTCCAATCCTGAAATCTTCAACCAGACTGGCAGCCTCTGCGGGACCCATGTAGGCATCCTGCGGGACCCAACTGACTTCGTCTGTCCTTTGGAGGTGGCTGGACGCTTTGTCAGACTTCGCAAACTTGATCTGACAACCTACATCAGCTATCCTCTCTGTGAGATATCAGTGCATGGAAACGATATTGGTAAGCTTTTACTTTGACCAAAGGTGGTAATTGAACAGTGTGTAATACAGGGGTTCCAACCAAACCATTATTTCCAAACAAATGATCATCTTGATTCTCGCATGCATGGTAAATTGACATAAAATAATGCCTGCTAAATGTTGCTTCCGGTTATCATAAATGTTTTTTTTTTGGCGTGATCTAAAGTTTTTTAAAACGTTTCAAAATACGATATTTCTTTTCCTTATTGAATTGTTTAAATGAAAATGTCATTTAAAATGTTGCAGTTTTTATTCACAAAGCTCTAATGTTACGCAGTACAAAGGTACAATATGCCCGTGGCCTTCTAAGTACCGAAATAAAAATTGATTGAGATGTTATTAGGGACTTATAGCGTTATGTGTTGTTTAATGAAGGCGAGAACTTTGAAATGAAATAATGTTCCTTTGTTAGTAACTGAGTTGAATTGTCATCTCCATTATTACGTATTTTAAATACACCTTTACTACACTGAGATAAATATGTTTGCTAACTTTTAAGTGTTTTAAATTCTCTTATTTGCTGTTGGTGCACTGTAACTCTCTTTTGAAAGTTATTAGATTGTCCGATGATTGTCATAGGAAACTTTTCAGAAAATATTTACACTGAATTTTCACTGGTCGGGTCGTGGTATTGTTTATGTATTTGATTCAAGTTTTGTCACAATACCATGATTGACAACTGAGAATTGGCAAGCTATATTAAATAACTAAAACTTTAAAAAAAGGTATGGGTTAAAATTTAACATTAAAAAATTATGAAAACATTTACATAGTTTACATACTAGCATAAAATGGCATCCATTTTAAATTTAAAAAGTATTAACCACGGTCGATTTGCAACACAACAAAATTTTTAATAATTTTTTTGTTTTTTTTAAATATTTCGAATCGGTGAAACGTTTATTTTACAGTTGCTTCTTCACCAACCTGTTCCCGACTGACACTGAAGACGATCCACGAGGCCAAACTAACAAACGTCGTCCCTGCCTCCACCCTTATCGTCGCCTCCCGCGTGGCTTGTGTCGTGGAGTGTTATCGTCACGTTGGTTGTCAAGCCTTTAACTTTGGAGGAACCGGAAGTTGTGAACTGATCACTTTTGTAGACCAAAATGGCGAGATAACCCCAACTGCAGGATGGTCAGTGAGCGCGATTGTGACCTTTGTTACTGACTGAATCATGGCTGAGAAAGAAGATTTGAAAATCATGGGCAACAAGAAAAGCCTTTAAAAAGGCATGGTTGAAGACATCTTGTTAATGCTAGAAAGTATGAAAGAGATATTATGCCATATGTAGAAACAGCAAAATTGAGACAGCGTCCATTTTGGGGATTACTAATCGAACAATTAGTTAAATATTTTAGCTGATGAGATGAGATTATGAAAGTAACATGAAAACAGGGATGATTTTGCTTTAACCATAGGTGTACAGGGGCGGAAACGGAGGGGGTATGCAGTGACGCCATAACAGTGAGACGTTGTCCAAACGTTTATGGCGTCACCAAATTGGTGACGGCTTTGTGTTGTTATCTATTCTTCGTGATGTTTTTGTATTGATGTAATAATATCTCATTTTGAAGTTTACACATATGCACGTTGGTTGATTGAAAGCACAGTCATGTAACCTAAATTTCAAGGTTCATTTCCTATGTACTGTGAAAGATTCACTGAATAAAACACTTGTCATTTATCCAAACTTGTTCTCCTTTAGAATGCTATATATTTCCTTCTAGTACATACATGCAAATCATATTAACAACTTATAAGATCGAGTTTAGCCTGCTGAAATCGCCATTGAATTTTGACACCAAAACATAACATTATAAACCTCAAAATGTTTTGTAAACCTCATCAAATTTCACTTGGTCATAAAATGACTTAAGGTATGTTGTGATATTGATATTTTATAAAGCGCACTATTCCATTAGGACCGCCAAGGCGTCACTTGCATACACATAGCATTATCCTGAATGAATTGTTTGACCATATTCACTGTAGTGTCGATCTCAAGGTACCCATTATAATCATTTACTACTGAGGACAATCTATGTACAGTATGGAGCCAGGTCACACACACCACACGTACCTCTATCAGAGTTTGAATCCGGGCCTTTGACAACATCCTAACCATTATATTGCTACATATGAGAAGGTTTTTAAATACTCCATCGAAAAAGAAACGTCACCATAGAAAATGCAAGATAATTCAATTCACACACGACTGAAACAGAGATGCAGTAATTCAGTAGCCAACTAAACTAAATTTGAAATGACGAAACAATATCTGTTCATATTTCAAAGAAAAACGCGTTTTAACATTTCTAGAAATTGTCGTTTTCGAATCTCCTTAACTAGACGAGATAGGAGAGTCAAAAGGGTCTTTTCAGCTTGTTTATGACAGTAAAGACGCGTCAACAAATCTAAGTCCAAGAAGGTTATTTATGTCGATGAATTTATTTTTTTTTTAAACTTTTTTGAAAAAAGCGATTTCAACACCCCAAGTGTACTTGAACAGACATAAATATAAAAGCACTCCACTCTCATGTATGAAATTGTGGGTACCTTTTTACCAATCATGTATCTTCGTACAGCATTTAAAACCGACTTTCTCCGGCAGCAGTATTTCGTTTTTTACACCGTTGAAAATATGGTGACGTTTCATTTGCGGTGGAGTGTAGTACCAGCATGCGCGAAGCAGCAGTCGTATCTAATAGGACAACGTCCCTTTTTAAAGTTTTACAAACATTAATCGCTCTTTGTAATTACTTAACAATGTTACACTTATTTAAAATAAATTTCATTCATAATATTTGTTATTTGTTTTATCAAGTCATGTTTATCCCTCATACCAGCATGTGTTACTGACATTGGTCTTCGATATGTATAACTTTATCAAAAATAAGTATATATGATAACTGACTCTCCGCCCCACTATACTCTCAGCTTAATACAAACCTTCATCTAAGTCAGTATGTGTCACTGTAACGGTACATGATAGAGCTGTATAGATCTATATATATACTTCCTCGTGTGTGCACGTGTTCACACGGCATAACCTCTCCTGCAGAAGGTCGGCAGATAGAACCCCGTTATCTTAGCAGCGAGAGCTGTGCTGAGACAAAATGTTGTCGGCTACCTTCTTCATCGGCAAGCTGGTACAGCCCTACATTCAGCTAAAGCCCGATTCACCAGCAGAGAAGCCCGCCCAGGTAATTAAACAAGCAACGCAGCCGGTAGTCAAGTCAGCACCGGTACAGCAGAAACTACCACAGCCCAAAGCTCAGCAACAGTCTCAGACAAAAGTTGTGAAAACTGCACCGAAAGTTGCTGCCAGTCCCAAGATGACGGAACAATGGGCCCAGGAACAAGTAGAACAGTATAAGTTTGACTTTGACGAAGCGGACAAGGACAAGAGCGGCAATCTATCCTATGAAGAAGTGAAAGCAGTGCTAGAGAAGAGGGGATTCAAAGGCAGCGATGCCGAATCCAAGGTAGGTCATGACGTCACTACACCTGGTTTCCATGGAGACTAAGATCAGGTCAAAGGGTTCCTTGCCGTTTTATTATGAATTATGAAGTTTTTACTTGTTCATAATTATCTAAAAATATTTGACATTGTATCTTGTCATGCACTAAGAACGATTCGTTAAACTTTTAGTAGGTTTGACGTCTACAATAATCGATCATAAAAGCTAAGAACTCCAGTCAAAGAGAATAAATATACCATTCAGTATTATTTGTTAAAAAGACTTTTATATCCATTGGCGTACATATCGTATTGTCGTGGAGCAAGAAGAATATGAATGAGATACGCATTGAAGTAGTCACTTTAAATTTGTTGAGGAATTCATTAAAAAATTGCAAAACTTTCAATGGCATAATGTATTAATGAAAACCAAATCTATGGATATTCAATCTTTTTACTGCATTCATTGCAATAAAGAAGCTGACTATCCAAAGGATTAGCAGTTGGTTTTCATTCATCTCCGCATCTTAAACAATACCTATTAGAGAAGACATATTATATGTACAAATAGTAGAATTGCTGATAAATACCTTGGAGGAGAAGGAAGAAATTAAATCAAATAAGTTTACACTAATCATAAAATAAACCATATAATTACTCTTGAAATCTTAATTAATGTTTGTTAAAGACTAAATATAGAACATTCTCATTCTCAATAAAACATCCCGGTTATTCTGGAATAGTATTAATAAAGGGTCGGATTGTTTCTTGATTACAAGACGTGTAGAAAGTCTACATGATCTATCTGATGTAACCAAGCTGGTAGATATACAATGTAAGCCTCGTGGTGGTGCTATGCACGATATAGCCTAGCCCAAAGTATATATTTTATTATTTCTTCTTAACTTCACCCGAATATCAGGATATATCCCCTAAAAAGCAAGTCTTGATTTTTAACGGATTTCGAAATTCCCTTTTCTCCGAGGATTCCGTTCACGTTTCATTAAATATTTATTTATATAGTTTTTTTTACATTTAAATTGCAAATGTATTCCAAATATATATTTATTTTGTTTTCAGAAATTTATATCGAGCACGTACTAAGCTTGCTCTTAATGTTTTACTTATATTTTGATGATATCGATTGTACAAATACCATAATATTTATTTATTTGGCAAGTGATCTTATAACTATTCATTTGTCAGTATCAAACACAACACCAGTTTGTTCAACTCATGCCTTGTACAACTGTAAACACGGTTTAGCTATTCATTTAAACCACGGACTTAAATTACTTAATTAACTTCGTGTTTAAACTGTATGTACATATGTGTTTATCTCTCACATTAAAATGTTACATTTATATCCATATTTTATCATGAATGGATGATATAGAAAAAAAGTCTCCTTCAGTCAAGTTTGACAAGTCTACATTGCCTCAACGCTAGGAATGACATTAAGGATTTTTCTCTGTTCCATTCGATATTACTTAGAGTTTTTCAGTATCATGAGAATTGGTTTAATGGTTTCCTCACAACACACTTGCAAACAAACCACTAACGTTACCACAGCGCATGTTAAAGCGCATTTGTTATAGTTAGCCTTAGTGAAGGTTGCTTTGTGAAAGGGGTACTCAGAACTAAATGCTAGTCTAGCAGCGAGATATAAACATGGGTTAATTAATGCGAATACTTGAGGCGATGCCAGCTCCATAGATGGGTAGTAAGAGGTTCCTATGAAATATGATAGGCTTGTCTATAGTACAACTCGTGCTTGCTCATGCGTGAAGCGTGTCTGCTTTACTCATCTAGGAGCATGTGCGAAGAAATAATATCCGGTCTCGTTTACCGCCCATAGGTCAAGGTCGTTTAAAAACAGATAGGTGTGAAAAGGTCAGAGAGTTGGCTAGTGATCAGGATGTTCTGTGATATAAAGACGTATGGCGTATATGATAGACTAACTCCGAGTCTCTGTAAAACCAATGCCTCTAATACATCGTTACATGTATCCAAAAGACTACTTAACAGTTCATTAGATATTGGAGAGCAATGCCATTAAAATATTAATTTGCTTTTCAATCCGAAAATAGAGATTTCGTTTTAATGAGGATATCATGTTAAATTTGAAGGTGAAGTTAGTGTAAACAATGAAAAACTCAAAGTAACTGTGGTTCAGGCTATGTAGCTCCACTACATGTCCCATTAACAAAACACTGGCCGGGTAAAATGTAGTTCAGTTGGTAGAGTGTCCGCTCATCACTAGTCTTACACTCAGACTATGAAAAAAGTATTTATTCTGAAAATATCACCATTTTATTAAATATTGAAAAGGAGACTGTAAGAAATGGTAAAGTCTCCTTTTCAAATTTTTTTTAAATTTTTTTTTTTTACAGTCTTAGTGTTAGACTAGCTCATCACCTGAAAACCGGGTTCCATTCCCGGTCGCGTCATACCAAAAAACATTAAAACGTGGAAGTTCTTGCTGCATTGCTTGACACTCGGCATCATAAGAACAGACCATCGCTATCACTGGCACTGTATTACAAACACTAGGGAGATATTCTGTATATTCTTGTTTCTGTATATTCTCTCTGACCTTTTCAAACCATTCTATTTCTAAGATTGATGTTGCATGAGGGTTTATTCAAAATGTTGTAATACGAACATACAGCAAGTTAAATTATAAGAGATTAGTATTATTATGCCGATCTGTATAACAGAAGATTTTAAGCTGTTTTAAACAAATATTAAAGGCATATCCATTTAGTTGTTTGGGCTCACGTGTGCTAAACGTTATAAATTGTGCTATGTTGTCGAGAAGTACTGACTTTTACCGAAAATTGCCATTTTTATCTTAGTCAACTCATTAACCTACGATATAAAGTAAAAGTATCGATTTCTGATCGAAAACCGGACAATACTCTGCTTTTGGCGCGTGTCAATTAGTCAAAGGTAATTTTGGAAACTTATTTACAACAGACTAAAAGAAAACTTTAAGTTGATAATGTTTAATAGGTCTTTTAACTATTGTGCATGTAAATGGAACGTGTAGTTTCTGTTTCTGCACAAGTATAATGGCGTTGCTTGATTTTAATTGGAAACTAGTAATTAATATATATTTGACAATTTGGGATGAATTTGCAAGTTGGGTGAACTTATTTGAACTGATACCAGCACATGTCGTATGTTGGCATGTATTAAAGCCAAATAAACTTTTATGAAACACAATGGATGCACCTTTAAAGATACAAAATTGAAACAATAGAACACGTAAATAAACTCTCTCAAAAAAGAAACGCAACCCCTATGTCAATATCTGACAACATCCCCTGAACAAAAATAGTGAGCATAAATTAGATTTTGTTGTCATGTACTCTAAATATGTTCTCTTATGATTAGTACTAGCTCCCAAACGCAGCCTTTGTCACGCACGCTGACATTTTATCTGATTTTGTTGGAAAATGTGCGAAAAAGTCATGTACATAATACTAAAAGTCGGTTGCACGTGCAAATTAAGAAAAACACCGTTGATGTAGAGGTCTATAAAAGGACGCTTAGTTTTGCAATTCAGTCATTTACTCTGAAAATCAAGGTCGAAAATGCCCTGGTTGAGAACAGCGGATCGAAATATTGCCATTGCTCGCATTGAGGCCGGGCAAAGTTTGAGAACAGTTGCCCGTCATCTATATGTCCATAAGACAACAAGCTCCCAACTTTGGAATCGATATACACAGTTTCATGCTACTGAAGACCGTCCCATGAGTGGTAGACCAAGGATCACCACACCGGCTCAGGATCGCTACATCCGGGTCACCCACCTACGTAATCGGCAGCCCACACCAACCGTCCCTGCAACACAGGTGCCTGGTTTGAGGGGATTGTCGGCCCAAACCATCAGGAACCGTTTACGTGAGGCCAATTTACGTACCCAAAAAACATTTGTCGAACCCGTCCTGAGACGCCGACATCGACGCCAACGTCTCAGGTGATGCACTAAAGTAAGGATATGGAACCTATGAAACTGGAGACGAGTCTGGTTCAGCGACGAGTCATGTTTCCTACTTCACCGGCGTGACGGAAGGCTACGTGTCTGTAGACGAGGAAATGAACGGTTTGGTCCGAACTGCGGTCGACAGGTCGACAGAGTTGAAGGAAGCGTCATGGTATGGGGAGCCATGTCTTACAACAAATAATCACACCTTGTCACCATTCCCGGCAATTTGACAGCCAACGATACATCAATGACAGCCTCATCTTCTTCCGATAATCGACCAACAGAGTTGTTTCAACAGGACAATGCCCGCCCTCACAACAAGTTATCCCTGAAAGAAAAGAATAATATGTATTAGTGCAACAGTGAATTTTCTACGGAATTTCAATGTCAACATCTTGAAATGACCCTCCAGATCGCCAAACATCAACCCTCTCGAAAATCTATGGGACTATCTTGATCGTCGTATTCGTGCACGTACACCCCCCAACGCAGACGTTGGATGCACTGGTCACAGCACTACAGGAGGAGTGGAGAACAATACCCAAGGGAAGAATTCGCCATCCGTTCTGCTCCGAGGAGGTGCAATGCTGTGATTACAGCTCGTAGGGCTTATGCGAGATACTGAAGAAAACTCCCCCTAGTTTGAATTGAGTATGTGCTAGAGACCTACAAGATTGGTACCTTATACTATACCCAAATGTTTCACCATGTCAAATTTCATTGCGTTGTCTTTAATAATACATGTGTAATAACGAGGTAAAAATTGACATAAACACTTTCTTAATTTAGGGCTTGCGTTTCTTTTTTGAGAGAGTGTACGAACAAAGTCATGCATTGATATATGAATAAGTTTGCAAAGATGCAACAACATTAAAGTTGTGGAAATGATGTATATGATCATTTCCTTTAACAACCGTTAGAAAGTCAATTTAGAAATTGTGACCACTTTTTTTCACTGGCTACGCTACAACTTCGACCTGGAGTTACAGAAATGTATTCAAGCGATCGTTATTAGTATTAAAACTAGTATATAATTAGATATGTTGTTGAAGACTATGTGACTCTAATGTATGTGATATTACCAAATGTCTCCACTAACCAAATGCTACTGAGGAAAGTTTTGTTAAATCTCGGCCACCTTTTGTAATGTTAGATTTATACCTAAATTAAGCTACTATATATACATATGTGTTTTTCTATTGTTTCAGAAAATCTTCGAAGGTATCGACATGACGAAGGATGGAAAGGTGACCCTCGTGGAATACATGGCCGCCATTAAGAAGATTCCTAAGAGCGCCATGAAGTACGTTCTGACACCGGCTTGCTAGAACTCAGTCTCATTAAAATCAAACCATAATTAGTTACGCTATGTTACACAATATACGTGGATAGAATTTAAATATATAATGTTGTATTTCCGTCCGACTTACGTCACCGGCCCATACGGTGGTTTATATATATAGGGAGAGAAAAGCTAAAGAATGAGCGAATGGTGTGATGGGTTCTGAGTTATTTATTGTTTAAGATAGTGTATGTTTATGACTTGTTTCATACAGAAAATGTATGATTTTGTCTTTTTCTAACGAGTATACTCTGATTCACATTATTACTTTTGTTTAGAAGATACATATTATTCTTTTCTTTCAGGGATAACTTGTCTTGTTTCAGTTATTGTTGTTATTGTTTTCTGAGAGAAACTTCACGTTGTTGTTTTGTTTCAGAGAGATGGCGTTGAGAAGAGCGTTCAAGCTCCTGGACAAGGACAATAATGGCTCTCTGACCAGGCAGGAAATTCTGGATTCCACCAAATCTGGAGCCAAGCTGGATGTGTCTGCCGAGAAAATCTCCGATCTGCTGCAGGCTCTGGCCAAGGATGACGACCAGAAACTCGACTATGAAGAATTCCTGGCAGTTTTTGGCATCAAACTGACCGCGGAGATCATGATGTCAGCCTTTCGTCTCATTGACAGGGATGGAAGTGGGTTTCTTACAAAAGAAGAACTCATCCAGGCTATTCAAGCGGATGCGGATTTGAACATCCGAGCCGACAAGATATCGGCGTTGTTAATTGCATGGGTTAGAGACGATGATAAGAAAATCAATTATAAAGAGTTTGAAAAGGTTTGGCTCCAACAGAAGCCAGTGAAAAAGTAAAGCGGATCAGTCAAGATCTTCTGATAGAAAAACAAAAACCTTCAAGTCTTTCTCTATTTCCTCTCCTTTGACCACTCAGCATTTATACTCAATGCACTATCATATCAGAATAAATATTTAATATATTTGAGAAACGTTTTGTGTTTAATTATCATGATACGGATAGAGAAAGCAAGACAAGGGCCCTTCTCTGTCGGCTTCAAAGTCGTACAGATGAAATGCAAATGAAAAGTCCGATTAAAATGACTACGTTAGGAGCACTTATCCAAGTTCATACATATACCAACTCAGCATATCATTATAATCAGATACTGACATTGGGAAACAGTTGTTTAACAAATTAATCGAATTCATACTGTGAAACAAAAAGATGTATTATTTTTACGATGTTTGAGATTTTACCTTAAATAACAAGCTGGTGTTATGAGCGTTCAATCTGTAAATGTTCACCAAAACAAACCAACAATGATATGATGTAATGTTGAAAAACAGTTTCCCAAAGCAAACAGAACTTTCGATACAGATGCATGTATTTGAACTTGCACATGCATGTACATACTTGTTTTGAGTTCAACTAACTTATTTCGCATAATTATTCATTCTGTAATTCATCTGTGTGGAAAATAAGTGGCATACAACTGAATAATAATAGCTCTAAATTTAAGTCGAACGCATAATTAGCCAATAAGAAGCGAGGATTACGCACTGTTAAATTGACTATAAAGGTTCGTGAACTCGCAAAGTTAATGGAAACATATTCAATTACATAGAGTATCTATATGGCATGTATTTCTAATGCATTCAGTCTTTGGAGCTGCGCCAATATACATCTATCAGAGGAGTACTGAATGTAAAATAACCTTAACTATCGATTGTTGCCTCGGATTTTGTCGAGGTCCTGTGGTCGTATGTTGGTGCTGTCAGTGCTGGCGATAGTTGCCTTACAGTGCGGTTGTGGGTTCGAATCCCACAAGGGACCCGAAAAAGTTCAAGACTTTGTACTAATGAAGGTAGTGTTATCCCAATACAGTCACTCTCTTCCTCATTTCGTAAAACTTTTTTCTCTTAATGAGAAGAACGATAATGCGCAAATGACGGCCTTTCCCAAAAATGAACCAACATTGATTGTATTGGTCAATTGATGTACATGCTGGAGACCGTTATGATTGCTTGTTTCTATTGAACTGTATAATTACAATATATACTTAAATTTCCAAAAGTAACCATATAACCATAGATTTATTATGTGAATCTGCTACCTTTTACAACATGCGACTCGGTTGTAGCCACTCAGACACAAAATGCATGTACAACCTCCCCTGCAAGTCATCACTCACGCTAGTCTCCATCACTGGCTAATTCAAACCGTACTGCATTCCGTTACCATGTCTGTGGTAATCACAGGCGCCAGACCCTAAATATACACCTACGTATATATACCTACCTATGTAACATATAAAGAAGGTATGACACTGTCCGCCATTTTGAATCCTGGCATGGGTAAGAACAAAAAATGTTTGGCATCATGGCATCGATACTTCAAATTCGATATCAGCATCCTCGCCAATCGAACCACCTGTAAATAACAGGTATGGGATTAAAGAGATGGGATGGCACGTTTTGTTAGTAATGCCGATAAAGATACACATTTGAATTAAATTTGAAATCGAACTAGTTTTATGTTGAATCTACACGAAAAGCAAAAGAAAAGTCACCATACAAAGTACAAGATAATTCAGTGATAGACACGACTGAAACAATCACATATGATTATCGGTTCATATTCTTGAAAAACACACGTCTTAAAAAGTTTATTTTGGATGATAAGTTTGACCAATGCACTTGAATCACTCATAGAGTTTCAGCTCCGATGCCATACTTTTTACTGCTAAAATTCTCTTCTCCACTAAGGAAACTGGGGTATATAAACACGTCATTTATTGATGATTGTCTTCTGCTTGGAGATAGTCTACATGACTGTAGGAAAAATATAATGGACACTGTAAACTATTCTAGGAATGCAGGCATGAGGAAGCTTTTCAAAGTACAAACGGCCTGCACTTAACTGTTATGGAAATATTAAATTACGATCCGAGTACTATCGGGAGTAGGAGGGTGTATGGTAGCCTCCTTGCCTGCAGTTACCCTGGCAAAACTGACATCGATGTGACATTTTCAAATCTCAAGTTCTCAGATGTTATATAGGCAACTTTGAGGCCAAAACTAGCCTACTAAAATCAGGATAGATGACATTATTTGGTGGATACAAACTATTGGTAACTCTGAGAAACCAATTTAAGTACAGACACCATCAATTATTTGATACTTCGTAAAAAAGCTTGGAAAGTATGTAGCGGGCTGGCAACTGGAGGCAATTGACCCCGAGAGAAGAGACAACATATCAATGATTTCGGACGATTGGCAGCAAACATTCACCCTGCAAACATTCTGCAAACATTCTGCAAACATAAGAAAAATACTTATGTTCTAATGCTTTGTATTAAATAACCTCCTTAGGAGTTGAAACATTACTAGATAACTGCTACTGTGGGCTGATGAGCTTTATTCCAGGCATTGAACTGTGACGCTGATAAACGAGCAATTCATAACACTTTAGAGTGGACACTAGATTACAAGGGCGTTTGATCATGTCTGTCAGAAATGGAGTAAACTTGCTATAGATGTATTTGCTTCAAGGTTTATTGATCGCAAAACTGCCGAAATAGTTTTCGTATATGTCCTTTAGCAACAGGAGTAGATGCCATTTCAGTTTGATGAGAAAACATGAGTGTGCATGCTTTTCCACCTTTCTGTCGAATTGGAATTTTTGAAGAAACAAAAATCAGCAAGATATGACATTAGGAATTTCACATGGATGTTGGACGACACAATACTGGTTATCTGAAATGATCAGAATGCTAATTAAATGACCTCTTGTTTTACCAAGAGCAAAACATGTCCTGACCTGACACACCCCATATAGAAGGTCAGACTTCCGGCATCCCTTCACAAAGCGCAGCCTATCCAGCGACCCTAGGAGGACCATCATGATCGTATAGTGTGTTCTACCAGGCGAGATTACAGAACCTACATCAGCAGATGCATACAGTATTGTCTCGAAAGGGACGGTCTTTCGAATTCTAATAGATTGTTTTAATGTTTGTGTTTAACAAAGGACTGCAGTGCATAGTGCAAGAAGTACTTGTCCACTGTGGTTTTCTTAAATGTTAATCTTTATAAGTCAGTAGGGACTTTACCAATTTTTAATTCAGTTTCTAAGAGGAGTGCCTAACCTCCGACCTGCCTTGCCTAGGAATTGTGTCATTTGGGACATAAGTGTTGTGTTAACATTCCATACAGATTCTACCTCCCGGAAGGAAAACATCTTTGAAACTTTTGAATTTAAAGTTACTTACCCTGCAAGCTTTATCGTCATTGAAAAGAATTCAAGCTCTTCATTTGCTAGACCTGAAAACTATTACACTTTCCCCTCCTTATCTTAGTTTCCAAATTGGAGATTTGCTTAAAGAAGTCAAAGTTTTCTACTAAGCCAGTTACACTTAACGAATATATTCCAGACAAGAGTGTTACCAGTGTCTTTAATGAATGTTTTGAATTAACAAAGATGCTTTTGAGTGGAAAATACCCGACGCGTTTAGATTTGAGTTATATCAAAGGTACATCCATTGTGTTGTTGGGGGTCAAATATGCTTAACGTTATAAATGGTCTTACTTTATCGAGAAGTACCAACTGTTACCGAAAACTACCATTTTGATGATACTCGACCTAGTATATTGACGATATGAAGGTAAAAGTGTCGATTTCTGATCGAAAACCAGACAATGCACCGCGTGTGGCGCGCGCCAATGAGTCAAACGTAATTTTAGAATTTTATTTAAACCAGATAAAATAAAACATTTGGGTTGATAATGTTTAATAGGTCATATAACTACTGTGTGTGTAAATAGGACATGCACTTTCGGTTTCTGCACATGCATAATGATGTTACTCGGTTTTAATTGGAAACTAGTAATTATGATATATTTGGCGATTGAGGATGAATATGCAAGCTTAGTGAATTTGTTTGTATTGTAAACAGCACGTATGGTGTGTTCGAACGTATTAAAGCCAAATCACATTTTATGAAACACAATGGATGCACCTTTAAGCCTTTCATGTCGGGAAAGAGGCATTGTCATGGAGGCTGAGAACTGTATTAAAGGTGCATCCATTGTGTTTCATAAAATTTAATTTGGCTTTAATACGTTCCATCACACCATATGTGATGTTTACAATACTAAAAAAATTCACTCAGCAAATTCATCCCCAATCGCCGGATATATCATACTTACTAGTTTCCAATCATAATTGAGTAACGGCATTATGCATGTGCAGAAACCGAACGTGCACGTCCCATTTATATGCACAGTAGTTATATGACCTATTGAACATTATCAACCCTAATTTGTTATCTTGTCTGGTTATACCCCCGCTACGACGTAGTCGGGGGTATATAGCGCTCCGCGTGTCCGTCCGTCCGTCCGTCCGTGCGTCCGTGCGTCCGTCCGTCCGAAATCTTTTCCGGAGCTTATCTCGGAAACTATACCACCTGGAAACTTCAAATTTGGTATAGCGATAACCTACATGATGCTGTTGTGCCTTTTAGGGGTTTCAATTCCATGGTTCAAATAATGTTGGACATTTTGACCAAAAACGGTCCCATTTTTGGACTTTGTGTCGTTTCCGGAGCTTATCTCGGAAACTATACCACCTGGAAACTTCAAATTTGGTATAGCGATAACCTACATGATGCTGTTGTGCCTTTTAGGGGTTTCAATTCCATGGTTCAAATAATTTTGGACATTTTGACCAAAAACGGTCCCATTTTTGGACTTTGTGTCGTTTCCGGAGCTTATCTCGGAAACTATACCCCTTGGAAACTTCAAATTTGGTATAGCGATAACCTACATGTTGCTGTTGTGCCTTTTAGGGGTTTCAACTCCATGGTTCAAATAATTTTGGACATTTTGACCAAAAACGGTCCCATTTTTGGACTTTGTGTCGTTTCCGGAGCTTATCTCGGAAACTATACCCTTTGGAAACTTCAAATTTGGTATAGCGATAACCTACATGTTGCTGTTGTGCCTTTTAGGGGTTTCAACTCCATGGTTCAAATAATTTTGGGTTTTTTACCCAAAAACGGTCCGATTTTATAATTTAAAATTTTTTTATGTGTAAACTTCAATCCTAGTTTGATTTCACTTGTCTATATGGTTGGAAATCATGAATACGAGGTGATTTCCCATTTGTGTTTTGTTTGATTATTGTCACATTGCTTTGTTCATGGAGCTGACATTTTGAACATTTCACACATTTACTGTGAGAGTGGGACATTTCCATTTCATCAATAGGTAAGTTATTATACTAGAATTTTATTTTCACTCATGGTGGCAACATATTTCAGAAAATGATAATCATCTTTAAAATCTTTCACTTCTTTAAACTTTTTTGAATTCATGAAAAATAAATTATTTATAAAGATTATAACTACAGTTTATACATAGGAATATATATTGACCTTCAAGCAACTGATTGGAAGGTGAGATTCTGATGTAAAACATTTAGTTATCTCGTCCAGTTCACACCTATGCAAACAATTACATTTCCTGTTGTTTTCTATGTTATGTGCTGACCAAACCACATTCCTAAGCCTTATCATAATATATGATTTATGATTACATAGTTTAAAGAAAGGCGGTCAAACTACAGGCGGGGGTATGTGAGCTGCGCTCACTTTTGCCTTGTTTAAATAAGATTCCAAAATTACGTTTGACTCATTGGCGCGCGCCACACGCGGTGCATTGTCCGGTTTTCGATCAGAAATCGACACTTTTACCTTCATATCGTCGATATACTTAGTCGAGTAACATCAAAATGGTAGTTTTCGGTAACAGTTGGTACTTCTCGATAAAATAAGACCGTTTATAACGTTTGGCATATTTGACCCCTAACAACACAATGAATGTACCTTAAATGATGTCTGGCATTGACACAAAACTGTTTTACCATATAGTGTTAGAGTTGCAGCATGCAGTGCAGCGAATAGAGCACGGGTGCCTATCAGTATCATTCTAGTATCAACAGCCGGTTGGTCAAAGGACTGTACCTTCAGGAAATATTGAAAAAAACCAGTGTATTCAGTGGCGGATCCAGGAATATTGAAAGGGCAGGGGTCCACCAATTGAAAAAAAAATTCCCATACAGGCACTTGCATTTTTTTCTTTTTGCAATTAAAATTTTCAAAAATGACGTCACAGACTGCGTGCGCATCTCACATAACCTCTAAGTCAGTCAATATTAAGACAGAATTACAACCAAACGTGGACTTTCAGGTAAGTCTCGTTTAATTAAACAAATTATTTTTGAGTAATGAATGATCTTCAGAATAAGCTGGACAAACGAGCTAGAAGTGATGTTCATCTCCAATTTTAAGAATACTTATTAGCTTTTATCAGTAAACGATAAAGATGTATTTTAGCTGAGCAATATGTATGAACTTAAATGAAGCCTGAACGATCGTCTTAATTGAAAAGTTTAATGCATAATATATTTGTTCAGTTAAAGAATTGTGTGAAGTGGGTTGTTTTAAGAATGACGAGTAAGTTATTTGTGTGTGCATTTGTTATACCTCTAATTCTTGCTTAGAAGTCCACGTGTTAGATAGAACATAACCTATGTAACATATTAATTGTGCATGAGATAGAAAATAACAGAAACGTTATATATAGGCGTGAGAGGGGGAGAATTTGTAACATCGCCGCATTTTGATATACACATCTATACAATAGATTAGCAAATGTTAAACAGATACCAAACTATGTTTAAAATGTTACTGTCTTTAGTGTTTTTAACATTTCATAGCTACAAGACGCTTTTTATCCCGCCGGTATGTAATACCGTGGGATATAGTCATCATCCCGTCCGTCTGTCCGTCCGTCCGTCCGTAATCATTTCGTTTCCGGAGCAGAACTCGAAAACCATTCATGATATCTTTCTGAAACTTCCTATGTGTATTACCCACCTACTGAAGTGGTGCCTTTTGGTATTTTGAGATTTCTGAGAAGAAAAAAATTTCGTTTCCATAGAAACAAATTATGTGGGACCGGTGAGATATGTCATCTTCTGATGACTCTTGTTTGTAAAAGCAACTGTACATATTTAAGCATTTACGATCACTAGCGTTTGCAAGGGGTTCAATACTGTTCATAAAGTTGTTTGCTCCATTTTTCTACAAGTACAATATTGGAAAGGGAACTAATTATCTTCTGAACCAAATAATGTTAACAAAAAAAACCGTCAAAATCTTGAAACACGAAACTATTGACTTTTACTCATCATGATATGATATTTACCTTACATTACACTGAAAACAGAAATAGTTTCTTAATTGTGTTTGTGCGATAATGAGTGGGTGATGGATTGTATATACAGATGAAAATAAAACTTTCAAGTGTCTCTTAGAAGATGTCATAGGGAAGGAACAGGATTTATCAGTACAGAAGCATCTTACGACTGGCCTAAATACACGACAGTAGAAAGGTAGCATTATCGGTGATCCAAAAGGAATAATGTCAAGAGAGAAATCTGTGTTTACGAATAAAAACGCATTTTAGTTTTATCCGGTTTAATGTGTTGTCATTAAACAAAATATGATACAAACATGAGGAAATAATTGAAAATCCTTATCTGAAGAGTGTAAGTGTTTTAAGAATACCATAATAAATATAAGCTGGCAGGTAAAAAAAACCAAATACCTCAGTTGGTTTCGATTAATTCAATATTATAAAAGAAATTAAATCCATTTGCCTATAGAATAATACTTATCTTTGTTTAATGAAGACAGGGGTAAGAAATGAAATTTACTTCAATATGACCCCTACAATATGTTTAAAATGTTAAAATGTCTGCAGAATCAGGCACATTTATTAATATATTATATTTCACATAGAATATGTCTTATATGTCAATGAAATATTTTTGAAGAATTATTTTATTTAAAATTTCATTTTTTAATCAAAAAATTAAAAACATGTAGAAGTATTCTTTGACTGTTGACTAAACGCCTTCACTATTCAGTTTTAGAGTATAACATCGAAAACTTAAGACATTTGCAATTGAAATCATACATCTGATAAAAGCGACAGAAGTGTGTACCTTCTTTTGCCTGGCAGTTTACGTCTGTATTATATAGCATGTCAATATTAGTTTAAACCTATCTAACAGTGCAATTCCGTTTGTATTTGACAACTAAGTATGAACTATGATATAGCTAACACACATTGTAAGCAATTTACGATTGAAAATCTTTAATTTATTTGTAGTTAAATGTATACATCTTGGAGTCTGTTGTGTTGATCCAAAGACGATGACTCATCTTTACATCAAGTAATGGAAAGACCATTATGTTTTGGTAAATGTATATGTACGTAGAAATCCTATTTATTGTTCTCACTTAAAAGCACGTGTAAGTCTTACAAAATGCACTTCACATCGATCTAGTCTCAATCACCCCTCGTGTATAAGACAACAACCATTGGCGGACCGGTTCCGGCTCGACTGATTGCATCTCTTTTTGTCCTGTGAACATGTACATTGACTGAGGGAGAGCAAACGTGTGTACTATACACTTGGTCCATTACAATAATTGTATTCAATAAAATGTGAAGAGTAAGGCATGCTATTAAATCTAAATACATCGGAAAAGAATGCTACTTAAAAAGTATTGAGTGTGCATTCCATACTTTAATATATATATTATATATATATATATATATAGATCGCATCTAGAATCCAGAATAAGATATCCTCATTGTTTCGGGATACATTTCAATATTTGATTAAAATATATCTATCAAGTTTATGAAGTTTGAAACACTTCATGTCAGTTATATGTTGAAGTATCCTTATTCAACGTTACGTATAAGTAATCATACATAAATAGAGGTCACACACTAAAAGAATTTCATTTAATACATATTTCATTGAACGAGTTAAACGAATATCACATTATTATATCGTTTAATATTATTTATTTTAGTCAGACCCCTTTTTTCCGCACAATTAGGTTACAATTTAAAGCAAGTTGTGAGTTTAAGCGAATCATCATTTGCATAGAAATGCATAGAGAGGATTTGAAATACTACTATGCGGATGGCATAAATGAGTTAAGTTTAGTACTCTGTTATTATTTGCCCAAATTAATCATGCGAAATTGTCGACAGTGTGCTGAAACTAACTGAGATTTAAGTCAGTCATTGTGACGTCACGGCTGCACACCAATGTGACGTCACGGCTGCACACGTCGTCATACTTTCTGCTAAGTTACACTAGTTCGATATAACAGTATAAATATTACAATGCATTATCTTCCTCTGTCCATGTAATAAAGCTTGTCTTACATTGATAACTAACTTCTCAATGTCTCTCTAGAAAACATCTTTGAAATAGTATTTTCCCCAGTCCGTTGATTCAATTTACTTTCCCTACATTCCCCTCACTTCAAACACAATAATAACATGAAAGTCTTCTGAAAGTTGATGCAGGATCACGGTTGAGTCTAATACCTTTCATTAGGAAATCGTCGGACTAAAAAATAAGATAAACCTATTAGAAAACAACCAGAAAAAGAACAATTTAATCTTCTTTAATCTTGACGAGTCAATCAATGAAAAACCATCGGAAAGCGATGACAAAATACACACTACTATGTCAGAAAAGCTGAAGCTGCATGTGGATAAGGACAAGTTCTCAATACCTTTCATTATCATACTTGACCAGAAGTATTATTTTCATTACACTGTCGGTCGTTTTTCTGCGGGTGTATAACAGACAAAATACTAAACTTACTTCAATGGAATATTGAACTCGTTACTGAATCATTAACTCGTTTGATGGTTTTACATGTATGTTCGTTTAACATCCTTATAAAATCAACACGTTCGTTCACACCTGTAACAATAGGTATACATACATAATGATAAGTCAGTAGACAATTGATTGTCGTTGAAACTGAACATTGTTCTGTTCTCAGCTTCGTTTTTGGACGATTGTCACATTTTCCGATATCATCTTCGAATATTACATTACAATATAAGAGCTTAAATATAAGTGTATGTATTATTGGTAATCCAATGATCTGTATTTACGTACGCTTCAATGAGTTTGTGAGTTACATTGTTAGATGATTTAACTCAAAATATTTTTCTTTGTTTGTTTCAGAATATGCATAATATTTCTGTAAAGAAAGATCAATACAGAACATATTAGAAGAATCCATGGCCTCAGTTGTTTGTCTTATTCACACCAAAGTTTCTGAAGAATTTGCTGACCAGAATTCCTGAAGATCTGAAGATAATAAACTGTGAGGATCTGAGTGAAGTGTTTGATGGAAGTTCCTGAAAATATGGAGCATATTTTTTACCATCTTGGATATTCCTCTATTAACATTTATTAACTTCAACAATACTGTAAAAGTGCTTGGTAAAGAACATTCAACTAGAGATGGCAAGCTCAGAGAAAGAGACTCAAATTGAAGTAGAAGTCCATGCAGATGGCGAGAGTGAAGATGTAATGGATAAGGAAAACCCTTCCACTAATATGAACACTTCCTCAACTGATGGTGTAAGTGAGAGAGCAAAGCAGTTAAAATCTAGAAGAAAACAAGTCAGGGGTAGAATAACAAGAACTATAAACAGAACAAAAGAGAGTGTAAAAGAGAAAGAGTTGACAGAAAGAAGAGCTGTGAAAATTAAAGATGACCTTAGGAAGGATCTTGATGTGGTGCTAGAATTACATGCTGAACTGTATAATTTCGAAGACGCAAATTATGGTCGCCTTGATAAGTGGGAAAGTGAAGTCACAAATGATGTTTATTCCATAGAGGAGAGAATTGAAGACTATTTGTCAACACGTGGAGAGATGACTTCAGCTGACAAGGTTCGAACTAGAAGATCCGTGAAACAACACACCATCGAGGTGCTTGAAAATGAAGACCCACCCAGTGACTCTGAAGAAAGCATCATCAGTGAAAGAGGAAACAACAAAAATGAGAATGCCAAGAGTGAGACACCAGAGCTTGAAGCTGGCATGAACTCAGTGAACATAAGTGGCAGTCATGGTGCTGAAAATATACATGAAAGTGTTGACTGTTGGATTGATAACCTTGTTGAATTCCAGGAAACCAAACTTCCAGAGATTCCTTTGAAGGATATGTCCATAGCTGATGCTCTGTTTAGAATTGAGGCAAGGAAGGAAATACCTAATGTCCAGTTGATAGAGTTTGATGGAAGCCCACTACAATATGTGGAATTTGTTGAAAGTTTTCATGTCCACATACATGATAAGGCTAACATCTCTGATAATTTGAGAATGGCACAGTTGAAGATGTTGTTAACCGGACAAGCGAAGAGAGCGGTGTCTGGGTTTGGATCAAGTGGTGTCATGTACGCAACAGCACTGAAGACATTGAAACAGCAGTTCGGACAGCCAAGTGTGATAACGAGGGCATTCATCAACAGAGTCACTAAGGGCGAAGTGGTCAGAAGTAATGGCAGAGAAGGCTTGAGGCGATTCTCCACTGACGTCATCAACTGTCTTGCGACATTAAAGAGACTGAACCACATGTCAGATGTCAATGCCTCGGAGTCGCTCAGGATGATCATCAGAAGACTACCGGACGACATGATACTCAAGTGGAAGAATGTAGCGTCAACCATTCGGGAGAAGGGGCAATCTCCTACCCTTGAACACATCAGTGACTTCCTGCGCAAGAGAGTGCGAGCAGATTTCGATCCAGATTTTGGAGACATTGAAAGGTCAACTCCTAGGAACAGAGATAGTGTAAAACCCACACAGAGCAGAAGAGGAATTCACGCTGCGCAGCAGATGCATAGACAACCAAGGTGTTATGTGTGCATGGAAGCACACAAGATTACAGACTGTCAGACATTTAGGTCATACAGTGTTAATGATAAGGTAGCATTTGTTAGAGATAATAGGTTGTGTTATTCTTGTTTGTTGAGAGGTCACAGGACAACAGACTGCAGATCAAGGACAGCCTGTGGTGAAGATGGCTGTAAGAGGACACATCACCGCCTATTACACAGCACGCAACAGAGTGCAGGTGGAGCGCAGTCAGTCTTGGACAAGGCCAGTATCCTACCAGTGATCAGAGTGAAATTCAGAGCACCGAATGGGAGAATCAAGGATGGTAATGTCTTGTTAGACAGTGGAGCAGGAACTACGGTTATCCGCTCAGAGTTTGCTAGTTCCTTAGGACTACAGGGCAAAAGATCAGGACTGGACCTGCTAGTGGTTGGAGGAGATAGCCACAGAGAGCGCAATAGCAGAAGATTGAAATTTTGGATTTCACCAATACATGGAGGTGAGGAGTATGAGATAGAGGCGAATGAAATCGAAAAAACAGTTCTTGATGTCCCGCCTTTGGATAGGACATGGCTGAACTCATTCAGACATCTAGATGATGTATCCTTTCAGCAGAGATATGGAGCTGTAGACATGATACTTGGAGTGCAGTACAGTCACATACACGCCGAGCAAGAGATCAGAGAGGGTTTACAGTTTGAACCAGTGGCAAAGAGAACACGACTCGGTTGGACGGTACTGGGATCTGACTACAAAGAGACGGGATCAAAACTGTCAATTGGATTCTGCGAGAAAATTGACATTGACATTGAGAAGATGTACAACCTTGAGACAGTAGGGATACAGGCGACAGACTGTGAGTGCCCAAAGATATCACAGAAGGACAGAGAGGTACTAGAGATGTTTGAGTCCTCATGCAAGCTGGAGGACAAGAGATACACAGTTGGCCTTCCATGGATGAAGGATCCAAGGGATTGACCGAACAACTATGCGTTGGCAGAGAAAAGATTGATGTCGTTATAGAGAGGTCTACTGAAAAATCCTCAGAAAGCAGGAATGTACTGCAAAGCCATGAAAGAGTACGAGAAGAATGGATGGAGTGTACAGGTTGATCAAGATGTCAATAGAGAGACTTCGTACTATCTACCCCATCATGGCGTGGTGAGACTTGACAAGGCGAGCACACCCCTAAGAGTTGTGTTCGATCCAGCTTGTTCATTCCGCGGAATGTCCCTAAATGGTTTCCTTCACAAGGGACCATCTACACTGGGAGACTTGTTTGGAATCTTGATTAGGTTCAGAGAGAAACATGCTGCATTTGTAGGAGATATCAGCAAGATGTTCCTGCAGATCTGTCTACCAGAGAGAGATACCCATCTCCACAGATACCTTTGGAGGGATATGGACATGACGCAGAAACCAATTGTATATAGGCTGCTACGTGTGACCTTTGGAGACAAGTCGTCTCCTGAAATGGCAAATTTCATAATGAGGAAAATTGCAGAAACAAATAGTGAAAGATTCCCAGGTGCAGCTGAGATTCTACAGAGAGACAGATATATGGACGATTTGATCCACTCATGTGACAATGAAGACTTGTCGGAGAAGTTGAGAACAGATCTTGATACAGCGCTAGAAACGGGAAGTTTCAAGGTGAAAGAGTGGCATTCTACGGCAGAGAAATCAGATGACGTACAGAAGCTGACTGACATAACAGGAGACAAAGACGAAAAGGTGAAGACCCTCGGTGTTTCATGGTGTCGTGAAACGGACTCTCTGCATTTCACAGTGAAGCATTGCTCCGAGGAATACTACACAAAGAGGTCAGTTCTGTCAAAAATAGCCACTGTATTTGACCCTCTTGGTCTCGCTTCAGTCGTCACAATCAGAGCAAGAGTAGCTATGCAAGAGATATGGAAGATGAAGCACCTGGACTGGGATGACAGATTGCCAGATGAGATGAGTCACATATGGTCCGACATATTCGATGACCTAGAGAGATTGAACTACATACACTTTCCGAGATGTCTGAAGCCAACAGAGACTGTGGGTATGCCAGAACTGCATGTGTTTGCTGACGCAAGTATGGCTGCTTATGGTGCCTGTGCCTATCTACTATGGCCAACCCCCATCGGACCAAGCGTCAGACTAGTTGCGGCAAAGGTACGAGTGGCACCGCTTCGTCAAACAACCATACCAAGATTGGAGCTTATGGCCGCCCTGCTTGCTTCCAGATTAGCGAGGACGCTACACACAGAGTTGAGAGACAAACCAGAAGTTTTCCTTTGGTCAGATTCTCAAGTTGTTCTGAAATGGCTGCAATCCGAGTCAAGTTCGAAGAATGCGTTTGTTGCTGTCAGGATAGCAGAAATACAGGGAGAATGGGACAACAGGAGCTGGAAATATGTGCCTACCAAACAGAATGTTGCGGACGATCTGAGCAGTGGAATCCGGGTACAGGATATTGCACATCGATGGTTCCATGGACCCGAGTTTCTCAGAATGTCAAGGGAACAATGGCCAGATCAGGAGTGTTTGGAGAAAAGAACAGATGAAAATGTTGAGAATGAAAACAGGAAAGCATGGCCGAGATGTCTCGGAATGCAAACTCAGGAGAAAGTAGAGGGAAGATCTATCGTCGACAGTGAGAGATACTCCTCATGGCGAAAACTTCTGAGAGTGACAGCATACTGTCTGAGATTTGTAGAGGCTCTGAAGAACAAGTTAAAGGGACTACCCATACCAGAGACCAATAAAGAGGTTCTTCAGCCGATAGAAATACAGAGAGCAGAGTACTACTGGGTACATTCTGCACAGAGAGATATGATGAATGTGACAGAGACATGTGCTGAGTTAGCTCCGTTTGACGACAACGGAATTCTACGAGTCGGGGGAAGACTGCGTTATACTCCTCTTTCATATGACGAGCGACATCCCATGTTGTTGCCATCATCAAGTTACATCACAAGACTTATCCTGACGGAGACGCATGAGAAGGTACTCCACGCGGGAGCAGAGCGGACACTGAGCGAGAGTCGACGCAGATTTTGGGTCATCCGAGGTAGAAATGTGGTGAAGAATATAGTGAACAAATGTGTCATTTGCAGAAAGCTGAGGAAGCCTCCTCACACAACACTGATGGCAGACTTGCCTCCAGAAAGACTGATGGCCTTCTCACCACCATTCACTACAACTGGAGTGGACCTATTTGGCCCCTTTAACCTGAAGTATGGCAGAAATAAGAAGATTAAAGCATGGGGAGCATTATTCACTTGCGCTACAGTGAGAGCCATGCATTTGGAAATTGTTGAAAACCTATCAACGCAAGCATTCCTTCATGCACTGAGAAGATTCGTGTCTCATCACGGGTGGCCGAAGACAATGTTGTCCGACAACGGAACTTGTTTTGTCGGTGCAGAAAAAGAGCTGAAGAAATTGTTTGTCGAAGGACGTTCAGAGATAGAAAACTTCAGCACTCTACACAAATTGAAATGGAAATTCTCTACACCCTTGAGCCCTCACCAGGGAGGAATATATGAGAGTCTTATCAAACAGGTGAAGAGGGCATTGAAGTTAGTAGTTGGAGAACAAATCTTGTCTTGGAACGAGATGTCGACCGTCTTCGCTGAAACTGAAGCATTGCTTAATTCAAGACCACTGAGTATGTCGCCGAACAATCCAAATGATTTGCAACCAATCACTCCAAATCATTTTATGTTTGGAAGAGCATCATATGATTCACCTCAAGGACCCTTCAGTGAATCAACGAACCTGAGCAAGAGGTTTGAATATGTGCAGCAGCTTGTTCAGCAGTTTTGGGAGAGACTGGTGAGAGAATACTTCCCAACCTTGATGAGGAGGACAAAGTGGATCTCTAAAGGGAGACAACTCCAGATTGGAGATATTGTGTTGCTCATTGATCACAATGTGAAGAGAGGGAAATGGAACTTAGGCCGAGTGACTGATGTATATCCTGGAAAGGACGGTGTGGTCAGGAACGTCCAAGTGAAGACTCAACATGGACAATATAAGGGCTCCATCCAACAGTGTTGTCTCATCATTGAGAATCTACTTGCCTAAATGTGACACTTTGAGGCTGGGTGGAGGGTTGGATTGAATTTGTGCCCCGCTGAGATTTATCATTTTTCGCTCGATTGCGTAATAGAAATAATGAGCCACTCCCTTTTTTACCGTTATTTTAAACGAGACTTCCGGTGACGGAATGCTCCCTTTGTTTTTCAACAGACGATGAGCGGGAAGAGATCAAATTTTTATTATTGAGTTTTTGCAAGAAATATTGGCCGTGAGGACAAACCTTCAGGTATATATAATGTTTACATGTTCCTGATCAATGTTATGCTAATAATTCCTATCAATATGTACTTTAGTTCTTGAAATATATGTAAATGTAAGCGCTCAAAAACTTTGGACGAGTCCAAGTTGTTACACCAATAGGGATAATGTTTCGCCGCTATAGTATGATTCTATTCATGGCTATATTTTCAAGTGTTCTTATTTACTGAATGTGTATTTCAAGTGTTTGAAACCTTTGCAGTTTATTCGCTAAAAAGTGCTATATAATTCCATGTATATTTTATTGTCAGTTTGTTAAAACTACCTTTCACCCCTGTTGCCAAAATAAGCTCGTCTTCCAAGAATTAGTCGAGTCACTGTTGTGTGCATTTTCAATGGCACGAACTTTGTAATTCTTTCATCTTCTTTAAGATTAATTCAAAGCAAATAATTGTTGTATATTTACAGTGCAAAGAGTATAAATATATCTGTAACTTAGAGTATAAATTTATGTTACTGAGTGAAGAGCTTAAATATAAGTGTATGTATTAATGGTAATCCAATGATCTGTATTTACGTACGCTTCAATGAGTTTGTGAGTTACATTGTTAGATGATTTAACTCAAAATATTTTTCTTTGTTTGTTTCAGAATATGCATAATATTTCTGTAAAGAAAGATCAATACAGAACATATTAGAAGAATCCATGGCCTCAGTTGTTTGTCTTATTCACACCATATATATATATATATATATATATATATATCGCATCTAGAATCCAGAATAAGATATCCTTATTGTTTCGGGATACATTTCAATATTTGATTAAAATATATCTATCAAGTTTATGAAGTTTGAAACACTTCATGTCAGTTATATGTTGAAGTATCCTTATTCAACGTTACGTATAAGTAATCATACATAAATAGAGGTCACACACTAAAAGAATTTCATTTAATACATATTTCATTGAACGACTTTAACGAATATCACATTATTATATTGTTTAATATTATTCATTTTAGTCAGACCCCTTTTTTCCGCACAATATGGTTACAATTTAAAGCAAGTTGTGAGTTTAAGCGAATCATCATTTGCATAGAAATACATAGAGAGGATTTGAAATACTACTATGCGGATGGCATAAATGAGTTAAGTTTAGTACTCTGTTATTACTTGCCCAAATTAATCATGCGAAATTGTCGACAGTGTGCTGAAACTAACTGAGATTTAAGTCAGTCATGTACCATTGTGACGTCACGGCTGCACACCAATGTGACGTCACGGCTGCACACGTCGTCATACTTTCTACTGAGTTACACTAGTTCGATATTACAGTATAAATATTACAATGCATTATCTTCCTCTGTCCATGTATTAAAGCTTGTCTTCCATTGATAACTAACTTCTCAATGTCTCTCTAGAAAAATCTTTGAAATAGTATGTTCCCCAGTCCATTGATTCAATTTACATTCCCTACATTCCCCTCACTTCAAACACAATAATAACATGAAAGTCTTCTGAAAGTTGATGCAGGATTACGGCTGAGTCTAATACCTTTCATTGGGAAATCGTCCGACTAAAAAATAAGGTAAACCTATTAGAAAACAACCAGAAAAAGAAAAAATTTAATCTTCTTTAATCTTGACGAGTCAATCAATGAAAAGCCATCGGAAACCGATGACAAAATACACACTACTAAGTCAGAAAAGCTGAAGCTGCATGTGGATAAGGACAAGTTCTCAATACCTTTCATTATCATACTTGACCAGAAGTATTATTTTCATTACACTGTCGGTCGTTTTTCTGCGGGTGTATAACAGACAAAATACTAAACTTACTTCAATGGAATATTGAACTCGTTACTGAATCATTAACTCGTTTAATGGTTTTACATGTATGTTCGTTTAACATCCTTATAAAATCAACACGTTCGTTCACACCTGTAACAATAGGTATACATACATAATGATAAGTCAGTAGACAATTGATTGTCGTTGAAACTGAACATTGTTCTGTTCTCAGCTTCGTTTTTGGACGATTGTCACATTTTCCAATATCATCTTCGAATATTACATTACAATATAATGCATTCATTTTGAAGCGGTACATTGATGTGCATTTCCACTGGATTATCTTGTTTAAAAGTAAAGTAAACGAGGAGGCCGGCAACATTCGGTTCAATATATATTGTCCCATTTGAGTAAATAATGTGTGTTAAATCTCCTGCCAATCGTTAGTTGTTTAAATTCACTATTTTTATCTCTTAAAGGGGCAGTAGCACGTTTTTTCGGTCAAATAAGTCGATGTAATGTATTTGAAAAATAATAAATTTAAATGGAACAAACTATCATTATAAATGATAAATTTGAAAAAATAAATTTTGCAAAAAACTTGCTACTGCCCCTTTAACAAAAGGACCATTCAGTTAAAGCAACGCTATCACTCCGCGGCATAACTTGAATTATTCATCGCCATGTGAGGAGCCGTGTCCATCTTGGTCACGTGATGTCACGCGATAAAACTTGTTATATTTGACAGTGTTTATTCAACTTTGATCATTTTATTATATGTGCATTGGATAGCTTCGCGAATATATATTTATAAAGCCAATTGCATTTTTTAGGGCTACAATAAAACTTCGGCTTATTGATATTTGCAGCGTAACAGCGTTCTTGGCGACCACTTGACAGGTATATACTTCCGGAGTGGCATATTTACACAAATCAGCATTTAAACGTCACTTGTCCAATAAAATTATCATCATGAGATTGCAAATTTGCTTTATATAAGTCAGTTTGAATACAAATAAAGTTGTGCATGTATCATCATCATCGAAACTAATTTATATTAATATTGATTAATTCAAAACGATAGCTTTTTGCTGAGAATACACGTGCTTTTTACCACCTAGTGGTCTCTTTATCATAGAAGCTGATTTAGCTTTGTTCTTGGCGATACAAATATACATAGCTTTTAAAATGAAATGTTGTAATGAAATATATTCTTAATGACAACTCTCAATAGAATTGTAAAATCGTGTATGTTGATTTCGTCATTGTAGCAGTAGAGGGGGTGTTAGGATCACGTGACAATAAGTGGTTTTCAGATGGGTTGAAGATGTGAGGAAACACTGGACCAAATGCAATTTGAGGCCAGGGGGTGACATTCAAAGCGAAACACATGTACCACTCAATTATACATTTTGTCACAAAATCAGGTTTCTTTCACCCACACCTCCTCTAAATAACTCTAGAACGTTACGACGAACTCAAAACAAATCGAGCTCCTTTAGTTTATTTGTATATGGGTTGTATATTTTTACTCAAGTTTTAACTAAATTTTAATGACGATATCGTGTTCCTGTGCCAGGTAGTCCCTTTTCAGGTAGCCTTCCCCAAGTATGTGGTAGTTAAGCTCACAATACCTTGTATCTCGACATGCTAATGATCAATATGACATCACAAAGTATCAGCTTTAAGGCAATTATCATCATCCAATCAGATAAATGCAAGCTTTAAGAAATGTAGATACAATATTTGCTACATATTGACTCTGTTGGTGTATATTCTTTACCACAGGAAGTACACTTGAGCTGATTGGCCATAGTATCGTAGATTCGTCGTCTACTTGTATAGTATTTAAGACAGGGACGAGTTGCATGCCGAGCATAGTACATCGAGGATTCTTCTTTTCTAAGTCAAGTTCCAGGCAAGCAATGCAGTTATCGTTGCACATGACTATAGTACTTCAGGACTTTACTCTTGAGTCCAGGAGTGTCAGTTAGACATGTGATTGACTGTGTCTCCTTGTGTTCTCTGAACACCAATTGTATCTCACTATTCTATGATCAGAATCATCGTTTGTGTCACCTGCAGGACACAGAATATGATCTGGAAGGTTTGAACATCTCAGCCCCTGGATATCAGTATCGTATCAGGAGTAAAGGTATGTTTTGGTAAGGCTTTGGCTTTTGATAATACTTAAAACGTTATCCTATTCCGTAATTAATTATTCAGATCAAAAACTTAAAGCTGATGATATAATAATAACTTTTATTATGAAAAATTATTGTATCGTGCAATGAATAAATCCCGGATGAAGCTCCCGGATAAAATTGAGCGCAATTCGTTTGACCTAACCAAACTAAATTGTACACCAATGTGCATATTTATGCAAAGTATCCTGTCCAAAATGATTTTGGGCATCATAATTTTTAAGAGGAGAATTAAAAAAAGTTGTCTTCTCATAAGCTGTATTAACTCTTTATTTAATGCCAAATCATTACTAAAATAAGCTTTTCTGATATAGTTGAATATAGTTCTTAGGCTAAAATCTTTCAAATTTATCAATTATTCTACTCTTACTTTAATTGTCATTTTGCTACATGGTTTTATATCTTAATACCCAGTATCGTAACAGAACGGTAAAAAGATTTAATTGTGTCAATTGATAGCATGGTTCTACTCACCGGTAACTACTCAGTAATACTCACACCTGCTTCTCTGGATTCTAGATAAATTGTTGATATTTGTTTTCATAGAACATAAATAATGCTGACAAAACTGTTTTATAGATCCATGCGTGCATGGTTACACTTGGACCCAGGCCTTGAACCTCTGCTACAAACTATCCACGGATGAGAAGACCTGGCATGAAGCGGAGAGTGAGTGTCAACAAGATGGCGGACATCTTCTCAAAGTGGACTCAGGGGAACTACACGACCTTGTTGGCCAGCTGACCAATGATATATAGGTATTTTCAACTTTATATACATTGTCTTGTTCATCATTTATCTTTACTACACCTTCTAACTAGGACCATATGTCTAATAACAGGGGTATTTCAGTGTTGTGTTCATTTGATAAGATCTTGTATGTATATAGCTGTTGTTGCACATGCGGTTTCTTATTAATATTTATGAATTCTGTTACACTTATTTCCGTGATTCCGATTGGCCGAGAGCTCTTCAAAACATGCAGGCATTTCGCGATGAACGTAGATAAAATGTGCAATCATACCTTGTGGTGTCACAATCTTTCCTAACAAACGGCCGATTCGCTCTTGACTTTACTTTATCAATTTTGTTGATTGTTTTCAAAATATTTAATTTCCCTTTTTCTTCTCAATCTGTTCCTTTCCCTGTTCCAGTCATCCTATGCCTTTAGCTATAAATTCAAAACAGTTTCACATACTTCATTGCCGGCCCTCATCTCACTTAAATCTATTTTGTCGCGTATATTCCTCCTGTTTATCCCACCGGTATGTAATACCGTGGGATATAGTCGTCGCCCTGTCCGTCCGTCTGTCCGTCCGTAATCATTTCGTTTCCGGAGCAGAACTCGAAAACGTTCCATGTCTACTACCCACCAACTGAAGTGGTGCCTTTTGATATTTTTAGATTTCTGAAATTATTTTTTCTTCGTTTCCATAGAAACGTGTTGGATTTGGACTTTGTTCAGAGATAGGTTCGTTTCCGGAACACAGCTCCAAAACTATTCATCATTTCTTCCTGAAACTTTGCATTGGCCGAATTTCCAAAATTTACATTTTAATGAGGACAATGAAGTGTTATTATTAGGTCTTCAAGACGTGTATCTGGAAGACCTATTGTTCTTATCCCTTTTATTATTATTCTTTGGACGTGTTTTGTCGGTGGCGTCCTGCATTCTTAGACGAGACAAAATATTTGTTTATACATGTTTTGAACAGTGCAAGTAAACTTGTATAATATGTTGTGTATAAAGAATAAAAGGCGGTAAATGTTTTGAATCCTCGTCCGGTTTCACACTATGTAGTGGTTATATCATGGGGTATTTGTGACGTTGCCATGCTACATGTAACTGAATAAATTGAGATATTTATCACTATAGACACTATCCGAGAAAATGGAGTTCCCATTTGTAACTATGTAATATCCAATAATGCAAAAGCTTTTCTCCCCTTTCTACGGCTTCGTATGTTAATACAGGTGATGTTATGAAGTTAAATCATTCAAAGAAAGACAAATATTTGAGTTAATTCTTGGACACAAATATACATTATAGTTGTTTTTTCATAGTATCATTTAAAATAAATTTTGTTCTCCTACAAAACCTCTCTCATACAACATACAACACAACAATAATTAAATTGGAACACGGTGTGACAACCATGCGAAGCAGTTTATTACTTGACGAGAAAATAGTACAATTTATCACGATATACGTGCGAATGGTAATAGTATAATTCATCCAAAGTTTAATACTTATGGGCAACCAACCCCAAACAAATCCTGACATATTGTATCAATACAAAAACAGAAAGCACATGTACATATGAATGCCCCAATACTTCAGGCAAAAACACAATTGTTTCATAAACATCACTCCGAATTTAGGTCCAATTCTAATGGGTGACCGACCTCGTCCGCCTCATAGCGTATACTGATATATATACATACATATGTGGTTCAATTCTCATGGGTGACCAACCCGCCAAAACAATTCATGACATTTTTACATCTGGTTCAATTCTCACGGGTGACCAGCCCAACAAATTCATTAAACATATACATATGGTTCAATTCTCACGGGTAACCAACCCCAAATTCATGATACATATACATCTGGTTCAAATATCACGGGTAACCAACCCCCGCACATATCGTAGCATATACACACTCCGGTTCAGTTCTCACGGGTGACCAACCCAGGCAATCTATAATCAAAGTTTATGTTAATGGGCGCCGGGACAACCAAATAACTATGAAAATCAAGATTACATGTATTTCAATTTTGACGAAACTGATAAAAACAAATGGCAAGATGGTTGGATCCATCAGACAGAAAGATTCATTTGCCAGATTTCAGTATAAAGCAGCAGCAGATACTTTGATTATTGTTGCAAAGATTTAAAGTTAGAAACCGTTTCTGAGCAAGATGTCTATAACAGTAATTGTACTTATCAAACTTGTGAACTTGGTACAGCTGGATCATCATCCGGAAGATCAGGATTCGATTTCCAGCCGCGTCATACCAAAAGACGTTATACGATGTGAATTCTTATAATTCCTTGCTTGCCTAGGGATAAACAACGTTTGAACTGTCGCTGCACTGTTGTTGCCAAATGCACCAAAAATAATTACCAATTGACATTGTAATAAGGACAACAAGTGTTGCTGTTGTTATTATTGTATGCAAAACCTGTATATTAACATGTAATTCAGATGTGTCAGACAGAGTTCCGGGTTATCTTATTCTTATGGTTAATTTCAGAACATAGAATTCTTAATTCTACCATTTCAAAAGATAACACATATTAAAAGTTTAGCCCTTTTCTCCTAACTGTTAATGAACGGGCTTCAATACGACAATTTTTGTAAAAGAGAATTCTTTAGAATCAGTAAGCGTACCCACTTCGTGCAGAAATGTTTCTGTTGAATAAAGCAATTGAAGCCAAATGTTCTTAGTTATTTTGATTGTGAATTTCTATAAAGCTTGAGAAAGCTTTATAATATATAAGCGAGGCGAAATGGTAAAATTACTAAGGCGAAATCCAAGTGCGAAGCCACTAAACTGCGAAGTTTGTAGCTTTTACAATTTAGAAACATTACAATGTGTCATTTAGATTGTTTATGTCTTTGAATAAACTTGAATACACGTGCATATGCTGCATGATAATCACCATATATGTTAGTTGTGGTACATATATGTACATGCAACATTAATGCTTTATAATTCATGAAGGAATAGAATTAATTCAGTGGTCTGCTTAAACCAAATCGCATTTTCAAAACAGAATTTGTCGGTGTGCTTAAGAGTATGAAAGAGTCAAAAAAGTATATCGACTGCATGCCTAAGCTTGAGGCTTTTATGGTTGAATGGAATAGAATGCATGTATAAATTGTATATTTCTTACAAACTCAGGGCATTGCCATAGAACACAAAAGCAGTCGTAGATGACGACGCATTATAGTGCATGGAGAAAAGTTTGAAGTGTAAATATGTTTCTATACTTTTTACTAGCTAGTTAAATCAAACAGAAATAAACACATCTTCATAATATAAAATTTGTTTATGAGTCTTCATTTATACCTTTATGCAGTTTCAAGTTTCTTTCTCGTTTTCAGTGGAGTCAAAGACTTTTAATGCTTCATTTCAAATGTATTAAATATGAAAAATACTCAAACTTTATGGTTTCATATAGAACAAATAAAGAGATAGACTGAAAAATAATAGCCGACTTCAAATAAATTGCGTTGAAATATCCACATAGATCTGTAAACAAGTGTAGAATGGAGCTAAGCTCACATCCTCCGTTTCCCCTTTAATTCAAATAAATTAGTAGAAGTCACATTCATGTATACAATTATATATTTTAGTACCATGTTTTTTAATAAGGACAACTGTCATTTAACATCAATGAAACGACTCATCTATGAACCTCAGTTACATTAACCAAATGCAATATACATGTAGCGTCACACATAGAAGAAAGTTTGCAGCACTGTATGTGCGAGGTTTATTTACATGTAAACTTAGACTAAAGAGGTTAATCTATAGGAACGTTATACCGTTTCTTACATTGAACAATAATAAGAAGTTAGTGCTGCTTTCAACGAGGGTTGCTATTTGATTTAACAAACACTTTCGCTTATTGTTTGCATTCAATGATGTATTTTGTGGCGTTATATTTGAAACGCTTCACGCTAGAGAAATATGTATTAGAACATCATACCATTTTAGTGTGCACACTCATATTGACTGTATGGTCTATTGTATGTCTTTATTAATACAAACGTGGGAGTATGACTTGGATTGTTTAATTCAAGTCAAAGCTACAGACCCAAAGGACATACATTTGCAATATCAACACATTGTGTTCTACATGAACAGATAAAAGAAATATAAAGTAAATCAATATATAATACATATGAAAAAATGCAATTATTGATGGAGCAACGAGTTTAAAAGCGAAAAATATGTATTGGCGTAAATGTAACAATGTTCGAGGACATGTAGAACTAATTATATATTAGCAAATGTTTCTAGAGTTGCACAAAGGCTTTGCAAACAAGCAGAAAGTGATATTCGTTTTCTACTTCATCTACGTCTCATTTCGTCATCTATATATTCCAATTCTTCATCCAAGTTCAATCATGTGGTTTAGACAGCCGCATCTAAATCTTGATAGAGCTTATTTGTACATTCTTAAATTGAAGTAAAATGTAGGTAAAACGTAGGTAAAAAATTAAAAAACCTACCCCCTATATAACAAAAACGTAACATACTCTATGTTATATAGGTGGGAGTTTTTTTTACCTACGTTTTACCTACATCTCACATACGATATCGAGTTCCTGTGGATCAGACGTCTCTTAAAAAAACCTCCAATTCTGTGACCTCCTAACTCGACAGATGGTGCTTCCAAGTCACACCGCGCGCTGTGGTGTCATAAGCCACGCTGACCCCGGCTGCCATTAGGCATAATTCTATGTTACCGACGTTGCTACTGCCATATCAGCATTCAACTACCTGGTCCGTGTTCAAGGGAAGTTTCAAAGTAATCGCTCAATGTAGCGCTACGTAGCAAAGCGAGCGAACTTTGAGATTTTGCACCATGTCGAATGCAAGAATGAGCGCTACTTGAGCGCTACATTGAGCAATCAATGAGCGATTATAAGCGCTCGCTGTTATGGAACAGAGCCCTGCTCTAGCTTGTGGGGAGTTAGATGAGAATAAACTGCTGAATAGGGTTTCTTGCATTTCAATATCAAACCATGTGGACATCTCGATTCTTATTGTCCGTGGTTGCCTCGCATCGAATATTCTGGTAGAAATCTACAAATGATATTCTGAGGGTTCATTTTTTTTTCTCAGTAATTGAATAAAATTAATCAAATATTAGTTAACGCGAGAATATTTACGGACAATCTCATTTACATAGTGCCCCGGTGGGATTGTAGTGTGTAGTGTTCTGGGTTGAGGTAATGGACCAGTGTATACTGGAGGATCTAGCTTGATGTTAACGGGATCGAGACGGGTACATTTAGAAAGAGTTCGATATATAAAAAATAGAGCCATGGGCTCTGTAGCTCATCAGGGTTTATATTGTTTGATGATGAAGACAGAAACATATTGTCTCAATATAATGCATAATCCCTAGCCCTGACAAATCTTTGTCTTGAAAGTGAGAGAGAGCACTCAGCAAGGTCAACACACAGGAGATTATGCAATATGCTGACCCCTTGGCCCTTGGTTACAAGCCAGCTGTGCTTTTACAGCCAAATTATGTAATAGCCTCTGCTTTGCACAAAACACTGGCATCACTGATCTAACTGTATAAGGCTTAGAGAGAACAGGCAATGTGATGAATCTCATGGTACATAGTACAATTTAGAATCACCTTGGCTAAATAATCTTTGCACAATTTTATCGGTTCTTAGCCTTTTCATCTAAACATCTAAACATTCTGAACGCAATATTCCTTCTAGTTTGTTCTGGAGAAGAAGACGAAAATAGATTTTTATGTTTTGTTTATTAGGGAAAATTTGATTGAAGTGCCATAAAATATCAGTTCAAAATTCAATTTCAAAGGGTTTTTTTAGGCTGTGGCCCATATTTGGGGTCACAGGGTCACCAAATGTACAAGTTAGAATCCCCGTTGGCTAAAGAGTTTGCACACAATATTACAGCCTTCTAGGTCTTTTTGTTTCAGAGAAACTGATGAAAACAGGATTTTAGGTAATGGCCTGTGAGGCCCTTATTTGGGACCACAGGGTCACCAAATCTACAATTTATAATCTCCATTGGTTAAAGACTCTTTACACAACATGACAGCCTTCTAGGTCTTTTCGTTCTGGAGAAGAAGAAGAAAATAGAATTTTAGGTCATGGCCTGTGAGGCCCTTATTTGGGGTCACAGGGTCACCAAATCTACAATTTAGAATCTCCATTGGCTAAAGAGTCTGTACACAACATTTCAGTCTTCTAGGTCTTTTACGTTCTGGAGAAGAAGATGAAAATAGGTTTTTAGGTTATGGCCTGTGAGGCCCTTATTTGGGGTCACTGGATCACTAAATCTACAATTTAGAATCCCCATTGCCCAAGGAGTCTGTATACAAAATTTCAGCTGCCTAGACCCAATGGTTCTGGAGAAGAAGTCGAAAAAGCGAAAAGTTTACGGACGGACGGATGGACGGACGCCATCCCATGCCATAAGCCCATCGGGCCTTTCAGGCCTGATGAGCTAAAAATCGGAAGGGAGTAGTCTCTGTGGGGAGAGAAAGGATTGATAACGTAATTGTACGCATTGTACGCTTATGTCCAAGCAGTTTATAACATATCACCCTTTGTATCAATTTTCTATCATGGTTTAGATGCCAATTTGTCAAGTGTTTGAAGCTTTACTAATTTTGGCACTGCTTTTTTCCATCTCTCACGTGCAAGAGTCTCGATCGCTTTTTTACCTTCGTCTTGTTCAGCAAGGTCCATAAGTTTAAAAAGTGACTGGGGTTGTATGTGGCTGAACTTGCTCCTAACATCGTTTGGTATTTTTCCGGTGTCATCACGTCTGAAATCATCATTGGTGCGTGCTACTTTGTCCATGTTATATCTCAAACAATCACTTAGGAACCTCTCCCTGTCACTCTGCTCTGTGTTCTTGCTGTCCTTGTAAATGCGTCTGAACAGGTCTTTCTCGTGGATGCTGGCCGTACTTCTCTCGCTCTGGCTACTCATAGAGGAAACCTCGCTCCTCATGTCTTCAGGCATATGGTACAGGTCTGCTATCATTTCTTTGTAGCCATGTTCGTCCTCAGCCTTACTCCGGAAGTTGACATCAGCTATTGAAGCTATGGCGAGGAGCGTGGAGAACCTGTTTGAGAAAAAACAACACTTACTGCTCTCGATTATTCATTAGATATGCATGCGATATTGATAGTGAACATAAGTAACATTCAATTTGTTATAACTGGGATCCCCTATCTGTAATAGTATAACTTCTTGTACTTTTCCGGGACGAGTCCCTTCCTGGAATCGAACCAACATCCACACAGTCAGTTTCCGGTGGCTTGGGTGGGAAAGATGTTGAGACGGTCAGCTTGTGAATGCCCTAGCTCTAGGGGTGTTGGATTTGTTGACTGTGGTATATCATATCATGCAAAGGATCTTCAAACATGAACTATTTGGTAACATAATTTTCAAAGAAACATCAAATGTCAATTTCAATCCCTAAAAGAATAATAGAGCCATTGGCTCAGTAGCTAATATGCATGATTGCGTATCTAAGATCGAAGACAGATAGAGTCAGTGTCTCTGTAGATAAGTCCTTTGCATGTTTTATAGTCTATGGTGGTTGACTATCAGTTAAACAACGTCTGAATGAAGCAAACATTAGTTTTTTTACACATAAAATGCAACCCCTCCTCCACCGTCCGTCACCCCTCACCCCTACACACATATCCCCCCTCCCCCTCCTTGACCCCATCACCCCTCCTACCACCCCTGCATCCCCTACTGTAACCCAACACCTCAGTTCCCCTGGTATCTAATTACAGCAACTATCATTTATTTATGCGATCCTATGCACTGACACCACCTGACACCTGACACAACCCTGAATTTTAAAATAGCTGTAAAATCGTTATCCTTTGGAATAAAACAACAAAATTTACAAGCCCATCATAGAAAGATTGTCAAAATTTGAGCGTCCTAGAATTACAAGTTCCCGGAGTGAAATTTAAGGTTTGAATGTAACACCCTCCCATGCCCATATTTGTGAAGGGATTTTGACCAATTGAACAAACTTAAGTCTACATGTTATTAAGATGTTATTCAGAAAATAATTAGCTTTCTGTATCAAAAGGTCGTTTAAAGATTGTAGGGTGGACCACCTGCCACATCCATATTTGAAAGGGGTTAAGTTCAAATGAGCAAACTTAAATCTTCACATAACAAAAACGTTATTCTGAATATTTCAGTTTCCTATGTCAATTGTTTTGGGAGAAGAAGTCGTTTAAATTTTTCGCTTATAATGCCTGCCATGCCCGTATTTGAACGTGGCGAGGTCAAAATGAACAAACTTTGATCCCCTAGGTGCAAGGTACATGCGCAGACAATTTCGGCTTTGGGGGTGCAGCGGTCCAGTAAGAGAAGTCGAAAATGTGTTTATGGACGCCGGACGCCGGACGCCGGACGCCGGACAACGGCCCATGCCATGATCCCATCAGGCCTGATGAGCTAAAATTATTGGTTCTGTAGTTCATCAGGAATTGTATGATTTATTATTCAAGTTTGAAGGCTTAGTGAACGGGTTTTTGTTTAACACCGCCTATATCAGATAAGGGAATTATTATACGCAATCATAACTGCTCGGAAAGGCACGTCTACACAATATTTCAACATTCTACTGCTTTCCATTCATTTAATAAAAATAGAGCCATGGGCTCTGTAGCTCATCAGAATTTTAATGATTTTTTTATCTAAGGTTGAATATCTAAGTTATCTCAAGTAATACATTGTTAACAAGCAAAATAATATTGGTTTTAGATCATGACCCCTGTGACCCACATTTGGAGTCACAGGGTCACCAATCCTACAATTAAGAATCACCTTTGACCAAAGAATCTCTACACAACATTTCACCTTTCTAGAGCTTTACAAATAAACTGGAGAAGAAGATGAAAATGGGTTTTTGGGTCATGACCCGTGACCAAGATTGGGGTCACAGGGTCACGAAATCTACAATTTAGAATCCCCATTGGCCAAGGAGTCTGCACACAACTTTTCAGCTCTATAGACCTTTTGGAACTGGAGAAGAAGATGAAAATAGGTTTTTAAGGATGTGACCCCTGTGACCCCATTTGGGGTCATGGGGTCACGAGATCTACAATTTAGAATCCCCATGGGCCAAGGAGTCTGCACACAACGTTTCAGCTCTGAAGACCTTTTGGAACTGGAGAAGAAGATGAAAATAGGTTTTTAAGGATGTGACCCCTGTGACCCCATTTGGGGTCATGGGGTCACGAAATCTACAATTTAGAATCCCAATTGGCCAAGCAGTCTGCACACAACTTTTCAGCTCTCTAGACCTTTTGGAACTGAAGAAGAAGATGAAAATAGGTTTTAAAAGGATGTGACCCCTGTGACCCGATTTGGGGTCATTGGGTCACGAGATCTACAATTTAGAATCCCCATCGGCCAAGGAGTCTGCACACAACTTTTCAGCTCTCTAGACCTTTTGGAACTGGAGAAGAAGATGAAAATAGGTTTTTAAGGATGTGACCCCTGTGACCCCATTTGGGGTCATGGGGTCACGAGATCTACAATTTAGAATCCCCATGGGCCAAGGAGTCTGCACACAACGTTTCAGCTCTGAAGACCTTTTGGAACTGGAGAAGAAGATGAAAATAGGTTTTTAAGGATGTGACCCCTGTGACCCCATTTGGGGTCATGGGGTCACGAAATCTACAATTTAGAATCCCAATTGGCCAAGCAGTCTGCACACAACTTTTCAGCTCTCTAGACCTTTTGGAACTGAAGAAGAAGATGAAAATAGGTTTTAAAAGGATGTGACCCCTGTGACCCCATTTGGGGTCATTGGGTCACGAGATCTACAATTTAGAATCCCCATCGGCCAAGGAGTCTGCACACAACTTTTCAGCTCTCTAGACCTTTTGGAACTGGAGAAGAAGATGAAAATAGGTTTTTAAGGATGTGACCCCTGTGACCCCATTTGGGGTCATGGGGTCACGAGATCTACAATTTAGAATCCCCATGGGCCAAGGAGTCTGCACACAACTTTTCGGCTCTGAAGACCTTTTGGAACTGGAGAAGAAGATGAAAATAGGTTTTTAAGGATGTGACCCCTGTGACTCCATTTGGGGTCATGGGGTCACGAAATCTACAATTTAGAATCCCAATTGGCCAAGCAGTCTGCACACAACTTTTCAGCTCTCTAGATCTTTTGGAACTGAAGAAGAAGATGAAAATAGGTTTTTAAGGATGTGACCCCTGTGACCCCATTTTGGGTCATGGGGTCACGAAATCTACAATTTAGAATCCCCATTGGCCAAGGAGTCTGCACATAAAATTTCAGCTCTGTGGAGTCATTGGTTCTGGAGAAGAAGTCGAAAAAGCGAAAAGTTTACGGATGGACGGACGGACGGATGGACGGACGCCGGACACCATGCCATGCCATAAGCCCATCGGGCCTTTCAGGCCTGATGAGCTAAAAAGTAGAAATGGACCATGTACCATGAACCACGGGATATGTAGGATTTATAGTAATCGATGTTGTAGACTAAGAGAAACAGTTTTCCAGATAAAGCATAATTCATTGCCATACATTTGAAATAAAAAACCGACTGAAAATGTCCTGTGTCAGTGAATGAGACCAACATGAGTAGCGGGACACTGCAAAAGCAGAGCAGCTCCGAGACTACGGGTCTCGCCTTCATCGTCCCGCCTACTCACAGCCATAATGAGGTGGGCAACTTTATATAAATATACCACATCCTTCAAGGTTCCACAACCAATGATCACATTTCCTTGTGTATAACAAGCATATGATCATGTCAAGCTAATGATATAAAATAGTTACACACGTGACCTCGCTGTGACCATGACCTGTTCAAATCTTGGTAATTCTCCATAGTTGATACATGCCATGCAAGAGGCTGAGCGGCGGAAATTGCCAAAAGACTGATAGCAGTCCCGACTATAGTCTTGTCTGCTAAATTAAGAAAATGGATCAAATGGTATGAATATCAACAATACTGCAATGATTTAAAACAAATGCACGAGGTAAATGATTCAATTCAACTAGGTAAGGTATATTTGTAATTCGTACTCCATCGCCAAAACAAATATCTACATATACAAGATATAAGATATTAACCTTGAATACGTGACTTTCCAAAATGCATGAACTTTTCATGTGGAAAAAGGATGAGAAAATGTGGTGCTTGCAACTTGGTGGACTTGTGCTAGCAATTGGGGCTCTAGAACCTGGAGAATCAGTTATATCCGTTGCCCGCCACTACCATGTCCACCACAGTACCATTTCTCGACTCAAAACTCACTACAAACAACTTGAATCCACCGGACCGCCCAAGAAGTGGTAGGCCAAGGGAGACTACTGTAGCCCAGATCGTCACATCCGGTTGATCCATTTGTGCAATAAGACAATGATTGCAACTGAAACCGCAGGCAATGTCCTAGAACTATGTAACAACTCAGCTCAAATAAGAAAATGAAAGAAGAAATAAAACTAAGAGAGAGTGGATCTGTGCAAGACGATCTTACATCAGATGTGTGCTACGACCTCATCCCCCGTGTCCATTGGTGCAGAAATGTCAGAATAATGAATAGGAGACACTGGCAGAGGGTTTGGTTTAGTGATTAATCCTTCTTCATGCCGCAACGTCATAACGGTAAAAGTTGGGTATACCGACGTAGAAATGAACGTTACGCCCGTAACTGTGTTGACAAGTTGACAGAAGTGATGTGGGCATGGACTTTTTACCACCAAAAGACTGACCTAGTTCATGTTCATGTTCGCTATTCGTTACAGAGATGAATTTCTGCAACATCACCTCTTTCCCGTTTCAACCAACAGAGGAAGACTTTACAATAAGATGACGCCACCCTACACAGCACGCACCAACCAGAGCATCACAGTGCTCCCCTGACCCTTGAAATCACCTGATATAGAACCAATCAAACACTTGTGCGATGTTCTTGATATACGGTTCCGACAGTGTCATCCACAACCTCCGACACGTCCACAACTACGAGACGCATTGCAGGATGAATGGTAAAGAATACCTCAGGCACGAATTCGTAGACTTCTTCTGCTTTTGCCGGGGAGATGCCAGGCAGTGCACCCAGCAATCAGGGGTCAAAATAGGTAATGATGGTACAGCCGGCGTCACGTGCAGCATTGATAGTGTGGTGACATAACATTACATTCGCCTCTTGCAGATAATGACTCTCATCCTGAAAAGTCTTATATTTGCACCATATTTATGCAGTTAGTTATTGTCATTTTGTTTCTAATTTTATCTCTGTGCGTTTCTTTATTGAGGGAGATGTCATTTAGAGGATTTGGCAAAATGCTTGCTACGCTCATATTTGAAGGGGTCAGGATCAAATGAACAGACTTACGTTTTTATATAACGAAGATGATATTCTTAAAATCTTAGCTTCCTATATCTTTTGATTTCGGAGAAGTCGTTTTTTGGCACGTTCTGGGAGAGAAATCGAAAATGTTTAGGGAAAATAGACCACGCATACCACGGACAACGGCCCATGCCATAAACCCATTTGGCCTATCAGGCCTGATGAGAAATAAATGAATTGGTGAATATTAGTTCAACCCTAACATTATTCATATATTTTATTAAACGTAAGTGTCAGTATGTGCTTAGTTTGGAAAAATTAACAGTGATGTCATCACATTAATGGTATTAAAATGCAGTGCATTACCTATGCATCATCATACAGAGGAACTGGATGAAGAGCAGCACGCCGAATATGAGTGTGAAGGCGATGGCGACTGGCTCTCTGGTAGCCCCTCCAGACCCTGTGTCACAGGGCAGATGGAAGACCAGGCTCGGGGTATACTCGGATACGCTCTCCAGTATGAACATCAGTGTGACAAACAGACAGTTGGACAGGAAGAAGAATGTACACACTCTGTTCCTCAAGTTTGTCAAACCTTCCGCCATCTCATCTTTCTCTTTCTTACTTGGACTAAGTGGCTGAAGTCGTTTCTTGATCAGATCGGTCCAAAACGTCTTTTCATGTTCATTAACCTCCTCCTCTTCCCCATGACCCAGATCTTGATCATCTGTCCATCGCTTTACTGATTCATCCTTTATATCCGGGTTATCATCCTGATCGGAGAACGCCGGGTTTGCTGTCAACATGACATAACTAAATGTACTTAATACATAGGCATCATTAGTTAACTAACATATAAAGGTGAAAACATTGTGCCTTGTTTATTTTTCAAAATAGATATTCAAACATTTAACTCCAAGGTAGAAACAACTATTAAGAATTTAATTATCTCCGTGTATAACGGCTCATACATAATTGTATCAAGTTACACTTCCTGAGTTGATACTCAAATTGATATGTCCACATGTTGTACAACAATATAGCCGATTTCACTGTGACATATTGCCATAAGCATCACTGTCAACATGGAATATCCATAAATTGTCTACTATCAATGGCCGTTAAGCTACAAACATACGATTTTCGAATTGTGCCTGAATATATAGATACAAGTTCAAATAACGTATTTAACCGGATTGAAGACATGATTAGAAAGCAAAGTAAAAGTACACGTCCTTACTGCGTATGTGATCCCCAAAGAAATGAGAGAAGTGTTGATGATCAGGGTGAGGCCCTTCTTCAAAACTAGCTACACTCTCATCAACAGGATCATCATTCATGTGTCTGATCGCGTGTTCAACATCTTCCATCTTATCAAGAAGACGCTCGTACTTGGAGGTGCCTGGCCTAGGACAGCAAATGCAACGCAGGAGACTCCCGAATGAGAAAACGTAGTCAGAGTCCGCATTAGGATCGCCTGCAATCAGAACACCATTGTCCCTCACTAAAAAATGTATGAGGATAGGTATTGAAACCCTTATAAACCTTATAAACAACCAGACGTGCCGCACAAAGTGTTTGCACAAACTGAATCACAATAATCTCAATACCAACAGAAAATGAGTTCATGCAAACTACATATGAAACAAATAGTACAAAAAGAGAAGAACATAATCACTTAATAAACGATATGGCATATTCAAGGTACTTAGATCCAAACAAATTACTGATTCACAAGAGAAGTTGTGAGTCCTACACTTTACCTTTCAGCTTTGAATCAAGTTTTTTAAGAGTCGACTTATTCTGGCCCCCATCCGCCCCTGGAGCCTTCTGCGACTCTCGGGTCCCCCATGAGACTTCGTTAAGATTCCCGAAGCCATAAAGCATCATCATCATGGACATGCACGGAATTGCCATGAAGTATAGAAATCCGTGGATAACATTGTAGAACTCTTGTGGGTGCAATAACGCTGAGATCAGGAATACGCCCACAATATAGAGAAAGAAGAAAGCAGACATGGAACAGAAGCTGCTCTCCACGATCTGCTTGAAGACTCCCACCAGCACAATCATCATCACCAGGGCGTAGAGAATAGAGAGGATTTCAGCGTAGGCGATCTGGAACAAACAGGTACTCAGTACAACGCCAGGCGTATATAATTGGCTGAATCAGCTATCGAATCGTGAACATAAATTTAACCAACAACACCATCATCAGTTCGAGTGTGTTATTTTATTACAATAGGCAGGATTTCAGTGTGCACTATCTGAACAATATGGAATGAAAAATACTATCATAATAATTAATGCATATAAGATAGACAGATCATCAAACGCCATCTGGAACTAGGTCATCGTTGCATATGACTTATGACAGACAACAATGAACTTTTTTTAATTTAAGAGTCACCTTTAATAATTTAATAATGTCCTTCATTTTAGGCAAATGCAGCCGGAAAATGTAATCGGTGCTTCCACCATGCAAAGGCGTAAATGATAGAAAGGATTTCAATGTGTGCAATCGATATCTTTCCATTTAATACTCAAGAATTGACCATGTTCTTCGTTTCTAATATCAATTATGGCCAAGAAGGTAAGGGGTGTTATCTGCATTTTAATTTATATCCATATATGAAATATACATGTTTGATGTTTAAAAAGAAATCCACATTTTCTTAAACTAAAATCTTCCAGAATTCATATATACTGACAGACACATTATTTCCAAGGTTAAAAACACAAGTCAGTTACCTGGTGTTCTGGTTTCATTGTGAAGATCATGATGATAAAGATGACTATCGGAACGAGGTTAACCAACATGGCGGCATAGAGCGTCATGGTGGGGTACGCAGTGTTGATGGCACTGAAGATGAGGAGGAAGATAGTTCCTGGAGTCAGTATAGAGGAGAGGAAGAGGAACCCTTGGTAGATGATGTACAAGAGAGAAATGTCGTTATTGCTGTGGCGTATTGTACTCGCTGTCTGCAGAACATCCAGGATGTTGGCCATGGTTGAAGGAATCCAGCGCCTACGTTGATTGAAGAATTCCTTAAAGCCCTCCGGAGCGTATGTTTTAGCATCGGCTCCAGCACAGTACTCGATTCTGTGACCTTGCTGGAGAAGTAAGGTGCACAACCACCGATCTTCCCCTGCAAATTAATAGTAATTTTTTTTTAAAAAGGAAAGGAGAACTAATTTACTATTTACGAATGTGTGCAAACAGTGGTTTCTGCAGTGATTGGTACATAACAGATACAAGTACATTTTCATTTATTGAAGTAGGTAAATGGTAGAATAATAAATGAAGACGTTTTGAGCGTGTATAAAATATCACTTGAAACTGGCATTGAGAAGAACTCTCATACAGTGAGTTTCTCCTGACGTGAACTACACCAGTACCAACTTGTTTCATATCTATCTGAGTATTAAGAATATATAAAATCATTGTGTATGTTCGGAAAGCACACACAACATACATCATAGGACGAAAATAAGTCCAACTACGTAGCATTACGTTCTCTCAGTAGTACCTTGGTCATATTGGATGTAGTGTCTGGGTTCGCTGGATACTTCACTATACTTGGCCAGCACATTGTCGTCCATGAGGGCTGAAGCACGAAACATGCTGAAGCAACCTGGACTGCAAAGTACACAGCCAATCACATGCTCAGCGGCTTTCTGCAGCCAGTGACTCATTGCATATTCGAACTTTTGGTACCACACAATAGGACCTGCAATACACGAACAAGACTTTGACTACCCATATTGGATAGGTAATATTGATTTTGTTCAAAACATGTGAAGGTGCCAAGTCGACACAACTGAACTGAACTGAATTGACAAACTAAATGATAGCATTTTTAGTCCAAAACATTATTGTAAAATAGAAACTGTAATATAAGGTCAAACTTTCTCGTCTAACAGTGTGCAAAACGGACCAGATAATAAATATACTGGACACAGTTCACGATAAATTACGACATGTGCTTTTGAATGAAGTTTTACTAGCCACCACAGAGCAATGCTTGTTAAAAGCTTTGTTCTGTTCTTATAATGAGTGATGAGTGACAAGCACCGATGCAAAGATTCTCAAATTTGAACCTATTTCGCTTTATTGCGCCCAGGAATTGAACTGAGACCCTCAAGGTGAAGGTGGACACACAACCGACTGTGCTACATACAAAGTACCTGAGCCTATTGGATGTATTCTTCCACAAGCAGCTCCAACTTTTTTACTCTTCTTCATTCTGTCCAGCAACATCTGAACTGCCGAGGGCTGGAAGTCCACATCCCCATCCAGAGTGAGGATGAAGGTGTTGCGTGCCGTCTTCTTGAGGTCTCCTTCATTGCGATTGGGCACACACACCAGCTTGTAGGACAAGAGGTAGTACATGTACATCACCTGAAACAAAGGTTCGTTTTGATATTAGTTACAGTAGTGTACAAAGACTTCTAGGTGACTAGATTAATGGATTGATGGATGCTCGATGGACGGGTGAATGAATGAAATAAAAATAGAGCCAGGGGCTCTGTAGCTCATCACGGTTTTATTGATTTATTATCAAAGGTTGAATATCTAAGTTATCTCAAGTAATACATTGTTAACAAGCAAAATAATATTGGTTTTAGATCATGACCCCTGTGACCCACATTTGGAGTCACAGGGTCACTAATCCAACAATTAAGAATCACCTTTGACCAAAGAATCTCTACACAACATTTCACCTTTCTAGAGCTTTACATATAAACTGGAGTAGAAGATGAAAATAGGTTTTTGGGTCATGACCCGTGACCTAGATTTGGGTCACAGGGTCACAAAATCTACAATTTAGAATCCCCATTGGCCAAAGAGTCTGCACACAACTTTTCAGCTCTCTAGACCTTTAGGAACTGGAGAAGAAGATGAAAATAGGTTTTTAAGGATGTGACCCCTGTGACCCCATTTGGGGTCATGGGGTCACGAAATCTACAATTTAGAATCCCCATTGACCAAGGAGTCTGCACACAACATTTCAGCTCTCTAGACCTTTAGGAACTGGAGAAGAAGATGAAAATAGGTTTTTAATGATGTGACCCCTGTGACCCCATTTGGGGTCATGGGGTCACGAAATCTACAATTTAGAATCCCCATTGACCAAGGGGTCTGCACACAACATTTCAGCTCTCTAGACCTTTTGGAACTGGAGAAGAAGATGAAAATAGGTTTTTAAGGATGTGACCCCTGTGACCCCATTTGGGGTCATGGGGTCACGAAATCTACAATTTAGAATCCCCATTAGCCAAGGAGTCTGCACACAACTTTTCAGCTCTCTAGACCTTTTGGAACTTGAGATGAAGATGAAAATAGGTTTTTAAGGATGTGACCCCTGTGACCCCATTTTGGGTCACGGGGTCACGAAATCTACAATGTAGAATCCCCATTAGCCAAGGAGTCTGCACACAACATTTCAGCTCTCTAGACCTTTTGGAACTGGAGAAGAAGATGAAAATAGGTTTTTAAGGATGTGACACCTGTGACCCCATTTGGGGTCATGGGGTCACGAAATCTACAATTTAGAATCCCCATTAGCCAAGGAGTCTGCACACAACTTTTCAGCTCTCTAGACCTTTTGGAACTGGAGAAGAAGATGAAAATAGGTTTTTAAGGTTGTGACCCCTGTGACCCCATTTGGGGTCATGGGGTCACAAAATCTACAATTTAGAATCCCCATTAGCCAAGGAGTCTGCACACAACATTTCAGCTCTCTACATCTTTTGGAACTGGAGAAGAAGATGAAAATAGGTTTTTAAGGATGTGACACCTGTGACCCCATTTGGGGTCATGGGGTCACGAAATCTACAATTTAGAATCCCCATTAGCCAAGGAGTCTGCACACAACTTTTCAGCTCTCTAGACCTTTTGGAACTGGAGAAGAAGATGAAAATAGGTTTTTAAGGTTGTGACCCCTGTGACCCCATTTGGGGTCATGGGGTCACGAAATCTACAATTTAGAATCCCCATTAGCCAAGGAGTCTGCACATAAAATTTCAGCCCTGTGGAGTTATTAGTTCTGGAGAAGAAGTCGAAAAAGCGAAAAGTTTACGGACGGTGGACGGACGGATGGACGGACGGACGGATGGACGGATGGACGGACTAACGGACGCCGGACGCCATGCCATGCCATAAGCCCATCGGGCCTTTCAGGCCTGATGAGCTAAAAATGGTAGGATGGTGATGATGGAGCGAATCTGAAAAGAGATTTGATTGATTGAATTCGAGGTGAAAGGTCACAAGACATGGCCCTTGCCGAGCCATACGCCGATAAAACAAGAGTCATCAGAAAATGACATATCCCACCGGTCCCACATAATTTGTAAAACACATCTTTGACAGATAATTGTATACTGGTATCTACTACTTCATTTGGTGGGTAATACACATGCTGAGTATCAGATATGATGAAGAGTTTTGAAGCTGTGCTCCAGAAACAAAATCTCTGAACAAAGTCCAAATTCAACATGTTTCTATGGAAATGAAAACAAAATTATTCCGAAATCTGAAAATATCAAAAGGCACCACTTCAGTTAGTGGGTAATACACATGCAAAGTTTCAGGAAGACATGAAGAAGAGTATTGAGGCTGTGCTCCAGAAACAAACCTATCTCTGAATTAAGTCCAAATTCAACACGTTTCTATTGAAACGAAATTGTTTTTTTAAAAATCCAGAAATCTGAAAATAACAAAAGGCACAACTTCAGATAGTGGGTAATACACATGCAAAGTTTCAGGAAGATATGATGAGGAGTTTTGGAGCTGTGCTCCAGAAACAAAATCTCTGAACAAAGTCCAAATTCAACATGTTTCTATGGAAATGAAAACAAAATTATTCCGAAATCTGTAAATATCAAAAGGCACCACTTCAGTTAGTGGGTAATACACATGCAAAGTTTCAGGAAGACATGAAGAAGAGTTTTGGAGCTGTGCTCCAGAAACAAAATCTCTGAACAAAGTCCAAATTCAACATGTTTCTATGGAAATGAAAACAAAATTATTCAGAAATCTGAAAATAGCAAAAGGCACCACTTCAGTTAGTGGGTAATACACATGCAAAGTTTCAGGAAGATATGATGAAGAGTTTGGATATATGTGCTCCAGAAACAAACCTATCTCTGAATTAAGTCCAAATTCAACACGTTTCTATGGAAACGAAATTGGTTTTTTTTAAATCCAGAAATCTGAAAATAACAAAGGCACCACTTCAGTTAGTGGGTAATACACATGCACAGTTTCAGGAAGATATGATGAAGAGTTTTGGATATGTGTTCCAGAAACAAACCTATCTCTAAATTAAGTCCAAATTCAACACGTTTCTATGGAAACGAAAAAGTGCTTTTTTAAAATCCAGAAATCTGAAAATAACAAAAGGCACCACTTCAGTTAGTGGGTAATACACATGCAAAGTTTCAGGAAGATATGGTGAAGAGTTTTGGAGCTGTGCTCCAGAAACAAAATCTCTGAACAAAGTCCAAATTCAACATGTTTCTATGGAAATGAAAACAAAATTATTCGGAAATCTGAAAATATCAAAAGGCACCACTTCAGTTAGTGGGTAATACACATGCAAAGTTTCAGGAAGACATGATGAAGAGTTTTGGAGCTGTGCTCCAGAAACAAAATCTCTGAACAAAGTCAAAATTCAACATGTTTCTATGGAAATGAAAACAAATTATTCCGAAATCTGAAAATAACAAAAGGCACAACTTCAGTTAGTGGGTAATACACATGCAAAGTTTCAGGAAGACATGATGAAGAGTTTTGGAGCTGTGCTCCAGAAACAAAATCTCTGAACAAAGTCCAAATTCAACATGTTTCTATGGAAATGAAAACAAAACTATTCGGAAATCTGAAAATAGCAAAAGGCACCACTTCAGTTAGTGGGTAATACACATGCAAAGTTTCAGGAAGATATGATGAAGAGTTTTGGATATATGTGCTCCAGAAACAAACCTATCTCTGAATTAAGTCCAAATTCAACACGTTTCTATGGAAACGAAATTGGTTTTTTTAAAAATCCAGAAATCTGAAAATAACAAAGGCACCACTTCAGTTAGTGGGTAATACACATGCAAAGTTTCAGGAAGATATGATGAAGAGTTTTGGATATGTGTTCCAGAAACAAACCTATCTCTAAATTAAGTCCAAATTCAACACGATTCTATGGAAACGAAATTGTTTTTTTTTACATCCAGAAATCTGAAAATAACAAAAGGCACCACTTCAGTTAGTGGGTAATACACATGCAAAGTTTCAGGAAGATATGATGAAGAGTTTTGAAGCTGTGCTCCAGAAACAAAATCTCTGAACAAAGTCCAAATTCAACATGTTTCTATGGAAATGAAAACAAAATTATTCCGAAATCTGAAAATATCAAAAGGCACCACTTCAGTTAGTGGGTAATACACATGCAAAGTTTCAGGAAGACATGAAGAAGAGTTTTGGAGCTGTGCTCCAGAAACAAACCTATCTCTGAATTAAGTCCAAATTCAACACGTTTCTATGAAAACGATTTTTTTTTAAAATCCAGAAATCTGAAAATAACAAAAGGCACCACTTCAGTTGGTGGGTAATGCACATGGAAAGTTTCAGGAAGATATCATGAACGGTTTTCGAGTTATGATCAAGAAAGGAAATGATTACGGATGGACGGACTGACAGACAGACAGACAGACAGACGGACGGGGCGACGACTATATCCAAAGATATTACATACCGGTAGGATAAAAAAAAAACAGAGGCAGGTATGAGTGTTACGTTCAATCTGATTTGGTGAGATTGAGGTCAAATGCTTATGATCAATGAATGATTCAAAATGGATTGATGGGGTCAAGCTTCCTGAAGAAACATCAATCTCAACCTGTAACCTGATTCTCACTTTAAGATCAACTGTTTTTTTCTATTCTCGTTCATCTCGCCTGAGTGTTTATACATACCGTCTCACATCTCGGTCTTCAATGGTGCTTGTATATACTTAATTAAAATCTTTGTATCTCCATATATATATACTCTACCACACAACACTCACGTTGGCGTGGCCTCATCAACTGCAAAGGTAGAATAATAGGTCCACATCAAACAACAAAAACAATAGTATGCTCATTGCCCACCTGGAGAACGCCATGCGAAACAATATTTAATGCGGAAAAAATAATTTTTTCTTTGAGTTACATGTTAACACACCTGACTCCATCTCTTCTTGATTCTGATTTTCTGCTTGTCTTTTAAATGAACTATGAGACTGGTCTCTCCTGGAAGAGTCCATATCAGCTGGCCACCATACGGGGTTACAACTTTATCTGGGGGGTCGAGGTCTCCGATGGTGGGATAGACCATTCTGTTTTGGTTAGTAAAATAGTCATGTTCATAACAGAATGTGTAAGAATAACTGTGATGAAAAAGCGTTTAATTTTGAAGTTTCACTTTTGAATTTCAAACTTAAACCATTCCATTAATACTATCATGTCAATTAACGTGTATTATTATTTTATTATGTTATTTATAATTATGTTTCAGAAGGAAAACATGCTAACAAATAAGAATTCAGTCAAATATATAGAATATGGCATGATACCGATGTTTGATAACGATTTCTACAAAATGTATATAAAGTGGATTAAGTAATTTTAAAGTAAATGTGCAACCAAAACACTGGAAATGTTTGTAAACATACTTAGCTGCCCTATTAGTGCTTTCAACAAATCGTTTCACATATCCGTTCACCAAAAGAGGATTTTCGTTGTCATTTGGGTTGCCAAAAGCGTTGTCAAAAAATATATGTGCTGAAAGAAATATGAAAAAAATAAGAGCAATGGGCTCTGTAGCTTATAAGGGGGTGTATAGTTTGATTTTGAAGACTAAAATAGAATGTTCTCCAGATAAAGTAAACTCCCTTGACGTGACCTTGGAAAATGCCATGGTCACTAAAATTGGTCAGTGTGGACACATAAAGAAAAAACGACTTGAAACTACATTTGAAGAAAATCAGTTGTCAAAGTATAATGATTCTTGAAAGGATCTTGAAAGAGAAGATGACTCCTCCAAATGATGTAATTGTATGGTGTAGAAATATTTCCCAAACTTACAAAATGGTAATCGATAAAGATATAACAGTATTACATTGAAAATTTGATCATAGACATTTAAGGGACCTCCACTTTTAATTTCTACCTCCCACGCAATTGCGTTTGAGAGTAGTGTAATGAAATTTCGAAATCCTAGTCTCCATGCATCTAAGATCATACTCTCGAAAGGTTGAACTTTCTAGCATTACTGGTTTTTTAAAGGGATAAACAACATTAACGTTACACCCCTACCACGTCCTTACTTTTGGGAGTAAGGTAATGAAATTGTCAAAGTTTTGATCCCCTAGGTCGAGGTATCTCCTCAGAAATTTCAGCTTTGGGGATGGAGAACAAATTTGTTGACTCCCCTCTCCCCCTTTTCCATTGTTAGACCGTGGCCCTTATCCGGAGGGTCAGGTTAGCATAGCTAAGAGTACATAGTCCCATAGTTGTGCGTTACTGTCACCATAAGACTACCAGCATGGTCCTTTCTCAATTGGTCAAAGTAAAATATTACTTTAGCATCAAATTTATAAATATTTATGAAATGATGTTGATCGTTCTTCTTTATTTGATAAATGTCAGTGAGGTCTTACTTTCTAGCTTGTACACATCCTTGTGGATACTTTTTTTCATCTTGTGGGCGTTTACACACAGCGATCTGTCAAAGTCCATGCTGGAAGTAGGAGAGACACTATTGAAATGTCTTTTGTATCAAATACCATTGATGTCCTATAAACTCCATTGCGTTTAACTATGCATGTGAAAGGTATGGCACGTGTATATAGAGTTTGGAATCTTCGTTTGTCACTATTGTCAATATATGTATGTTGTGATTACACGTGCTGGCAGTGCTATTTTGTTTTATACATTCCAAATATTTACGCTGCTACAGTGACGTCACATTTTTTTCCACAACTTTTGTTATATCACGATCTGAATGTTAAACACTCGTATGCTTGTTTTTATATTTGGTACTTACAACCATCTTAGTGCTAAGTGAACTTCGAAACACCAGAGCCAGGACAAAAGTGAAAATTTATCAATACCATGCTTAAGCCAGTATAGATTGTTGGTAAAGTCAGCCCTATGGTTACATGTTATAGTACAGTATAAATGTCAGACCGCAACAAGGACTGCATAAGGACACCTACGCCGATTAAAAAAGGTGCGATCTGACAAAAATGTATGTTTTAAATTTATTAATAACAATAAAAATCAAAAGAAATTATATTTGTCTGCAAATGCTAGGCATTTCGGCAAATAGACCGAAGATTTGTATCCCACTTGAACGGGGTAAAAGAAAATAGGAGTTTGAGAAGCCCGGCTACAGAATCAAGTATTTTACTGTGAGGTAAGATAATACAGTCAGACCTCGTTTCACCGTACCCAGGATATCCGGAAACCTGGCCATCCTCACAGTCGTATTTCAAATCTTCTCTATGCATTTCTATTCAAATTTTGATTCACTTAACTGCAGTCGCTATCCAGATAATTTTCAGCTGTTACCAAATCCTGTAGATAAACAGTGTCTCATTTTGTATCTTGTACATTCTCTCTTACTTGAAAATTGATTTCAGTAGTTGTAACATTTCCAGCTCATTCTCATGCCACATCGTCACACAGATGTAGAGCTGAGGGTTGTTTTCATCCTCCAAACCTTCTCTTTCATTGGCTTCCTGTACTTTCTGCAGTATATAAATGTCATCGTCTCCAGTTGTATATATTTAATCTATAAGAGTCAACAATAATGCAGAATTTTGATAAGGTTTCCTCAAAGGTTATAGTTTATTAATTTGGATTATTGAAAAAAAGTTTATAGTTAATAAAGTTAGACAATTAGGTCACAAAATGAATGGTGAAGAAGCCATTACTTTGTTTACAAGACTGGAATCTATGGAAATCTTAGAAAATATGTGGAAAGTTTCTATGAAAGCACAAATACCACAGACCGATTATATGAAACTTATAATATCATTATAAATAATGACATGTGATATTATGAAATGTGATTTTGATTTGTCAGTAAGATTTAGTTTAACATTACAAACGTACATCATGAATTATTCTTATCTTTACATACATGTAAATACCAAAAACGTTATGTTGAACTAATTCTAGAGAGAACCGAGCACAAAGTACCAACCATTCGTCGACTGACATTCTTGATATGGAAAGTGTCATCAGGTCGACGGTTCATCAACAGCGAAAGGTCGAAGAATATCCCACAATACAGCGGTCGATTGAATAATCTGAGGGGAAAAAAACATTATGGGAAGATTGAACATGAATTGGGCTGATCTAAATGGCACGAAACAAGACACATGACCTCCATATTCAAAAGAATCATGCTGTTTTAATGCAATACTAGTGGTCTCGACGATGTTATCTTAAAGACCTAGGGAAAAGTATACTGAAATAAGCTAGCATGTTGAACAAACAGACCCTCATATTCGATACTTGCCCAGTGGCAACATTAGAAGGTATACAGGACGTTGGCCAATGGCAGCCACTATAGATCAGTTTCTAGTTAAGATTTGATTACTTTGATTTGGTAGAAGATTTATTACCCATATGGTTGAAATAAACGAGTTAATATTTTCTATACGAGCACATGTGCACATATCACATTTGCCTAGCAGCCATTGTTTCAGCGCGACTTCCCGTATTTCGTCGTCTGTAACGTCATAAAAACAATTGTTCTTGACTTCACTGTGGCTTGCAAGAGAAGTGGGTCGTCTCCTGGCTATTTTTACAAGCAGAAATTATTACACTCGAAACTCGGGCAAATTTGTGTATAACCCGTTGGCGCTCGGGCAATAAAACAAATTCACACTCTTTCGAAAAAGGCATATGACACACTTCGTCTGATAAAAACGCACGTACTTATCTGTGGCAGCCACTCTGCCTGCACTCGGCACCCAGATGTGGACACAAAGCAGAAGTATGACCAGCAAACCAAGAAGGATGAGAGGGAAGTAGAAGCTGGTAGTCAGGTTATGGATGTCACTGAAGATGTCTGTGTCCTCCAGATGAACCCAGTTGAAGTGGCAGCCGATGTAGTCAGTCACTGATATTGGCTGTGAATATGAAACTAGTACCAGGACACAGCACACTGGAGTTGTCAAGACTAAAGGGACCGAGAAGCATCCGACTTGAGCCCGTATTTTGCATGCAGATTTAGCGATCTTGTAGCCTATTCCACTGGCTAGTGCAGAGACGAGGGACACTAGATATGGGAAATACGACCCACAGTCATCATAATCAGAATATATGAGAGTCAGGTTGGAGAACCCAGGCAGGACACCGCAGCCTCTTGCAATTGTATTTTGCATTGCAAATACCTCGCTGCACCCCTCCCCAGGGGCCGCGAAAAGGACAGCAGGTATGGACAGGGTGAGACAGATCTTCCAGAGAGACACGCACAAGTCAATCTTAACCCTGTTCTGATTTATCATCTTCAACAATTCTGGTAAGGAAGATGGTTTAGTAAAGAAACGTTTTTTGTCAGATTTTGATTTTTCACTTCCCTCCTTCTGATTTGTCTCGACTTTTGACATTTGAATAAAATTGTCCCACCATCTCATAGATATCAGTACAAGGGATATGGGGACAAGAGCGACGAGGGTAATGGATGACGTGTTCACATAAACTCTCCATGTGCACAAACCTATAAACGCAAGTTGGAGTACAAAGTTGGTAAAGGAGATGTATTTCCAGGTTGACGTTGCGAACTCTTCACTAGCGTATTTACACTCCCCGTACTTCCCTCTTGTCCAGAAGAGCTTACAGAGTGAGGGCACGGAGCCTACTCCTTGGCAGAGCATCAGTGTAACTAGCGGGTTGAAGGCAGGGGCCACCACATACACGAAGAGACACAGTCCGATGGAGTGAAAAGTGTCCATTAGCAAAACCTGCGATTATGAGGAAACATGTACAGGGATTAGAAAATATGCAGGGATTTTGTAGTTGACAGGACCTAGATTTTTAAACCAAGTAAGTGCTACAATATTGGTAATTACTATACATACTATTGACTTACGACCATCTCATTAATTTCGATAGTCTAGACAAAGGGATTTTGTTCTCACAGTTTTGTTCTAGCATAGCAGCGGGCTTCACCTTACCCCATAGTGTGCTGCTACGCTACCACTTGAAATTTAAGGAAATGCAGCAAAACTTGAATTAATCAGTTATCATCAATTTCCCTTGTACTCTCCACTGGATGAATAAACAATATGTGTATGGGTAATAGATAAACAAGGACAAACAACACTTTGCCACTTACAACAAGAAGAGGAACAAGCTGGATGGAGACATAGCGCTTGAAGAGGATCCTGAAGAAGTTCCTGAAGATCGTGAAGATGTATGGTGCAGTGATGATGATGATCATGGCCCACACCCAGTCCATCTGGATAGTGACCTCATCCTCCAGACCTGCGGGGTTTGTCCTGTTGAAGGACATTGGTAAGACTAAGCTTCTGGTCAAAGACTTTCAAAGCATTGAAATAGCTTAACACTAGTTATGTCTAATCTAAATCAGAAATTCTATCAGAAATTAAAAACTCGGTTATGTGAAGTCCAACCTGCGACTGTTGATGTTGAAGGTGGTGAGGAGGAACAGGAGTTTGGACAAACACGTCGTCAGGAGCATGAGGAGGAAGAAGGATATACACAGCGCTACTCGCACTCCCACGTGCATCTGGCGCCAAAAGCGGAGGTTCTCGGCGCCCCAATCGTTGCTCTGTGTTGTCCTGAACACATCCCATTCAGGTGCCGTATTCGGGCGTGTTTGCCGGTTTACTGGCACTTCCCTTTCAGGCATATAGCCACTGCAAAATGAACGAGACACTAACGTCAGGATAATAGTAATGTGTTGTTTCACCAAGACTTTCATTTATTATTTTATAAAACTACAGAATGGCTTCACTTTAAAGTTTTTGCTTGCACTTGTTAATACTATACATGTCACATGCCTGTCATGATGAGTGTTTTGTTTCAGTCGTCTCAATATTCCATGAACATGTGATAATTGGTTAGGCGAATCTGTGTGACGTGACCTAAGTTTGATATGATGTTCCAAATGTTATTCAGTTAGCAATGGTGTATCCTATATAATTTTTAATATTTAATGAATAACCCGCTCGACCAAAACTTTTTCAGTCGTTGTTAGCATATACTTAATACAAAATGATCAGAAATGAATATTGATCTACTTGACTCTGATAAAAAGTTTACAGCTGCGTTCAAGTCTCGTGGTCATGTGTGCACAGACATAACACGTATCAGTTGAATGTGTTGGTTGTTCTAGTTACCTGAAGCACAGTTAAACAGACCCAGGAAACCACTAATTGTGTTTTTCCGCAACTCATGGATATTTACAGTGTGGATTGTTTGAATTACAGCATGTGACACCTCAATGAGATGTATGTCTGTCCCTTCTTCTTTATCACTATCACTATCTCTTTATTTCAGAATTAAAGGCCAAGTGGCCCAGAGTACATCAGGTTTTACAAAAACATGGCATGGTGTGTGGAACAGATAACAATCTTCTTCTTTAGTGTACATATAAAGCTTGACCGTCTGCAACGACATCAGTTTTGTTGTACTATTGTTCAAAGATGATGTTGATTACAATGACCAAACAATGGTTTACACTTACTCCTGTTCTTCTTCTTCGAACCCAGATTCTCCATTGATATGAAAGTGCGGATGGATTTCTTTCCTCCCACCAGCAACATCAGAGCTGTGGCTCGTGTCTGACCCATCGTTATTGCTTGAACCCTGGAGTGGGAACCATTGAGAAACACAGTTACGCCTATGTAATATTGACTAGGCTATCTTCAGGTCCCAGAGACTAATGTATATTGCATCAAGTTATTAGAGCGAGAAACATTGAGAAACCAAGGCAAGTCTAGAAAGTATTAGTTTGTTTATTCTTAAGGTCCAAGAGATTATTTGCTGGTTTATCTTCAAGTCCTAGAAAATACTGTCTAGTGCAGCAAGGTATTAGAGCTAGAAACATTGAGAAACCCAGTCAAGTCTAGTAAATATTGGTGTGTGTCTCCTTCAGGCCCTGGAGAATATTGGCAAGTCCATCTTCAATGCCCTAGAGAACATTGGCTAGTCCATTTTCAAGGTTCTAGAAACGCTGAAATTTCAGGATCACTCTGAAAAAAATATTGGTTAGTATATCTTTAAGGCCCTAGACATTCTTAGTGTCTTCGAAAGTCCATCATCAAGCCCAAGAGAATATTATTTTATTTAATGTCCTTGAGCAAGAACTATTGAGAAACTCGATCAAGTCTAGAAAATACTTACATTTCTATCTTCAATCTATAAAGAACATTGGCTAGTGTGTTTTCAAGTCCCAAAGAATATTGGCTATTACACCTTTAAGATCCTAAAGTAAGAAACAATTAGAAACCCATTTGAGTCTAGAAAATGTTAGCTAACTCTATCTCAAAACCACTCTATGTTATATAGGGGCCGGGGTAGGTTTGTTTTACCTATGTTTTACCTACATTTTACTTACGATAACGAGTAGGTAAAACATAGGTAAAACAAACCTACCCCCTATATAACATAGAGTATACTCTATGTTATATAGGGGGTAGGTTTGTTTTATCTATGTGTTACCTACATTTTACTTACGATATAGAGTTCCTGTGCTATAAACCCTAGATGATATTGTTAGTCAAGGCCCTGAAGCAGGGAACATTAAGAACCCCGGTCAAAACTACGGTATATTGCCTAGTATATCGTCAGGCCCTGAAGAACATTGTCTTTATCGTGTATAAGTTTATGATTTGGGAAAATTTTTGAAAGTTTACCATCGCCTCCGTCGGATCTTCATCCGATTCATCAGAGGTGAAGGCAGAGTTGTCTGCCCCTTGCAAACCGCGCTCCCCTGGTTTCTGCGCGGGGGGAAGAGTAGCTGGTTTCCACAGTGGCATACTCTGCACAATTTTGTAAAAAAAAGTATAAAATAAGTTGTACATAATAATTGAGTGATGAAAATCTGATTTAGTTTTTTTAAACTGTAATAAAATTATTTAACAAATCATGAACATGCAATACAATTCGACGACATTGTAAACGACTTGGACAAACTTGGATTATAATTACCAAAACCGAAATATAATTCTACAAATTGCAATGTATACCTTCAACTATTATAAGATTACTTCGTACGCTGAAATTCTTATTTGCTAGAACTCTATTTGTAGTAACCATCACTATACACATTACATCAGTATTTGCAAAACATCTGGATGTAATATATTTAGTTACAATAACTTTTAAAAGCAAAATTTAAATAATAAAAACTTTGATTTTGTTTGGATGTCAGGTACTAACGCATTACTAACTCATATATTTCTTATAGGCTAAAGTTATATTATGCACTTTGAAGATATGATTCTAAATATGTACAATGTCTTACAAATTTGACATTCATATCCCGAAGAAATAATAATTGGAATAATTAGTCTGATGATTCCCATTTTTCTAAAACTTAAACTCAAAGTTACTTTGATAACTTAACTTTATAATAAGTTTGTTTATCCTCACTCGTTTGATAGAAATGGCATTACATGGAGAAACGTTTCATCTCCCTCAAAATAAATCATTCAAATACAGTCTATATATTGAGTATATTAATAAAGTACACTAACTTGTAATGGCAATGTCTTGAAAACAATATTTAGTAAAATGATTTTTTTGTACTTGAAACAGAGCTGATGATAAAGGAATTATCAATTTCAAATTCAACAAGGGTTCTAGCAAATATAGTTTTACCTCGGTCATTTTACCCTTAGTACATTTGCTTGGAAAGTGTACAGTTAAAGTGTTCATGTGAACTGGGACATGACAGGAGCATTAGCTACAAATGAATGAGTAATAATAATATAGTGAATAAAATTGTTTTCTTTCACGATGCTGCTATACTATGACACCCTCTACAATCTGATCTCAAGACCTCGCAATATTTGTCAAATTTTAAACTCCACCTAAAACACACCTCTTCCAAGAAATAAATATTTTTACCTCTGTTCAACTTCCCGTCTATATATACTTATCATATAATGAGCGTGTATGTCTCTCGGTAATGTAGGTGAGAGGATATCGTTATCGCTTATCGTTATTCCAATGACTAATGTCATGTGGATACAAACAATAACTGATATATACAATAACACTATAACGGTATCAAGCAGTTTGGTCCCAGTACTAAACGTGATTGTGATTGCCATTATTAGCCATTATTAGTCATTATCAACTAAGCGATTACCTTTATACACAAGGAAGTTCTGATATGTTCGTTCGTTATCAACATTTCCAACCCAAACTTGTCGTTTACAATGCTGTAGATTAGTTTCCAGAATTCTGCTTGACTAATTGACGCGCACTAGCCGCGATACAAGGTCCAACTCCCGATCAGAATCACTTCTTTCACTTTAATATCGTCACTATTCTGAATCGACTAGCATTAGAACGGTAATTTCGATAAAAGTTCAACTTTGTTCAGTGTTATCAAATCAACATTTCATGGTGTAAAATCATTGTGTTGAACAAACTTACAAATTGTTTCACTAAAATGTTGTACGACAAGGTCAACAAATATCCCTCCTACTCCTACTGCAGTGAGTTCACAAAAATCTTCTTGATTTAAAATGGACATTGACGGTTAAACAGTTATTCTCGATTATGATATCTACATTTTGTCGGCCTCGTTGTGATAGCTAACATGACCGTTAAATATCAGAAGATCAAAGAGAATTTAAAATCTCGTTAAATAATGTGTACAACTATTTTTGTAAAGAGTTCGAGTGACCTTTTTTCTTAACGTTCGTAACATTTATTATGTTATAATCTCATTATTAATCTACAGTTTGAAGAGAAAATCTTGCTCATTACATGCATATGTCATACCTATCTGTAATGGGTTTTTGTTTTATCATTTGAAAAGATATGGCCACGATTGAATGTTTCGGTAACGGCTCTCTGCTCAAAGGTTAGGGTGACAAAGTTATGGCCAAGGTTAAAAGGTTCTGAGAAACAGACAGACAGACAGACAGACGATCAGATAAAAACCAAGATAGCCTACCAACGGAATCTCCGATTCGGGGCCATAAAAAAACTGGGCAAAATGTGTACATCAATGACTGATTGTGTTTTGACAGCAGTTCAGTCATTAGTGCCTTGGTCATGACTGGTGACATATTCTGAGTAAAACTATTTATCGACGCATGTCAGTGAACAAGTATAGCATATATTTATATGAACACATATCCAGGACATTTGGTAAGGAAATAAACCCGTACAATGAAATGAACAGAGTGTGATATAAGCCAGACAGGAGGTAAGTATGTGAATGAAAGGTTTGTCTCCGTTTATCACGAGGTCAGATTGGTTATCAATAATATCAGTCTCATCAGCATGCGGGTAGCCCTAAACCAAGCCAGGAAGTAGCTCTAGAGACATCAGTAGAACACCTGTTGCAAGGCTAGTGATACAGAGTTCAGAGTTGAGTTTAGATGCCTTGGTTTCTGCAACACATCCTCAGTTGATTGTTTCAGATGCATATCGTGTATATTGTCTTCTAACCTTTTTGTCTATTTCCAGTAACAGTGCGAACCAAGCACATTGGAAATTCAAATGACACTCGAAAGGTCAACACAATGCAATTACATACCATTCAGACCCTGAACTCACAGTCAGGCTATTTTACATTTAGACGTTGTTTTTCCCCCACTTATAAATTATTGTGTTGTGTCACAATCTTATGTAGCTTCTTCTTACAGTCTCATGTTATATTCAATCATAGTCACTTATCTCGTGTAAAATAAACAATGTCTTTAATTCCTCTTCAGTCAATTATTTTAAGGCCATTTATAATTTTCAATTCATGAGATATTCAATAATTTTTATTTCACATTGATTCACATCAAATATGTCCATAATGTAGATATAAATCTTAAATTTATGTTGATATATATTTTATGTTCCTATTTTTTCCTAAGACTTATTGGCTGAAGAGCACGTACAATATCAGGGTAATGCTCATGTCCATCACAAAGGATTTTTCCAGGCTGTGACCCCTATGAGTGGTTACAGTCTCACCAAATCTATAATTTAGAATCCCTATTGGCCAAAGAGTCTGCACACATTAACATTTCAGTTTTCTAGTGCTTTTTGGGACTGAAGAAGAAGATGAAAACACCTTTAGGTCATGACCTCTGGAACCCATATTTGGGGTCACAGGGTCACAAAATCTACAATTGTGAATGCCCTTCAGTCAAGGAGTCTTTTCATTAAAATTTCAGCTCTCTAGAGTAATTGGTTCTGGAAAAGAAGATGAAAATAGGTTTTAAGGTCGTGAATCCTGTGACTCTATTTAGGGTCACAACGGTCACCAAATATACAATTTAGAATCCCCATTGGCCAAGCTGTCTGTACACAAAATTTCAGCTCCCTAGACCAAGTGGTTCTGGAGAAGAAGACGAAAAAGAGAAAAGTTTACAGCCGGGCGGACATGCCATGCCATAATCCCATCGAGCCTTTCAGGCCTGATGAGCTAAAAATGAATTCCCCAATAAACAGTTATCTCCCCTCTACATGAATTTAATGCATGCTGTGTTTGATTACTTATCTCTCGGCTATCCTTTGTTAACAATTTTATATATTTGTTTTAATTTAGTTGTAATATTCTATCATATGAGTCATTTTAAAATATCTTAAATACAAATGCTCTTATGGTTGATGAACATAACACACCTTTTCCATGAATTGTTGCATTTCTAAAAGTTGATTAATGTGTAAATTACAGTCATTTTATTCACACCTACGTGGCCATCACACTCTAAAACAAATTTATGAATTCGAATCAGTAAAGCCCTGATAAAGTCGGTGACAATTTCATATTTTTTAACTTGACACTTTCTTTGTAATTAAATTGAAGGAAAGTATGGTGTCGATGAAATCGAAACGTGTGTAGCAAAATTGAGCGTGTTTGCTGTGTGAGTGAGAAGCCGTTATGTTGCTGCAGTAATGTTACACGCTATATCGACATCCCAATACACTGATTCCGTGGTTCTGGCAGTGGAACATAACTCGGTGTGGGGTAGTCTCGAACACCAACCTTTGTGCCTTTGTGATGTTCATATTCTCTCACAGATTATAACTCTCATCAGTAGGATGTTCACATTCTCTCACAGATTATAACTCTCATCAGTAGCTAGGATGTTCATATTCTCTCACAAATTATAACTCTCATCAGTAGGATGTTCACATTCTCTCACAGATTAAAACTCTCATCAGTATAGGATGTTCACATTCTCTCACAGATTATAACTCTCATCAGTATAGGATGTTCACATTCTCTCACAGATTATAACTCTCATCAGTAGGATGTTTACATTCTCTCACAGATTATAACTCTCATCAGTATAGGATGTTCACATTCTCTCACAGATTATAACTCTCATCAGTACGATGTTCACATTCTCTCACAGATTATAACTCTCATCAGAAGGATGTTCATATTCTCTTACAGATTATAACTCTCATCAGTAGGATGTTCATATTCTCTCACAGATTATAACTCTCATCAGTAGGATTTTCATATTCTCTTACAGATTATAACTCTCATCAGTCTCCATCACGGTCTAATGTAAGACTGGCTGCGTTTCGTTATCTTCTCTCTGTTATGCTTACACAGAAAAGGTAACAAAATGCACCAAGGCTTAAATGTGTCGTTCTCGTTTAAAAATTAAGTAAGTAAGTAAACAACACTAGCTATAGAGTCGAGACAGCAATTTCGTTATGTATGTTATAGAATACCATATGAGACAAACTAATGCAGATATTTACAACATTTATGCGTTATTTAACTTCACCTTCATCAGCAGTGCAGCCTTAAACTTCATTTAACCTGTGACGCGTAACATTAGACAAGACATGTCTTGGATTCAATAACCGTTTGAGTATAATTAATTTAACTTATTTCATAGATCTATATATTCCTATCTGTCAAAAAGTACATTTACCTGGTATATTCGCTCCAGCAGTGAGATGCTTCACTTTATCGCAGAGAGACGGACATGTTGGCTGGTGTGTAGTTCGTGGAAACACTTCACATCGTTGTTATCAGAGCTCCAGATAACTTGCAGCTTAGATAACTGACGGATATGTACTTTGTACATGCTGTTTTAAACTTAGTATGTGATTGTATTGTGCAAGATAGCAGGATAAAAAAAAAACAATGACAGCGCGTAGATATCGATGATAAATTTCTTTATTGTAGGATAACTACGTTTTGGTAAGGCTTATACGGTTTTCACATTATTGTGAATAAATATGTCAGAAAATGATAACGTTGGGAGTGGTAGGAGGAAGTATGGCCAGACCGGTTAGCGTGTTATTTGTCATACACATGTAGATACATGTAAATAGATATCTACGTAAGTCAACCAATAAACAGTGTCCACCTGGAGATGAAGGTTATCTTTATTCTGATATGATATCGATCCAAATTACGATGTTACAGAAGTAGTCATCCGTGGGTTCACAATATAAAACAATGTCCTGATATTGGTAGCATATATAGGAGTAAGTGTAACTCTCCCGTGGTACTTGGTGTTGGAAACCTATGCAAGGCAACGGTATTCGACTTCGTGCTGAATAGATACTAAAATCAAGTCGACACAACTTACAACACTGGCTTTGGTTTAAAAAGCAGCGTGCACCGGTGTTAGCATTCTGTTAAGAACTTCAAGATTACGTTTCTCTTTCTGTAACTTATACAAATCATTATTATATATTATCTCCTCTGTGAATTTATTTCGATTGCAATTGTTTATATATATATATATATATGTGTTCTTTTTTAAATATACGTTTGATAAGGATCATGTTCAGATCAACATTAGTTGCGTACGTAACATAATCATTCTCAAAATTCGTGAGAGAATGACAGTACGTGGAAATTACCAGTGATTACATATGCAAATTAAAAGGCAGTATAGGATTATTGAATTACAGATGTCAATCTCATGAATATGCGAATGTTCCTATTTCCTTAGTTATTCATTTATAACGTGGCCGATAAAAGAGACTGTAATACCAATTCCAATAGTTTATTGTGATTTTGCAATTGTTCCCTGGAACTATCCAGTATTGGTGGAACAGCACCGAATTCTAATGTAGCATAGCAACCAAACTTCACTTCTCTGCTAAGACTCTCCGCTGTCAGCAAGAGAAAGTCCACACTGCCATTGTGACTATGAATTGTGACCGTGTCCTCAGCTGGCGAAAAAATGGGCCATGGTTTACCGAAGTTCATTGGAGCATTGTACCCAAACCTTGCTGTAAGCAGAACAGTTCTCCAGAACAAAGACGATCTAGATTTGCTATGTAATACAAAAACTTGTAGAGAGCAATTGTGAGGACTCCTTCACACATCCTTAATGTATTAATATTTATTATGTTGTTCTTTTGTTGAATATTATGTACCCCACAAAATAGAGCCATGGGCTCTGTAGATCACAAGTATTTATATTGTTTGGTGATGAAGATTATAGTATTTTATTACCCATATGGTTGAAAATAACCGAGTTAATATTATTGATATGAGCACATGTGCACATATCACGTTTGCCTAGCAACCATTGTCTCACCGCGACCTCCCGGTTTGTGTCGTCTGTGACGTCATACAACGATTGTTCGTGATGTCACTGTAACTTGCCGTCGCAAGAGAAGTGGGCCGTTTCCTGGCTATTTTTACGCGAATCAAATGGAATAAAATGGGTAATAAAGAAATTATTACACTCGAAAGTGTGTCATATGACTTTGACGAAACTCGTGCAAATTTGTGTATAACCCTCGCTCTAGATCTCGCTCGGGCAGTACACAAATTCACACTCGTTTCGTAAAAGTCATATGACACACTTCCTCGGGTAATAATCTCTATATATATAGATTATAGTTTAGAAATTGTCAGTGCATAACAAACAAGAAAAAAGTGAGCATGGCTCACATACCCCCGCCATCCGCTATCCGTCCATTGAGAATTATAGATGTGAAGGTTAGGCCTACTATGTTTAAAAAACAGCTTCAAGCATCATAATATTGTCCAAAATAATTTTAGGAACTGACTGTTATTACAAATTTCATTCACCCAGATGTAATATTTTTCAGGTAACTTAATTTTTCCCATTAGCCCCTACAAAAAAAATATCCTGAAAATATGTTTAGGCAATATATCCACAGTAGCACCACAGCATACATTTTAAAAACACCTAATGGATTGCTTAACAAGTACCTTAATTACTGTATACATTTCATTAGATTAACCAATTTGAATGTTTAAGAACTGAGCAGTGATGTGGAGGGGCGCTGTGTATTTGATTGGTTTAAACAATATTTATTCAGGTACTCATGGTACATGGGATTGACAAACAGGGTTGCCCCTATATAAATGTCTCTCCCCAAATACATAGTAGTACATCATGAAGATACATAAATACATCGTAAAACAAGCATTATATAAAATGTGTTCAAGTGAAACGTCTACTGAGAGACATGAATTTATAGACAGATTCGATTATTTTTGTATTGATGTGATTAGACAGGGTCTTATTACCATATAAAACAGTATTCAGGTTGTAACCATTAACATAAAAGAAGCTGTCATGACGAATTTGTGTATATTTTGAACAGATAAACAAGTAATGATGTGCATCCTCGTACGCATGACCACAGGAGCAACGCGAGTCGTTATCAATAAATCTATCGAATTTGTGTCCATTTAGGTTGCTACATCCCAGTCGGATTCGACAAAGTAATATTTGCTCGTTTCTAACACCGTAATTTTGAAAAATTTCATGAACTGAGCTGCTGTTATTACACAATCTGTTTTTGAACATTGCATACGATTCGGATTCCGTTAACGTTTCATCGAGGTTATTCCATTCGACAACGGCAGATGGCAAGAAAGATCTTTTGTACAATTCCGTACGACAATTAGGAACTTGAATAGCGTCAGAGTTTCTTAATTCATAAAGCGATTGGCGACATATCGTGGGTGGGATAAGCTCCGAGAGATAATCAGGCGTCAGATTTGTATTCATTTTATAAAACAGGCACATTTTATGGTAGTATCGTCTCGTCGCAAGTGAAGTGAAGCCAGTCTCGTCATATAATTTTTGATGATTTGTTCCCTTTACAGCACCGCAAATAGTTCTCAGTGCGTCTAGGTGTAACTTTTCGAGAAGATACTCTTGTGTCTTGGTACAATTATTCCATATTTGGTCGCAATAATCAAAGATGGGAAGAATGAAGGAACTATACAAGGTCTTAAGACTTTTGCGCTTTAGGCGATATTTAAGGCTACGTAGACAGTTGATCATCGGACTAATTCGATTAACCATCTGTTCAATATGAGAATGCCACTGGCCATCCTTTTGGAAAGTTAAACCGAGGTGTTTATGGTTTTCAACATGTGCAATGATTTGACCATTCATGGTTAAATTTGGTAATATAGTTTCAGTTCGTTTTCTTGTAAACATGATGGTTTCTGTTTTTGCAGGATTAAATTTAACTTTCCATTTGTCAGCCCAGACAGAAATTCTCTCTAGATCATTTCTTAGCATATTGTATATTTCGTTTGGATTATCTATAATAACGTAAAGGGAGGTGTCGTCAGCAAATAATCTTATGTTACATTCCATATCATTCACAATGTCGTTGATAAACACTAAAAACAAAAGAGGCCCTAACACTGATCCCTGGGGAACTCCAGCAAGTACAAATTTATTATCTGATTGAGAACCGTTAATGACTGTATACTGCTTACGATCAGCAAGATAATTTTCAAACCACGCGAGGAGTGAACCGCTCACGCCGTATCTTTGAAGTTTATGTAGGAGACCTTTATGCCATACACGGTCGAAGGCTTTACTTATATCACAAAAGACTGCCTTTATTTCTTTTCCTTCATCAAGAGCTTTGCATATGAAATTATATAAATGGGTTAACTGATAAACGGTTGAGTCACCAGCTGTAAATCCAGATTGAAATTTGGTGATTATTCCATTGTCTAGGAAAAAATTGTGAAGATGTTTGTGGACGCATTTTTCGAAAAGTTTAGAGACGCAACTCAATAGGGATACGGGTCTATAGTTTGAACATTCGTGAACGCTGTCTTTTTTATGTAACGGAACGACCGATGCTGTTTTCCAAAGAGATGGAAATAATGACTTGGACAAGGATAAATTAAATAGTAAACTCAGGGGTTTTGAAATGATTTTATTTAATATCTTCAGAATGCGATTACTAATCAGGTCGGGCCCTACAGATTTTAGGATATTTAGAGTTGATATTATATCTTCAATTTCCTTTTCATTAATACAAATTTCATCAATTGAAGTGTCTGATTTAGGTAAATCATCCTCAATATCATCGTCTCCGTTGACAACAGTAGCTTGTTGAACAAAATAGTCATTTAGTAAGTTTGCCTTATCAGAATCATTTTCAAAGACAATCCCATCTTGTTCTAGACTCGGGAATACCTTTGATTTGTTAGATTTAGCCGTGTAGTGTTTAATGATTTTCCACCAAAGTTTGTTATCTGAAGAATCATTTAACTTCTCATCAAGCTTAGCATTGTAATCTTTTTTACATCTTCTAATTTCAGAAATGACGTTATTGCGCTGTACACGAAAACATTGCCAGTCAGTAGGTTTGTCGGTTTTCTTAGCTTTCTTATGCGCTCGGTTTCGCTTGCGCATAACTCGACGAATGTGTCCGTTCATCCACGGTGCGTCGTTTGGACGGATTCGTACTTGTTTGTTCGGAATGAAAGTCTGAGTTAGATTATTTATACAATCAACAATATTCTGAGCACTTTCGTTCACATCTTTAGTAACAAGATTACACCAGTCTCGAGCTCTAGCGGCAGTCAACAGTCCGTTTCTATCAATGTTGTCATAGTCAAAAATAGTTCTTATATAACTCTTCCTATTTAGTTTTGGAAACTTCAGTTTCACAAATACTGCACAATGGTCACTGCAGAAGTTGGGGGTAACACCGGAGGAAGTGATTACATTGGGACAGGTAATCATTATCAAGTCTATCAAGCTTCTAGAATTGCTTGTTAGACGGGTCGGTTCATCAATAATTTGTGTCATACCATAGAGACTTTCTAAACAAGTAATATTGATATCAGAATGGTTTAATAAGTTGGTATTAAAATCGCCAAGCACAACAACTTTCATATCGGTGTCTACTGCCATAGAAATAGAATCGTCAATTAAATCCCAATAAGAGGTACGAAGATTAGCTCTGTAGAATGTTCCGATACGCAAGACGTTATTTTTCGAAGTTATATCAACCCAGACTGCTTCTAGCCCCGGCATTTCAAATTCCTTTTTGTGCCTAACATATAAATGATCTTTTACGTAAATTGCGACTCCGCCACCACGTGAAGGTCGGTCACGCCGTATTGGTGGGTGATACCCTGACAACGCGATGTCATCGTTACTTATACCCGCGTGTAGCCACGTTTCGGAAATACAGATTACGTCAAAATGATTAAGTTCTGCATAAACAAAATCTACCTTTTCTTGTAAGCTACAAACATTTACATGGACAATGCTAATATCAGAGTAGTCTGGTCCAGGATTCGGATGCACATCACCACCACACAAGAGAAGTACGAGTGTGAGTCTAATACCTGGTATCCCTAAGCAATAAACAGAAATTATCAAAAAACATGTTATGTTACATGTGTTACATGTTACATGTGTATTTGATTGAATATTGTTTCAAGTTGTAAACTGGCTGTGAAGGTATATCTAATTAATAACCTAAGTATTTATCACAGTTTATCACAATGGATTATTGATACCAAATGAAAAATACATTTTACTCACATATTAGCTCTGAGATGTTCTTAAACAAATCATTTGGTCAAAATGTTTATTTATGTTTGTATTATTATGTATTTCATGTAAACTTGCTGGCTTGTACTTCACAGTCAAGACTTTGATATCTAGTTTACATTTATTCTTTCATTGATTTAATCAACAATTGACACAGTTGGCACAAATTTCATGTAATGAAGGAAATAAAATACCAAATTAAACTTCATGAGTCCTTTTCATTTTTTAGTTTAATAAATTGATAGAAACAAACCTTTTCATAATAGTTCATGATCAAATCCCTTAAATATCACAAACTGTCATATTTAACCTAATAATTGCCACTATTATCAGATAAATAAATTTTAGCCAATCAGAAGCATTCTCAGTATTTAGTGCTTTTCATTTGCTTGTGTTTTACAATTGATAGATAAAACAAATATTCTTCATAGTCAATTCAAATCCTTTATATATTACAAACTGTCACAACCAATATATAAAGAAGTATTTTGCCATTATGATCAGATAAACCAATTTTAGCCAATCAGAAGCCTCCTTAGTCTTGCTGCAGTACAGTTTTCTCCATAGTGGCTATTCTTAACAAGAAGAAGGAAGCTCCTCAACCTGTACAGTTCACAAGACCAAGAAGTACAAGTTTTCTCAGTTGATTAATCCAAGGCAAGTACTTATTTTCACTGCATTCCAAATGTATCAATCTAATTTCATTCACCCATTTCCATGAACAGACTGAGTAACATTTTCTGACATAAGATTGGCTTCATTTGTAAAAAGGCACTCATGTCTCATGGCATGTGTACAAAGGTATCTGTGATATTTATATGCAATATATTGCTTTAATTTGTATCAGATTATGATTTGAATTAGGAATATATGTTAAATTTATTTTAAAAACCAGTCTATATAAACATGTCACTTTTCTTAACACAGGTGATTGTGCACTCAGCCATGACAGACAGGTGGTCTGGGGAAAGACAGGAAATGATGTAACCTACTCTCAGACAGGAAATGATGTAACCTCTCAAGGTAAGACTTGAGATGCTTGCATAATGTTGTTTAAACAAACAAATTGTTAAATAACAATTAATCAAGACATTTGTTTTCCTTAATTGATGTTCTCGAAATGTATCTAGACTGGCTGATTGCTAATATAACATTTTACAGATAAATTTATTTTTATCATAAACACATTTATTGTCATTATACTCTTCAAAAGTATTTACATGTTAAATATTAATTATATAATATTAAATATTAAATTGATTTTGATTATTTGTAATCTGTTTAGTAAGGGATATTTATACAATTAAACGAGACTTACCTGTAAGTTGAAGTTTGATTGTAATTCCACCGACCTATGGAGTATTGAGGGATTACGTGAGATGTGCGCATGCGCTGAGTCATCAGTCTTTAAAGATGAGAAATATGATTCCTGACTAACGGTTTAAACCTGGGTTGGGAGCGGAGGGCACGTAATCCCTCAATACTCCATAGGTCGGTGGAATTACAATCAAACTTCAACTTACAGGTAAGTCTCGTTTAATTGTATAATTCCACCTCTCTATTCCGTATTTCGGAATCACGTGAGATTTTAGAGTGGGAAGCATATTTCTCTACACAAAACCAAAATGTAACAAAAATTTTTTCAAGACTACAATTTAATAACAATAGCCATTCTTAATTGAACAGAAACTATCAGACTATCAAAACACTGGTCCAGTATAAAAACATTCAATATATGTAGATACACTATTCTGTTGTCAATAGCGCCTCACTGAACTGACAATCATTTGATATAGGCTTATTATAAAACTTTGCGAAAGTGCAATCACTGCTCCAACCTGCAGTATTGAGGATTGTCTTTAATGGCACCTTATGTGAGGCAGCTTTGCTGGTTGATGCTGACCTTATGCTATGTGGTTTGAAGATGTTCATGTTAACACCAGCTTTGGTTAAAATCATTTTTACCCATCTTGAAATTGTGTCCTTTGATACTCTACGATGGGGTTTCACAGTGGTGAGGAAAAGAGCTGTCTCTTCTCCTCTAATATCTTTAGTAAGTGACAAGTACATTTTTAACAATGAAACAACACAAATTTCTTTCTCAGGGAAACTAGCTAAGGACAGTTCTTCTTGGTGATAACCTGGTCTTGATTGCTTAAGCAAGTCACCAAACCTTATTTTCACACGGGAGTCTAATATGTCAACATTTCTACAATCAATAAGGTGAAGGGATTGGATTCTCTGGCCTGAGAGTATCAGAAGCAAAACTGCCAACTTCGCAGATAGATGTTGTAGTGACACAGTCTCATCAAACGCCTTTAAGTATCTTATCACTACACTGACATCCCATGTTACATTATAGCGAGGTAGCGCCGGTCTTAGATTAAACACGCCCTTCATAAAACGTGTCACAGTAGGGTGCTGACCTAAAGGCACATGATTTATTGTTACTATTGTAGATAGAGCAGATCGGGCAGTATTGATGGCAGAGTAGCTCAAACCTTGCTTGTATAATGATGCTAGGAAATCTACACAATGTCTGAGAGAAGGTGAAAAGGAATTAATAGTTTGTTCATGGCAAAAACACACCCATTTTTGGAGATAACCCCCATATTGCTTGTGGGTTGTATTTTTCCATGATTGCAGGATGATGTCCTCAGCTGGTTTCGAAATTCCTTCACCTTGAAGGCCTTCCCTGATAATTTCACGGCTACAAGTTGCAGCTTTTTGTGGAGTGGGTGTAGTACCTCCGGCCTGTGTGCAAGCTGTAGAAGGCTGGCTGACTTTGGAAGCAATCTCGGACAGTCGGTTAACAATTGCAGTAGCTTGGTGAACCATGGTTGCGTCGTCCACAGCGGTACCACCATCAATACGTCGGCCCCCTCCTCCTCGACTTTTCTCAGAACTATGCCAATGACGCTAAAAGGACAGAAAATGTAACCATAACAGTCACTCCAACACAGTGTGAACGCATCAATGGCCGAAGCAACAGGGTCCGGTTGCCATGATACATAAGAGTCAAACTGATGGTTTAGATGAGAGGCAAATAAATCGACAGTAGGGGACCCAAATAGCACTGTCAACATAGCAAACACATTTTCATTTAACTTCCATTCTTTGTCATCTGCATAGTTTCTTGAGTACCAATCAGCTTCACTATTGCATACACCCGGTAAATGAGCTGCTGATATCCACAGCTGTCTTTCAATGCACCATTGCCATATTTTTCTGGAAATGTTATTACACTCCTCCTTTGTACCACCCATATGGTTAATATATGCTACAGCCGTGGTATTATCAAGCATAAGTCTGATATGCATATTACGAAACTGGTCACACAATGATTCTAACACTAACCCAGCTGCAGCTAATTCTAAGCAGTTAATATGCCAAGTGCTCTCCTCACTCGTCCAGTGTCCACCTGTACTTGCATCACCTAGAACCCCTCCCCAGCCAGATTTAGAGGCATCTGACGTCACTACCACATTTGGCGGACTCTGTTCAAGGGACATGGGCCATTTGCTCACATTTTTTATCCACCAATTTAAGTCAGATATACATCTGTCATCTAATGTAACTGGTCCATCATAATCCCCCTTAGCATGTTTAAGGGCTCTGTTTTTGACTATTTCTAAATGTTTGAAATACAACCGTGCATATTTTACCCCATGGCAGCTAGCATTAAGTTGCCCAATGACTGCAGCCAAATCTCGTATGGAGACAGATTTAGATGTTAAAAGTTCGGAGCAAATCGTCTGAATTTTGCTCACTTTTTCATCAGTTAACCGAACTGTCATAGCATCACTGTCAATAACAAACCCCAAGTATGTTATGTATTTTGTTGGTGTCAACACAGACTTTTTGGGGTGCACTGTGAACCCAAGGCTGTCAAGTGCACTGACAGTCTGTTTTACATTTTCCAAACAACACTCTTCTGTTTCCCCCACAAGTAAGGAGTCATCGATATATGCTGTATTTCCAAACCCTTGCTTTCTTAAGTAGGAGAAAACTGGTTTCATAATCTTTGTGAAAACTCTAGGGGCAGATGCTAGACCATTGGCCAAACATGTAAACTGATATAACCTATCTTCCCATATGAACCTTAGAAATTTTCTATCTGTGGAAGTAATTGAAATGGAGTAGTAGGCATCTTTAAGATCAACTGATGCGAAAAAACAGTTCTTCTTTACTAGATAAAGGGCTGACTTAAAAGTGTCCATTTTAAAATGACATGAATCCACATGTTCATTTAGTCCCTTTAAATTTAAAATTATTCTTAGAGAATTATCCTTTTTCACTCGACTGAAAATGTTTGAGATATATTCTCCCGGTTCATGATCACAAGATTCAATTATACACTTATGTAACAACTGCTCAATTGCTGCATCCATAAGTTTTCTCTCATTTGAGGCAAAATTCAAAGGTTTAGGGACATGTGTCTGTACAGGAAAAGAAGTAAACTCTACACTAACCCCTTCAACACTTGACAAAATCCATGGGTCAGAAGTCACTAAACCCCAATTATGCAAATTCAAACTAACTTTCCCCGCAATAAAATTGTTTGGTGTGTTAAGCACTGAGCCAATTAAAACAGAATCACACACCTGCGTTTGACTTGTGTCAACAGCTATTGTCTCTGAGCTGACTTCGGCCATGTCGGCTGTTGGGATAAAAAAGGACCCCTCCTGTCTTGTTTATTATTGAAACGTCCTTGCCCGGAACCTGAGGGAGGACCGCCTGAGGGGTGACCTTTTCCTCTCCACCCCCCTCCTCGCTTGTGTTGAGAAGCGTCAAGTGGGTTGAATCTCATGGCAGAATTCTTCTTGCTAAACTTGGATGCATAGTTCGTTCTATTGCCGTCCTTACTCCAGGATGAATGGAGCTTTGAAGTAAGCTCTTTCGTATCGGATATATCTTTGATTTGTTTGCTGATGTCATCCCCAAAAAGGTTGGTGGTGACGTCAGTGTCCTTGGAGCACAAACTCTTGTAGGGACCAGGAATATCCGGTTTGAAATTATCTCTCCGTTTCATGTTAATGTCTGACTGGGCACCGATGAGAATTCTCAAAATATCTTTTGTTTTCTTCAACAATTCAGCCGTGTTCACATCTTGCTTTTTAACTACAGCGTGCATCAGTGTTTCTGTCATCTCAATGACAGGTGTCATTGCTTTAGTTAGCATTTTTTGCGTGTGCTGCATTTTTAAGTCCCTTGAGCGAGTGAAGCTCTTGGCATCATTCCAAATGACACGATTCACTTGTGGAGAGAGCAGTAGAGGTACGTTTTGGGGCCGTGTGTACTGGTCCATAATAACTTTCAATTTGTCCATGTTGGGAGGCTTTGAAAGTCCGAGGTTGATAGTAGCTGCTAACTTCTCTTCAATGGCCGGTCCGGTTTTTTCCTCTTCCCCGAAAAAACCCATCATGTCTGCCATCAACGAGTCCAAATCTGGTTCCGCCTCACACTCGTCCGATTCGTTATACGAGTTAGGTTGACTCTGGTTGATGCATTTGTCAACAAGCAAGTCAATCGGATCATCGTCTAATAGCTCCCCCGAGTCACTATGGGCGCCGCCATCTTGTGACGTCACATCCAAAGCAATCGGACAAGCTCGGGGAGATTCGGCATTCTCCGGCCTGTTGGCAATCTGATCCAGTCTCGCACTGAGGTCCTGTATCGCCCGGCTCTGTCCCTGCAGGATAGCCCTTAGCGACTCATCCACGGGGGGCTGCTGTACGTGTCTACCGGAATCTGGGTCATCCTCGCCCCCTCTCTCCTGTGAGAATGCATGTTCAGCATTTTTACGAGCCGTGATCGTCCCTCCATTAGAGGTATTGGCCAAAGTTGAGACTTCATTGCTGACCTCTGTGAGGTTTTCAGCTAAATCAAAGAAGCCGACACTGTCCCTGCGCTCTCTAGCGCCAGACTTCTCAACAACGGGTCCCTTGACCCCGGGTGCCTGTGGCATCGCCATGTTGGCAGACCACGACCAGTGGCCGTTTTGGTCGACAAAAAATAAACGTGAATTTCTCACGAAAATCAGTCTCTTCAAAAGTTTTTAAGGTCTCTATGCAAACCTGCACCCGTTAGGAAAATCCAGAGTCCAATAAGAATATGTGCACTATGGAAATGTTCCGCAAATTAGAAAAAATATCTTCTTTAAGAAAAACACTACTGACTGATAAAACAACTCAAGAGCAACTGATGACTCAGCGCATGCGCACATCTCACGTGATTCCGAAATACGGAATAGAGAGGTGGAATTGATGTTTTATGATTATCAAGAATAATATTTCACTAGTTACTCAACTTATAAAGATATTATTATTCATGACTATTTTTGTTCAGTATATGTTTATCAGTTAATAAGATTTATTTTGGATTATACTTTTCAAAATCTTTTTATTTTCATCAAATAGTTTGTATCTTATTCATTAAAATGTCAATATTGATTTCAGTGTCGGCTGAACCGGACAGAAAATACACTAACCTTGTGGACACAACTCTCAGACGATGTTTATTCAAGGTCTGTTGAAGGTGGGTTTGGCATTGAAATTTACAATTTGCTTCTTTAATTGATAATCTTCTTTCTGAATATGCACCCAATCAAGCTGATTGATTACTTTAATGGACACTAACGGTCATGGTTAGTTAATTTATTGCAGATTACAAATTACAACCTTAATATGCATCCAGTCAGACTGATTATATTTTACATACAACTTTTGCTATCAGTCATTAATCATGAAAATAAAATTTGTTTTTTCACATTTTGTAATAATTCATTATTTTACTAATTTATTTGATTATATTATAAATATTCGTTATAGTTTGAACCAGAACTTACAAATGTTTATGTTGGTTTAGATACTCAAGTCAAGTCAAGTTCTAGGGTTCAAGACGGCAGCACAGTGAAAACTGTGCTTCAAGCCATTGAAGGTGCGAATTTAACATGATGTATATTGTCATTTCATATTAAGCATTTAAATCAAACATTTAAATTTAAAGGAACAGTTACACTACTCCAAGCTGAGTTCATTTGTTTTCTATATATATATATATATATATTGTCATATCATATGAATTTGAATATTAATTTGAAGAGTTTGAAAACATTAAAATCATTTTACTATATGCAATCATGACTAATTTATTGAAATACTAATACTGTTCTTTGTTTCCAGTGTTTGCCGTCCGGGTGTTGTACACCGACCACCTGTCCAAGAAGATATGCAGCCTGAGGAAGGCATTCCGGAAATTAGGTATTTCCAAAGATATAATATCTCTTTTGCTTTCTTTATATTTTGCAAGAGTCCTGTGGGTATGAATGTCCTTTATGTAATGGGACATGAATGTGCCAATGGTTATGGTCTATATATATCAAAAAGTCTTTTCATATCATGTGATTTGTAACTTGCCTGTTTGTACCATGGTATCTATATTCTTACTATTCTACTTTTCAGGAGCTCAGCGCGCTCACCGTGATCCCCATGGCCCTCGAAAGTGACCTGGAGATTCCAAGATCATGAAGAAGTTGCTGAATCTCAAAACGAAGTGTTCCTGAACACAGTTGAATGTTGAATTCCTTTCAAGGATATTTATATGTATATATTTGTAGAGCACGCAAGATCTCAAGATGAACATTAATATTATAGTATTTATTTTGTACTATTAAAAATCGTGAAGTGTACTATGTTTTTTGTTTTTTGTTTTGATGTATATATATTGTATATCTAAAGCATTAAATTACCGGAGTGCCTGTGGACGGTTTTATGCAAATATATGCAAATGCGGGTCAGGACTACTTGTGGATGGTTTTATGGCTCTATTGGATAGGGTGGGGATCGCATATGGACAACCTGTGGATGGTTTTATGGCTGTATTGGATAGGGTGGGGATCCCTATGGATATATTACCACACCATATCCGCAGCTCCATTCTGGGCTAGTTGTGGATGGTTTTATGGCTTTATTGGATAGGGTGGGGATCCCTATGGATATATTACCACACCATATCCGCAGCTCCATTCTGGGCTAGTTGTGGATGGTTTTATGGCTTTATTGGATAGGGTGGGGATCGCATATGGACAACCTGTGGATGGTTTTATGGCTTTATTGGATAGGGTGGGGATCCCTATGGATATATTACCACACCATATCTGCAGCTCCATTCTGGGCTAGTTGTGGATGGTTTTATGGCTTTATTGGATAGGGTGGGGATCGCATATGGACAACCTGTGGATGGTTTTATGGCTGAATTGGATAGGGTGGGGATCCCTATGGATATATTACCACACCATATCCGCAGCTCCATTCTGGGCTAGTTGTGGATGGTTTTATGGCTTTATTGGATAGGGTGGGGATCCTTTTGGATATATTACCAAACCATATCCGCATATGGACTACCTGTGGATGGTTTATGGCTTTATTGGATAGGGTGGGGATCCCTTTGGATATATTACCAAACCATATCCGCAACTCATTTTATAATTTATGCGGATGGGTTGTGGAGATGGTAAAATTTTCCTTGTGGCAATGGTGCAGTAATATGTTTTCAAGGGATTTTTTTTTGTAGGGGAGGGCATCACACTAGTAATTTGTACCAAGTTCAATTACAGATTCAAGAGCTTCATAACTCCGTAAAAAATAGTAATTCGGAACTGGACTGTGAACTCGATGAAGAGTATCATCTGGACTACCTACATGTAAAATTTCATTCACCTAGATGTAATAGTTTCCGAGAAAACTTGTCCCAATTGGAGCATCACAGCTCTTTTGGTACAAAGTTCAATTTCGGATTCAAGGGCCATAACTCCGTAAAAAATAATATTTCGGAACTGGTTTTCAAACTCGATGAAGAGTATCATCTGGACTACCTCCATATTAAATTTCATTCACCTAGATGTAATAGTTTCCGAGAAAACTTGTCCTCATTGGAGCATCACGGATCTTTGGGTACTAAGTTCAATTTCGGATTCAAGGGCCATAACTCCATAAAAAATAATATTTCGGAACTGGTTTTCGAACTCGATGAAGAGTATCATCTGGACTACCTCCATATTAAATTTCATTCACCTAGATGTAATAGTTTCCGAGAAAACTTGTCCCCATTGGAGCATCACAGTTCTTCTGGTACGAAGTTCAATTTCGGATTCAAGGGCCATAACTCCGTAGAAAATAATATTTCGGAACTGGTTTTCGAACTCGATAAAGAGTATCATCTGGACTACCTCCATATTAAATTTCATTCACCTAGATGTAATAGTTTCTGAGAAAACTTGTCCCCATTGGAGCATCACAGTTCTTCTGGTACGAAGTTCAATTTCGGTTTCAAGGGCCATAACTCCGTAAAAAATAATATTTCGGAACTGGTTTTCGAACTCGATCAAGAGTATCATCAGAAGCATCTATAACCAAAATTTTATTCATCTAGGTCCAATAATTTCTGAGAAAATTAGTCCCCATTGAACCCTATTAGACTAAGTCCAAAAAGTGACGTTTCCATGGAAACGGCCCAAAATTAAAATTCCAGAATGCTACAGATGGTCAAGAATTGATGAGAATGACATGTTTAACAATTTTGCAAAGTTTAGTTGATGTAGACCAAGTAGTTTTGGAGATATGTGACCGGACGGAAGGACGGACGGAAGGACGGACGGACGGAATGATCGCTATATACCCCCGCTTACTTCGTAACGGGGGTATAAAAATATCGTAAATATTGCTCTATTGGTATTGGCAGCTCACTTGGCAGTAGTGCAAATCTGTGTATGCTTTGATAACCTCATTGTTACTGGCTAGATGGCTTAGTGTTAAATTCTTACCGATTGATTATTTCTTCTCATAGTTGTGAGGATTTCATTGATTTATTATCAAAGGTTGAATATCTAAGTTATCTCAAGTAATACATTGTTAACAAGCAAAATAATATGGGTTTTAGATCACGAACCCTCTAACCCACATTTGGAGTCACAGGGTCACCAATCCTACAATTAAGAATCAACTTTGACCAAAGAATCTCTACACAATCTTTCACCCTACTAGAGCTTGGAGAAGAAGATGAAAATAGGTTTTTGGGTCATGACCCGTGACCTATATTGGGGTCACAGGGTCACAAAATCTACAATTTAGAATCCCCATTTGCCAAGGAGTCTGCACACAACTTTTCAGCTCTCTAGACCTTTTGGAACTGGAGAAGAAGATGAAACTAGGTTTTAAAGGATGTGACCCCTGTGACCCCATTTGGGGTCATGGGGTCACAAAATCTACAATTTAGAATCCCCATTTGCCAAGGAGTCTGCACACAACTTTTCAGCTCTCTAGACCTTTTGGAACTGGAGAAGAAGATGAAAATAGGTTTTTAAACATGTGACCCCTGTGACCCCAAAGAAGTCGAAAAAGCAAAAAGTTTACTGACGGATGGCCGGAAGCCGGACGCCATGCGATGCCATAAGCCCATCGGGCCTTTCAGGCCTGATGAGCTAAAAATTAGAAAGTTCCATGGACATGACATTGTTAATATTTCCTGCTTGTTGAATGAGAATGGTGATTTTATGACACTTGAACAATTTTGTCATGTTAGGCCTGATGAGCTAAACATGGGTAAAAAGCCAAAGGCTCGCATAATACAATTTTTGATTCCTGATATATGATCTTAAACACACTTGGTTAATAATATATAAACTGGTATTTAACAAAGTTTACTCTTTCATGTACCACCAAGTGAAATGATTTCTTTGGCAAATTAAACGAAATTAAAAAAACTTTTAGAGTGAAAAATTACTGCTCATAGGCCTTAATTTGCTCTCAAGAAACAATTTTGCACTGCCCTGATGAAACTGACCCAATGCAGCCTAAATTTGAGATGTTAAGTTAAAATATATTTCTGTGACTCTTGCCAAGAGAGGTCCAAGTATAGTATATGACCATTGAAACCATAGTCAAAACAGGGGTGCACCCCCCACCCAAGAGAGGTCCAAGTTAGCAATTTACGTCATGTAAAAGCTATCACTACTACACTAAAAGTGCACCCCCTCCCCCCGAAACACAAAAAGATGTATCCGCCCCTGCAACATGACAGCATGCATAGATACATAAACATTTGTCCATGTCTCAAGAAGCTGACACACCTTGGATAACACATCTATCCTGGCAAGGTTTGAAGAATAATCACAGGCGAGTCAGATTGCATGTTATGTTTTAATGTTTTGTAGCAACATATGATATTATAATAACAAGTATACAGGACTGAAAGGAGATTGCACACACAGATGTCCTGCTCGTAAGCTCGGGGTAGATCCATCCGCGCACAGGAAAAGCTATGTGGCAGAAATCTGTCACAAAGCAATAATATGGCTGGATTCGTATTAAATATCGGGACTAGAAAAAATAAATAAACATGGACAAAATAAACATTGTCGGGACGATAAGAGATGATCGACTTCACACACAAAATAATTCAAATAAGAGTAGATTGCAAATTATTCAATTACAAAATATACATTTGCATTCAAATACATATAATTATCAGCTGAATTTAAATTGACAGTGAGTATTGTGTGCTCTTCACGGATTCGGAAATGAAAGAAGATCATTTGTTAATTTGAAATCTTGAAATCTAATCAAAAGTTGCACTGTAATGGTTGATAAGATTTGATCCACCGTGAAAGAAGTCTAAAGGTTCCATTTGGGTGGAGGCCTTTTGAGACTGTCTTGAAGTATCTTCAAGCTGTAGATTAACTTCTACATGTAGTGTATGAAGCACACAATATTCTCAATCAAAGATTGACAACATATTCTAGTTTCTTGCTTTATCACATGGACAAGTTATTTACAGCTTTATGAATTCCTACAATTCTATGCACTGTCAATGGCACACATGGCTGGACAAATGGGGAAAACTAGAATTAATTATTTAAGTTCATAAGTTTCATGTTTGAAATTCTGAATACGGTATTGAGTTTGAATCGGAATAATGACAATTAGTTGGAATCTAAATCTACATTTCCTTTTCAATCAAAAAAGGATCGTCATGTTACATAAATCATAAATAATTTATTCTCATTTGATATTATATTTTATTACCCATATGGTTGAAAATAACCGAGTTAATATTATTGATATGAGCACATGTGCACATATCACGTTTACCTAGCAACGATTGTTTCACCACGGCTTCCCGTATTTTGTCGTATGTGACGTCATAAAACGATTGTTCGTGACGTCACTGTTGCTTGCCGTCGCAATAGAAGTGAGCCGCTTTCTGACTATTTTTACGAGAATCACATGGAATAAAACGGGTAATAAAGAATTATTACACTCGAAAGTGTGTCATATGATTTTTACGAAACTCGTGCAATTTGTGTATAACACTCGCTCTCGCTCGGGCAATACAAAAATTCACACTCGTTTCGTAAAAGTCATATGACACACTTCCTCGGGTAATAATCTCTATGAACAGCTCCATTGATTTGTTATTGAATCTAAGAATATTATTTCACTCTGAATATCTAATGACTTTACATCTAATCTGCCCTACTCTAAAAAGTCCTAATTGATATTAGATGTTTTACAATCACAGGTAATGGCCAAATACTGAATACATTGAAAGAAGACATCACATTTGTTTTCTCTTTGATTTTCACTGAATCACAGTAATTTGCATACACCATTTCTAAATACACACATAGTCTATGAAACAGAAACATACAGAGGTAAGAACTCTCTACCTACACGTTAGAAGATCAAGAAAATGTAATTTTAATTCAATATTGAAAAAAGTTTTCAGGGCTAAGAAAGACACTTGAGATGCTACCAAAAGTTAGTTGAAGAAAGCATTGAAAAAGTTCAGCACAAATGAGGCACAATGAAGGGAGATAACTCTAACTAATGTAGTAAGAGTTGTCAACCTTTGTTAATAGCAAGAGTTGTCTAACTTGGGATGCAGAATGAATGAAGCTGGTAGCTCTAATATGATCCACACAACAGCATGAACGTGAATGATTCCAACAATGAAAATTATGTTTAATTCCCACGAAATAAATGCAAACGATATCTATGTACATAGAATAATAAAGTCTCTCAGCTATGGACTTTCAAATGATACGGATGGGTATCTCATAACATGTTTAACATTGAGTCTAGAAATCATAATGGCCTGATATTGCAGTGCTGTTATTAACATGTAGTCATCAGCTAGTAAATGGAGATGAGGTCAATAAAATCATGAAAATAAATGAAGACAAGGAAAGAGATCTAAACAGCAGTTGATTCATTTCCTACTTGAAAAAGTGGTTTCCCTTTGGTTTTGGTCATGGGTTGTCTCCTTTGAACTGAATATGTCCCTTCAGCATTTCAAAACATTGTCTTATAATATGTACAACTGATGAACACTACCTAATTCCGCTTATATCTCCCACCCCCGCAGTAGCGAGGTTAGCGCCTCCCCATTGCCTTAGTTCTACCAAATTCCAGTCATAACAGGGTGAAATTAAATAAAAAATATCAAATTTTCAAAAGACAATGTATGTAGCCTGCTACTATTTAGTAACAACACGTTGATCCTTGGAATTGCTCCTCTGTTTTCATAAACTTACATAAAAGCTACAACTGACATGTTTTTCACTTAATTTATTATCATGTAAATGAATACGGTATGGACAGGTAAATAGGTATAGAATATGTTTCTTAGAAGTCTTGCTAAAATCTATCCACAATTATAATTTTCAATGTTACTTGCTAAGGGAAACACTTTTTACTTAACTGTTCAAACTGAACCAGAGTTTGATATGAAGAAATTTCTACAAAAGTTGATTGAAAAACAAGAAATGCCTCAATCCTGTAAACCATGTCGACATACAGAGATAGAATTCTTTTCTTTCTTCTGTTTTGGCTGTAGTCAAATTCAAGTACTGTTGATTTCTTTTCCGGAGACAATTTATATCTTGAGGAAAGCATGCACATTCTAGTAGAGATAGAAAACTAACAATAGGAAAGATGTTTCAAAGTCAGCCATGAACATTGAACGTACTAGAGAATTCCATGGGTAACTCCCTTATCTACTGTCATTAAACATCAACGTGGACCATAAACAGGTTCTAAAGCATTGATTCATCAAGTTTCTTGTCATCAGGTTCAAAGGAAGCATGCCTTATCAAACTCCTGTCCACAGGACAGAAAGAGCTTTGCTGAAGCTGTTTCAAAGCAGCTTACAGTCAATATGAACAGATCTAGGCGTCTAGGCATAGCGTATCTCTTGTAATTAGCATTAGGAAGAGAAGACCCTGGCTCCTATGAACATCATTATGCACTAAGGTTTACTGGAAAGTCAGGACATCTAGTCACCAGTCAATTATGCACACACTCCATCACTCCCTATCAACATGGTCCATCCTCCTTTACTGACCAATCTATTGGCAGTATCGCTTACGTTTCAAAGACAATTCAGACAAATTGATAACTGTCTCCAGACAAAGTCCACTGAATCATTGTCATCTTGGAGTTTCCTCCTTTCCAATGAAGAATTCAGACACTGATGGGCATATAGAGATAATGTCTACATCTTCCTGAAGAGGGGGTTCCAATCTGCCTGTAGTTGAAGTATCATCACTTGAGTCAGGAGAAACACAGAATACTGCCCACTGAATTAAGGACAAACCGGTACTCATCACAGATACTTCTGAACAGTGCCTTCTTCTCTCCAATAATTATGTTACTTGCTTCATGTTGAAAGTGTCACTCTGAAAATTAATTACATTCAATTACCGCCAGAAAACATAATATTATCAAATAAGTAAATACCATATATTGTGTACTTTGCATAACTTACCATAATAATATATAATTTACACACAAGGTTTGAGGGCTGCTATTATTGCCCTACCATTGCTCTATCATGGCATATAAGAAAGATTAAAAGTATTGGCCTGAAAGCTAATAATGAAAATGTTGCATCACCTAGCGAGCTATTATTTTTTATGTGATACATTGACAAACAAACAACTACAATCAACATTCGACCTCTTGACACTTTAATATTTTATTTTATTTTTTTAATAATTTTTTATTTTTGTTGCATTTTTCATGAATTGCGCATTTACTGTGCATATATAGACCATTTATCAGTAGATCATCTAAAAAGCAGGTGACAACTTGACCGAAACATATTAATATTTTATGATCCTGACTTCACACCTGATGCCTCCTACGTTCCACAAAGTCACAAAGGCGAGCCGTCGCGATGGGTTTCGGACGAAGAGGAGAACTTCGTGGTACAGCAGCCTTCTTGATCCAAGCAGACTCGATACATACCTGCGCTGTCGGCCGCTTGCTGCAATACCAGGGAAAGATTTGATAAGTAGAAGAAAAATATAATAATGATTGATTGGTGCAGTGCACAAAGTAATTGTATACTTGCTGAAAATTATTGGATACAAATTATTGAGATACCAGAATGTGTTACTTGAATAACTGACTGTTTTACCTGAAAAATTGATCATATTACCTAAAGAACTGAATGTTTTGCCTGATTAAATAATTGTGTTACCTGAAGAACTGATTGTGTTACCTGAAGAACTGTACCTGTTGAAGGGATTGTATTTACCTATGATCTTCTACGAGCATGAGTCTGATGAGATCCTTTGCATCCTGTGAGATTCCTGCAAAGTACTCGTCTGGGAAGCAGTAGTCGTTGCGGACGATGTTTGAGCATGTTTCCTCCTGACTCTCATCCAGGAATGGAGACACACCGCTCAGTAGGACATACACTATCACTCCCATACTCCTACAAAAAATACATGGACCATCAGTGTTGGAAACCAGTATTCTCTCGGGTATAATACCAGGGGGACAAGCAAATAAACATCTTGAAAACATGGGGATGGGCTTTTAGATGGGAGAGACCCAAAAATTCATACCGGGACCCTCAGACAGTCAGAATAGGTTTTATGTAGGTTTTTGACACTTAACTTAAACATGTTAGATTTATGTAATGTATGACCATGGAACATCTGGCAAAGTTGGGGGTGGGCTATAACCTGAGAACACTCCAACCAGGACAACCCTCCGAAATGGGGGTGGTCGCTCGAGATAGAATTACAAACAATAAGTGTTGAATTGGAAGATAAATCAAGTAAAATAGCTGGCATAAAGGTATAAACCTACTCAAAAAAAATTCCTGCAAAAACATCTTCCCATCTGATTGTTCTGTTTTAAAGTTCCCACTCACCAGATATCTGTGAGCAGCCCGACAGGAGTTCCACTGATCATCTCCGGGCTCATGAACTCTGTGTTGCCCACCACAGGATGGATGTAGTAGTTGTTGTAGATGTGTCTGGCGTCCCCGAAGTCCACCACCTTCACACATACTCCCATCGCTCCCACCTCCACAAGCAGGTTCTCTGGCTGTATACACATTACACAACATGGCCATAGTCTTTTAGTTTGCATTATATGGTAAGATTACAAACAAACCTCCAATAGTAGATACACTGTCTGGTAATTATCCTTGCATATGTAGAGAATCTAAAACAAGTGTCTTCTGAATCATAAGTTGATAAAAGTTACATATAGGATTTTTTACTTTATCAACAAGTGTTGATATATTTGATATTCAGATGACATGAGGGTGAGATTCTGTATATATCCAAAATCATTATTCATTATGTTCCAATGGAAATTTTGCATCTCTAAACACTGGACTGCTATTTGACTTCAAATGCGGTGATGTCATAGCACTTTGACATCATCATCTTTATGATGTCACATAATTATGACGTCATTACGCAAGATATAAAATCATTGTGATGTCATGTAGTTGACAGCAGTTGGGCATTTTGCAAAATCTACTGTCAAAACAATATCTCCTAGAAGATATCGCTTGATCTCACACAAGCGGTAATATTGCTTGATCTCACACAAGTGGTATTACCTGTGGAACACAGTTTTGGATAATAAATCATTATAATAATACGGTGAGATCATTTGCAACAATATTTACTATCAAATACATTTTTGTCATGGTTTTCTTATCAGTCACACAAATCACACAAGGTTTATCTTCGAGACCAAAAATAGATGCCAACCTTATATAAAACCAATCTTATCTGCATATTCTGCCATCCTACACATATGATTCAGCCATAAAGAGGTTGCTACAGTCCTTATGTCCTAATATCTGCATCATCAACCACTGACAACACTGCTGACTCTGTCTTTAGAACAGCTTGTCATTGAAACACGGTCACACACTACATACAGGCCCTTTAGCAGTCTTCTATTAGCAATCAGCATTAGATCTATATCACGATTTGATGAACATGAAAGAGAGCACTCAAGAACAAGAGTCATTCTGCCTACCTTGATGTCGAGATGTGCTATGCGACAGTTGTGTAGGTACTGTAGGACATCAAGCACTTGTTTCATATAGTCCGCGGCCTGCACCTCGTCAAAGTGGGACTTGCTGCAGATGTACTCCAGGAGCCGTCCGTGAGGCAATCTGGGAACGGTACCAAAGAATCTGTCAGATGGGTAGTCGGCTGACAATATTCTATTGCTTGAATTTAAGTAACTTGTTGCCAATGCTTATCTGATGAACTTGCTCCATATATTCAGAACCTTCTTAGTGCTTAGTTATAGTCTTGTATAGAACCATACCGCTGACTTACATATTGGCGCAAACAGAGCTCCAAGCATATTTGGTGTTGTGATTTGTCATAGTGTTCATACAGAGAAATGAAGTCTACAAAGTATTAATAAGATGAGAAACTGGAGATCTAGAAATCACTTCAGCAAAGAAAGCATGCAACACGACTGTGACCATATACTGGGATGAAGCGTCTGGAGAGATTAGTGAGTAGCGGTCTCTCTTATCTTCCCAAGTTGTTTTGCTTACAGTTCTGAATAGAACACACACATTATAGGGGACAATTTATACTGAACAGATTAATATTGAGTCTCTCTCACAGAGCTAGACTAAACTTGAATTGCAAAGGTACCTCACGGAAGACATAATGAGAAAAAATAGAGCCATGGGCTCTGTAGCTCATCAGGATTTGATTTATTATCTAAGGTTGAATATTTAAGTTATCTCAAGTAATACATTGTTAACAAGCAAAAAATAGGTTTTTAGATCATGACATGTATTTGGAGTCACAGGGTCACCAATCCTACAATTAAGAATCACCTTTGACCAAAGAGTCTCTACACAACTTTTCAGCTCTCTAGACCTTTTGGAACTAGAGAAGAAGACGAAAATAGGTTTTTGGGGTTGTGACCTCTGTGACCCCATTTGGGGTCACGGGGTCACGAAATCTACAATTTAGAATCCCCATCGGCCAAGGAGTCTGCACACAACTTTTCAGCTCTCTAGACCTTTTGGAACTGGAGAAGAAGATGAAAATAGGTTTTTAAGGATGTGACCCCTGTGACCCCATTTGGGGTCACGGGGTCACGAAATCTACAATTTAGAATCCCCATTGGCCAAGGAGTCTGCACACAACTTTTCAGCTCTCTAGACCTTTTAGAACTGGAGAAGAAGATGAAAATAGGTTTTTAAGGATGTGACCCCTGTGACCCCATTTGGGGACATGGGGTCACGAAATCTACAATTTAGAATCCCAATGGGCCAAGGAGTCTGCACACAACTTTTCAGCTCTCTAGACCTTTTGGAACTGGAGAAGAAGATGAAAATAGGTTTTTAAGGATGTGACCCCTGTGACCCCATTTGGGGTCATGGGGTCACGAAATCTACAATTTAGAATCCCCATTGGCCAAGGAGTCTGCACATAAAATTTCAGCTCTGTGGAGTCATTGGTTCTGGAGAAGAAGTCGAAAAAGCGAAAAGTTTACGGATGGACGGACGGACGGACGGACGGACGGATGGACGGGCGCCGGACACCATGCCATGCCATAAGCCCATCGGGCCTTTCAGGCCTGATGAGCTAATAATGGGTAATCCTAAATGTGCAAGAGCTACTCACAGCTGCATGATAATGATGAGGTTGTTCTCACTCTCGTACAGATCATACACAAGGGTGAGGTGTGAGTGTTGCAGACTTTGTAACGTGTTGAACTCTGTCTCTACCGCCTCCTTCCGCACCAACTTCCGGGAGATGATCTTCGCCGCCAGCTCCTGACCTGAGCACTTCTGTATACACTTCCGCACCACAGAGAAGCGGCCCCTGTCATATAGTAGGTCCTATGTTATACTTGTGTAGTCAAAGAAGATGTTCTTTGTATAGCCGATGAGAGATAATTGTTATCTAGCTAACATCTAGGGTCACAGAAATATTACATGTAATGTTTTAACTTTTGTACCTGTTGAATTAATTAGTATCAGAACATTCTGTGAAGCCAGGAATCAACAGAGGAAATAATTTGGCACTTGTCAATTATGTAAAATGTAACAAAAAGTTACCAGCTCGGACCAAAGGTTACAAGTTCCTGCTTTTATACACTGCTGTCCTAGAATATTGTGGGGCACGCAGGTAAAAGTTATCTATGTTTATGTTCACTTTAAAATTACCTTCCAATTTCTCCTGCATCAGCAAAATCATTGTCATACGTTGCTTTCCACATGGCACTTGTAGACTCTTCTTTTGCACTGAGTTCTGTGGATTTAAAAGATTTTCATCGTCTGTGTAGACATGTGTAAATCCAATATCCATGCACAGTACTCCAGATAATTTTTAGACCTATTGGGTATTTACCCCTTGTTATTGTTATAATTGAGTAAATTCGATTTTGATAGCGTATTCAGTAAAATGGTACTCCTCCAATTTCTGACAATTGGGTATTTCATATAGAAATGGGATAACACTACACTCAAGATTTTAAATGATTAGGTTATTCTTAATGCCTGCGTATCTGTACTCCCAGTTTTTTCTTTAAATACGTTTTTAACAATTTAAGTGCGTAAAATATGCAGATACGCAGCTTATCTGGAGCACTGCATGCATTTTCTTTTTCCATCTATAATTTACCAAAGCTTAAAAAAAAGAAGTTTTTATAAGCTGTCTATACATTGAATTCAATTCCAATGATTCGTAATAATATTTAATATTTACCATATTCTGTGGGCACAGCAACAAACTGAGAGGGGACGCTAGGCTCACTTATACCGACTGCGTTGTTAGCGCTGACTCGGAACTGGTAGGTGATTCCTGGCTCCAGGTCACCGATCACTTGAGAGGTATTCGGCACATATGGAATGGCAAGTTGCCACACATCGGAGGCTGACAACATAAAGATGTTTTTCAAAGATCAAATGGTATGAAATCAAATAACATGGGTAAAGTGGATATTTTAGGATTGACATAAGAATGATGACATTCATGATTTAATCAATTCAACCTTAGGAACAATAATTTCTATTTGGTTGCACAATAGTGGAGACAGATAAATGAAGCTCTCATAAAATCTTGTAAGTGAAGCTGAAAACAAATAATGCCTGACTGACAATTCATTTTGAAAGCCTTCTTCAGATATTTTGACAAGACAGCCAGCTCAGGTTCATTAAGTATGATATCAGGGTGATGTTAGAGGCATGTGTCATTTGCTCAAAGTAATCATACTGCAATGATTCTAACTTCCATCTCTCAACATTAGATTTGACTGATTTTCTTACCTTTCTCCCTGAACTCGATGGTGTAGCCCTGTATCTGACCACACTGAGCCTGAGGTGGCGGGGCCCACTCCAGATGTACCGCTGTCCCCACCTGGTTCCGAATCATGGGCTGTCCTGGGGCATGGGGGCGGTCTGCAGGATAAACAGGCATAAACATTTCAAGAATTATCTTGCATGTTGCTGGATTGTATGGCCATAAACAAAATAAATGATAATCAAGATGTGTTTTTAAAATGAGCAATGACATTTTGTGAACATAATATAAATAATTTTTTGATGATACATGGAAAATATATTACGGGTCAGTGTTTAAAATTGAGGCCAAGAGTGCATTTGCAAAACTCAAGTCTGGCGCGGATACAGCTTCTCGAGAAAGATGGGGTGCATATTTTCCAAATTGGTCTCAGGATGATCTCGCTCAGCAAGCGGCAGGATGCTGTATGACATTTTGACTATTATTTATGAAAAGTATTGTATTTGTATGATTTCTGTGCACCATGTCTCTTGGTAAGGGGGGAGGGAGGGTGCACCATTGTCTTGACTAAAGCTTCAATGCTGTTTTCTTAAATTTTCACATGAAAAGGGATGTGTGCAGCCCTCTCTCTGTATCTGCCCCTGCTAGTGTATAGGCAGGTCATAGGAAGAGATGATAGATCCTAGTTACCTAGAACTACGAGATGTGCTCTGGTGATGACTGAGCCGATATCACTGCTAGCAAAACACGAGTACTCCCCACTGTCTGATACAGACACCTGGTTGATCTGAAACACATGAGAGAGTTAGATGTGAGAATATAAAGGAGACAAGTCATGTACTCTGAACAGGTGCTTGGATTATTGTTCCTCGCCACTAGGATTATCTCCCTTTGATCACAACTCAAATTTATCATTTAACAATTTAGCCACAGGAAGAAAGTTACCCAAGTTGGATAACATGTTCTTAATCTCTTTCTTCATGGAATAAAAACATTTTTAAATAAAAAAAAACATGTAATTTTAGAAGTCATCTGCCACATCATTCTGAGTAATTTACAACAGGAATCGTCTGAGATTTGTCATCAACTATCCTCAACCATTCTAGATGAAGAGTTCAAAGAAGCTTGAAGAAGTTTGAAGATGGTTAAAACGTATTATAAGCAAACTATGATCCTTGAAGGAATGGTTTAAAACTATAAAATTCAGGGAAAATGAAGAAATGTTCCACACTCCTCCATCAGCCTACCTGTAGAGTAGCTAAACCTTCCTCATTATACAGAAGCAGTATACGCGGTGTCGGTGCGATGGTGCTTATATCGTTGAACCTCCAGCTGATGCCAGGCCGGGGTCGACCACAGATCTTACACGTGAGCACCGCCGTGTCTCCTGCCTGCACCGTCACACTGGTCAGGGGCTGCTGAACGATCGGAGGGACCTCATAGCTGAAGTCTCCGGGACTCATTACCTGGGGGATAATGACATTAGATAAATAACTACAGTGGGAAACAGGGGTTTGACAGTCACATGGCAATTAATGTCCCCGCCACAAAAGAAGTATAACATAAGACATATCTACAAGCCATTATTATTTTGTCAGAAGCTGGATTTTCATACATTGCATTATAAAAACGAGATTTAGTGATCACCATTTGAAGGAAAGCAGTTTATCAGATATCACACAATTTATTCAACAAATGTAAGGCTGTCATCAATTTTAAGACATTCTATGGAATAGGTCCATGAGATATCATGAAAGCAACAGTTTTAAAAGTTGTTAACCATTGACTCTGAAGTTTCATAGGATTTGAATATATTAAAAAGAAAATTAATTATTAACATATCTTGAGAACACCTATGCTGTACAAGGTAAAAACAGAAGAACTATGTTTTAAGCATCGAGAGACAAACAATTTTGTTCAGTATATCAATAGGTCAACTAGGTTGTACAAAGTATCAAAAAGAAAACCTGTTGTACAAATAAGAGGACAATTTGTTGCACAATGTATCAAGAAACAACTCCTCCTGTATGGTGTACCATGAACCAAGTATTAAGATGACAAGTTGTTATACAATTTATCAAGTAACCATGTTGTACAAATTATCGAACTGTATCAGCAGCACTACTGTGTTGTACAATGTATAAGAAAGAATATCAAGGCCAAGTGTGTTATAATATGCATCAGGGATAACTTGATGTTGTGTATGACTTCTCAAAAGGTCAACTGTTTTGCACAATGCACAAAGAAGACAACTTTATTGAATGATTATTTGATTGTTATCAAAGGTGTTTATCAATATATGTTGCATACTATAACAAGGTTAAATCAATCTTGCAAATCATATATACCTAGCAAGTTGACAATAGCTGTTGTATAACTAAATCAAAAGTTTTTCAGGTAAAACTCAATAAGGTTTATATGAGAAAGGTAATTAGAGTAATACTTCAGAGTTTATGTTGCTTAGATATGTGCAGCACAACAATTAATCCAAATGAACTTTACCTCTGTGCCTTTAAATTTGTGAAATTATTTTGCAGTTTGTCTCTACCCATAATGTTTTGATTTTTTTTGTTTTGATACATCCTGTTTTATGTTTGTATCCAGCCATGAATGAAGACTGGGAGTCCACTCCACAAGCACTCAATGAGAGAAGCAGATGAGTCATTATGACAGCTGTACGGCACCAAGCTCTAACTACCTTGACTTTGGGTTTGCCATCTCTTCCCAATGACTTGGATTTCCTCTCCAGACTGTTCATACCATCGTAGTTCTTGTCAGGGCGGAAACTTGGCTTCTTCATTTTGAACATCTGCCAAGCATGTTTCCTGAAACAGAAAGTAACACCATATAGTATCTATCCCCTCTCAAGTCTCCTGCTCATTTAAACTGAATCATCTTATCTGGATGAAACACAATCCCCAGCAAGGGTACACCCATACTTGTCTGATGCAAATGATACATGGAGGCAAATGGGACAGAAATGAGGTCATTGTTTTTTTTCTCTGACAAACTTGTGCTTTTGATTTCTGTGTTTATCATGGTACTGCTGTGATTGTGAAGTATGTACAGGTGAAGAAGCCGTTAGCCATCTCTCCATGTACCGTGACTAATTCCCTTCATCCCACTCCCATCACTCATTTATCTCAGCATCAGTCTCAGCTTAATGCCAACACAACCAATTGTTTTTCAAACCTGTCTCGAACCTCTATCAATATTCACAGTCAGGACCTACAAAACAACTTTATAGTCCTTTCATGTATAAATGGGTTCTTCTTACAAAATCTAGCCCAGCTGTCAAGAAATTATATAATGACAAAAAACATCCCTGATACACAAATAGCACCTGATGCAATATGTTCTTGCCAACATTTAGGAGACATTAACCCATTAACTGCTGGATCACAAAGCAGACATTTACACTGCCCTTGAGTTAGAGCTTTAAATTCATTAGATAGGGTAGAATGAGCTTGTAGGGGCAATCAGAACCCTCCTGACATTGCCAAAATACAGATCTAGAGACCACTCTTTGGTGAGCTTTATTCAGCAGTAGGGAAAGAACACTTAAAGAATTGTCTGGAGGCTTTATTGTTATCATCATTTCCATTATTCTCTCCCTACAGAACTTATCAAGTAACCTCTGTTACATTTTGACTATATGTTGGTGCAGTTGTTTAGTATCCAGATTGATTGTTATCAAATCAACTTGTGTATTTATTCAGGTGTTCATATACAAAAGTAAATCTCATCAAGGGACCCAACTGCTTGTGCATGTTGCACTTACTTCAGACTGCCGTCCATATCCTTAGGTCCGAGGATGTGTCCGGGGATCCACCCCTCGGCCGCAGGAGACGTCTGATTGGCTGGTCTGTGGACCAGGAACATGTTGCTGGGGTTCGTGGCTAAGATCTGGACTAGTTCTCCGCGGAACACTGAGATCTCGTCTTCTTTGATAGCTACGTAGTCCACGATTATCCTGCCTTGTGTAACACCCCCTTCAAGCTGGTGAATAAAGGTGGCAAAATAATAATTGGAAGATCTTCAATCTGAAATAAAGTTCTTTAAGCGGTTTCAGTAACCTATTTTTTCAGCCCATGAATCTTACCAATGGGAAAGGAAAGGAACAGATTGGTATCAACAAGATCAGATTTTATGAAGCTGTCTTAGTTCGAAGATAATTGTAAGCTAATGTTAAATCATCTTTGTACCACTTTGTTCAATGGGTCTCACGACCTCTATAGACATCAAACCCTTCTTCTTTTCTTCTTTTTAATGTCAATGTATGGTACTTTTGACTATCTCAGAGCTAAGAGAGCTTCGAAAATCTAGGCCCTGGTGTTTTATTATATAGTTTTTGAAAGGAAATTATTGATATTTTCAAGGTTGTTGTGATAATTAACACAAAATACCAGATGGACTATGGCACATACTTACCAGAAGGATATATTCTCTACTTTTTTTACACTTCATTTTATTCACTATTTATTTTCCCAATTGAGGAAAATTATAATGGTGAAAAGTAAGATAGAAATCAGATTTGTTATCAATCAAAACTGCAGTGTTTTCTTTCATATCAGAAAGTGCACATCATAATTACTTTGTTTTGGGTATCGAGTTCATAAACATATAATCTGTCTGTGTGTCAAATATATATATGGGTTTAAAATGCTGAATATTTGAAAAGTCACCACAAGAATAATAAAACATTCAACTGCAAAACATACATGTTGAAAAATTACTTAAATATTAAAATACATTTAAACTTTTCAAAGAACATTTTATTTAAAATGATGAATATAAATGTGTTTCAAAGAAAATGAATGCTTGAGTAAAGAAGAATCTCTATCTTTCATATATATGTATATATATATATATATATACATATATAAGGTGATACCAACATGTATACATGATACAGAGTATAAAAACATAAATTTCAAGCAAACATTTGAAATTAAATATAACTCCTGTCTTTATGTGACTTTGTTGTAGGAAGTGTTACAATAGAACATCAGGAGGTCTGTGTAATATGTATTTCTTTCATGAGAGTAAAGTAAAACATCTCACAGAATATGCACCTTCACAAATTGCAATTACAAACTAGTAAATATCACACAAAACAATAAACAATGCACCCTAAATGTCAAGGAAACACAATTCCAAGAATGGGACTTAATTTTTAACATAACTTTCAACAGAGTTTGAAAACCCCGAGTGTTATCCTGAATCTGAAACCATGGAAATCAGCTCATCCACACAATATTCCCATCCCTGAAAATCAACTTTTAGTTAGTCACATCCCTTTCAGGTTTACATAGTGTATATTTAAATTCTCTATTGCATCTATTTTTTACGTTTTGAATGAATCAAATTCAAATTGCTAACAGGTAAAGGTGATATTTGGAATATCTAATATCATTTTTATTTTTTAATGATTAGTTAAAACACTCTGTAGATTGTATATTTGCCCAAGTCATAATTCATGCGTATTTGAATTAGAAATATCATATTGTTGAGAATTTGACCCTTTGTTTACTACAACTCTAAGTACAAACAGTTTAATAGTGCATTATGAAATCCATACAGCCTGTTGCCGTATAGATTTAACAAACAATATACAAGTATACAGTAATTTGTTGCAATATACAGATAGGTTTCTTACAAAATTTTAAAATTGTTATTTTATCAATAATTTATTAAATTCAGCTGTTATTAAAACTAACAAACAAAATAATTACCTGAATAACATTTCAATACCGAATCTGTGCATTGAATCTGTGAACTATGCCATTTAGTAAGAACGTTGCATTGAGTTTTGTACATGACAGTAAAAATACATCCTTTTGGGGTTTATTCAAACTTAAACTGGATATTGACAACATAGCCCAAGTGGAGTGCCCTACAACAATATGGTTTCTGAGATTAAAGTCTGTCCTGTGCCAAATCTAGAATGTAGACCATAAGTGTAATGGTAGGGGGGGAGAGAGAGTTGGAGGTGTGGAATGAGGAAGTAAATCTACTTTGGTCACACACCAATCCCTCCTTGTCGATAGAGTAGAGTGGTTCTGAGGGTACCGTCACCACAGCATGATTCGTAGGGATGGAAGAGTGTCTAGCACTTAATCTTCTTTCACCTTAGTGTACTGGTCACAACCTTGTCTGTGTGATGGTTTGAGAGGATTAAAGGGAATTATGTCCAAGTAAATAACGTCCTCTGGCCTATTTGTACACTGGACCAGACGTATCAGCAGATCAGACTATTACACCTATATTAGACCAATCTTTGTGTCTCAGTTACCCACCAGCAGAACCAAACTCTAAATACTTTCCTGTTATATCTGCAAAATATTAAATCCTGAAAGCCTAATACACACCAGCAACTCCATCGATTCTCTTTTAAACCTACATGTTTTGAATTTTACACACTATTTTATCATAATCTAATTAATATATTTTAGGTAAAACTATTGATGAGGTCTATATATCTAACATCTGGAAAAATCTATAACTGGAACATTTAAAAAATGTCAAGCCTGCTAGTAGTTGATCTTTTCAAAAGATAAATCCCGAATGAAAGTTATACCTTTATCATTGAGCTTTCTTTGTTTATGAAAGATTTGAAATCACAAACTATTACAACTTTACAAAATTTAAAGGGACACATCATATGTTAATTTTTCTTAATTGTTTATTTACTTTGACATATAATTGATGTCAATCGCATCTTCATGACTAAATAGTGCTGCAGGTTGCTTTTGTCATGTATTGTATGCCACATATTTCCCTATTTGGGGAAAAGACAGTTATTTCTACATCTGCAGAAACTATGTAACTGAATAAAGTGATAAGCTGATAAATGCCACAAACCATATTTTGTCAATATAAGCATCACATATAGATTTGTTAAATGAAATTAAACTAAGTATTCTAGCCTTGCTACATTTGGATAGACTTGCTGATAGACTTTGTAAACAGTTGGTATCACAGTAGTGAACACATTACAAAGAAAACAATTGCCAGTCATTTTATACATCACTACTCTTATAAACAAGTAAACTCTAATCTTTAATTCAAAACTAAAATAAAAATGTCCCACTTTATTGAATGTGTTAAAAACTACAATGAAGGGGTCCAGAGGAATCATAAACAACAATAAAAGAGCATATTTATGAGGCAGAGTGGATAATAAAAAGAGAGCTATTAAAGCAATTATTTTCCCATTAGCCATAAAAAGGAGGAAGAGCTTATGTATAATGCTGTGTGTAGCACAAATGAGGGAAGCACGAAGGCGGATCAGACAAGGTTTATATGTGAGGGTTTGAACAGGGACGATACACTGTACAGGTGTAACACACAGATTACTGCAGACAGCTTAACCCGATTAGACTCTGTTGTTCTTGTCCACGCCGATCTATAATTGTGCGGAAATCTGTACAAGTGGACAGTGGGCTATTCTCCGACACATTCACACTTAACCACCGGAATGTCACACTCGCCTATAGTCCGTTTCAACTTTACACACTTCAAGATCAATCAAATTTGAGGAGTTTTACGGTAAAATTTCCAGCGCATCCCTACCCTTAAAGCTACTTGTCGGTTTGTTGTGATGGATTTTTCTTCAATTAGGCTCTGCCTGCCACTCATGTTCGGAAAGATTTTGATGGTGTTTTTTTTCTTGATTTAATATGTTGCGCCGATGACAATATTGGATTCGGATTCTCTTATTCTTGTATTTGTGTTTGAAAGGAGCTTGCATGTCCCTACTGCTGGGGATTGTAATCTACTGATAGAGGAGTTATGAATTAATAATGTGATGTTAATTTGGTGTCAGGTGAACCCTTTAACCACAGGTATCTAATCCTATCAAATATCCTTCAATCAATATCATATACGGATCCAAAATGTTGAAAGAGGGATTCACTTATTGAAAATGGGGCTGGGGGGTTGACCTTAGGGCTCCATCAAATTTGCATGTTCAAATTTTCAACTGAAGTTCCCCCTCTGGATCGGGCCACTGAATATCTTAATCGTATCAATAATTAATCTAAAATTGATGATGGTGATTCATATTTGTTCTCTCTATATGGATTAATAAATACTTTTTTTATAAATCATATGAAAAATTTGGATAAAATACTATTTTTGATCTTCACCTTTTCATTTAGTTTTGTTAATGATTCATTGATTATGACTGGTTATTTTAATTCTCTCCTTTATTGATATTAAATGATGACCCTACATAGAATCATTGATTGTGCATCCTTACGAGATCCTTGGAAGTAAAATCTATGCCTGGGTGCGAAATGTCAGCTTTCTGAATTCTTGAAAGTGACCATAATCCTAGTTTTGTAGGCCAGAGAGTGATGCTTTCTTTTGTTGCCCCCTAATTGAGTTTTGGTGTAAAATCTCTCCCTTTCTCGTCTATAGTCAGTTTCCCACTCAACAACACACAACACATTGGTTGGTTTGAGAGCAAAAACATTATCAGCAATTAACGCAAATTTCCTCCACTTAAAACTGGCATCCAATCTTAAGGAAACACTTCAAGCTCTGGTACATTAACACTATTTTTACAAACATTTACTTCAGCTTTACTTCTGACTTACTTTGTCTGAAATCATTGTGTTAATCATTTGATTTTGAAAGCTTGACAATAATTTTTAAAGTGATAATTATCAATAAGAATTTATTGACACTAAGCAAAGAATATTTTCAAAACTGTCTTTTAATCCTTCCATTCAAATATAATTATCAAAAATTCAGATCCATCGATAACTTATTTCAAAGTAACATTTGGGCATTTAAAATTTATTACAGCATTAAGGAACAAATTTCAACAAAGAAAATAAATGTTCTGAATATTAATTCACATTCAAATATATTATCCAAATTCATTTCAACTGAAAATTATGTGTTACTCCAAAGTAAAACACTTCGTGATTTCATCAGCGAAAACAACTAATTGGTAAAGAGAAAAGACGTGTCATCAATTATCCCAGAAGTGACAAGAAGTTCCAATGCAATCATGAGCTAAGCGCCCCCAGGTGCCAGTATGAGCACTGGCGGAGGGAGAGGTAGTTTACGGTAGGGCAATTGAATGAAAGAGACAGGAACATATGTTGATATGGTTTGTAAAGATGCTCCTGCTTCCTTGTTAGTTTTACATTGCTCAGCTGCACCTAGCATATGCTGCCTTCACATTCATAACATGCAATTTACACCATTTATCACTCTCAAACGGCTAAAAAGGTTATTCATTATATCTTGCAAATAAGTTATCTGATACAGATTTAGATACATTACAAAGTTTAATTATTTAATGTCTTTGGTTATGTTTTAATGATTTACTTGTTTTTATTTTAGAACGTTTAATCTTCTAGAATATTGATTTTTAATATATTCAATTTAAATAGAATTGACCAATCTTTCCTATTTAGATTGCATCACTACATTGCATCTACATGTAATATGTGTAATGTATAAGAAAACCTATTTTGTCTCAAATTTAAAAGATATATTGAATTTCAAGATAAAAGAAATTGTATGTTATTCAGAATTAAGGATTATAACACTATACCTACATCAGAATACCTACCATCTATTGTCCTTAACCATTACCGGCAGAATTAACATTAAACCATTCCTTGGTTGCCTAATTACAGGAAACATGTGTTAATAGTTTGGACAGAGGCTGATGATGAGAAAATCTTGAGAATTACTATGAATAGGGGTGAAATTTTAAATATTAAATTCCATGACAATCCCTACAATTCAATATTAACAAATCTTCCTCAAACTGACACTTCAACAAACGACTGATCTTGAAGACAAGGACGGTGGTGATTTGTTGAAACCAACCATAGCTGGGAAGGTGCGGTGCAGAGAAAGAGGGTTATAAGATTTACATCAGATCACAACTATGGAGTCTTGTATCGACTGCTCTCGATCAATAGTATCTTTCCTGAGGGCAACGAGGGTTGTGGAGTCGAGGTGCGGTGAGCAGAGGCGGGCCTGGCTGTCATCTTGTGACACACATTCTACACGACAGTCTCTTGTCTCACATATAATGTCCTTGTTTGCTGACTTTATTTAAAATGTTGAAATATTTCTTGACTTAAATTTATATCAATCATTTCCTAATTGATTTAAAATTTTCATTTTTTCACAGCTTACATTATGACATGATATGTAATAGGTAGTTTTATAAAAAAAATTGTTATCCGTGATCACTGTTTCTAGAGTTCTCCATGCTTGCCAAAAAACTCTTTTCTTATCTTCTATACTTGTTTAAACACAAATAGTTTTATATGTATGTTACATTTTGTCATGAAATTATGGCTTAAAAGAGACTGAAATTTACATTAATAATTCCACTGAATTATCTTATTTCATTATCACTTACATTCATAACAGAACTTTGACAAAACATATTCTTTTAAAAAACTGATTATATTTTCAACCCCAACAACCTTCTAAAATTTACAACAAAAACCCACTGTCTGAGATCTGTACCCAGCAAACTGTCACTTCCTGCCACCTTGAGATGTTTTACACCTCTGTGTTAGTTCCCCCTGAGTGAACACAGAGGAGGGTCACACTTGTGTGGTTGTGTCTTTGCTCTGACAGCTATCATAATAACTCGGGGAACACTCAACCCTAGTTTATTATTTACGAGCATCATGTGAATCTAATGCTAGCTAACTCTACCATCCTCCCCTACATTAATACAAGAACATCTTTCAGGGACTTGCCCTTAGCAACTATTTTTATGAGAAAAATATTCTTTAATTAGAGAAATAAGGTTACTCAATTAATTTATTTAATCACAAATTGAAAGAGTTAACCCCATCTAAACCTTTACCTGTTTAAGTTTTGGACTTTCCCAAGAAAGCCTATCTTATTCTTTAACCAGTGGCCACACCGATTATTTGCTTTGTTAACTAGTTAGTATTCCTGCAAATTGGCCCCTCATAATGGTTTGGTATCAATTAATCCACCAGTTGATACTAAACTCTCGTTATCTCCTTCCTCCCCTTACATTTATCAAAACTAAGTCTACCTTTAATTAGACCAGTCTCAACCTTTTTCGTTTGATTAAATAAAGTGATCTAAATATCTTATAAATAAATTATTCAAATTAAAAAAAGAAAAACAAGACTTAATCAATCATGAAAATGAGCTGAAAACAGTTGAATTTGATGCTAGCTAATCCTCCTAACTTTCAGGGGAAATTATGGAACTTGAATTTTGTTGTTGTTGTAATACTGATTTCATTATGAACATATTAACTGCTAATGAATTGTTGGCACGGAGAAACCCAACTATCAGCCCACATGGTTCCTAGCACTTCAATTCTGAGTCACAGCCTTTAAAACGTAGTAGAGTGAAGTAGGGAGGGGAACGTTATCAAATTACAAAATATCAACCCATGGTTTTTTTTCTACTTCTGCATCTCATTACCAGAAAATGTCAAGAGGCAGCTACTAATTTATCGCTTGTTTCCTAACGCTGAAAATATCCCTAGATTAATTTATTTCCGTGATCTGTATTTGGAGTGATGAGGAATTGACACAGCTGATGGACCAACTCCTTTAAGTTTTGACAATAAGATCAGAAGGTGATAAAATGTGAACTATACATAAATAAGAAGTTGCATGTAAAAATTGTATTCATTTTTAAGATTGTTTAATTGTCTGCTTTTCATTTTCTAGACTTAAACTAGTTTAGAAAAGATAACATATTTGACTGAAATTTTAGTTTAATATAGTTAATTTTTAAATGGTTATTAAAATAGTTTTTTATTTTAAATTTTACATTTATATTCATTTGAAAGAGCATGAAACAACAATGATATGATATACCTGAAAATAGTTTAACTCACTTTGTAAAGCCATGCCAACATGTATCTAGCATTACAAGTATTATAATAATCTTTTACTGGTTTTATTTGAACCTAGGATACACTTTGTACACAATCTACTTAATCGCAATTTGGTATCAAACTTGTAATGAGATAACTGAGTTTAAGACCTAAACGTAGAACACTATTTGTTTTGTGAGCTTATTTTTTTAAGTATCTACCTTGAAATTAGATCAATTTATCTTAAGAATTGCCATGTAAAGTGCATACAACATTTATATAGGATATGAAGTAAATTAGTCCTACTTATTACTTTACAAAACTTTAATATGTAAACCTGCAAAGGGAGGTAACTCATCAAAACTTGCAATAAGGTCCTCCAATAACACAGAAATGCAAAAAGCCAAAAAAATAAAACCAGCATTGCATTGAAGTAGCAACTGAAATAAAATCTGCAATTGAAGCGCAAATAAAAATAGTGACAAGCCAGGGTTTGGGCCGTCAGTATAATGTAACAAAGATGGGTTTTATTTCTTCATGCGTCTCATGCATTGAACAGGTGCATACATGCACACACATCTAGACTACTCTGCACATGCGTGCACAACACTTGTATTCTAACTACTGCTAGTTCACTGTTAGCCAGCCAACCATGCAGAGAAGAAATTCACAACTCAAGACCCAAAATCAATTTCAATTGGTCAATAAGTTTATTTTCTGCCAATGATAATAGATGACATCTAATTTACATACATCCACGTACTTTGCATTATGCAAATATAGATTCTATTGTTGAGAGAAATTTTAAAGTCTCCATGCTAAAACTAACCAATTGGAGATGAAGAACACATGAGTGGGAGGGTTCAATGTCGTCTTGCTGTTAAAATCACACATGCCAACCCTCCCAGCTGAGTGACAAAACAGCCCAACTGATGGGCGAGGATGCGGTATATATATATGTATAGTCACTTACAACATGAACTGTCTTAGCCAATTAAACTTTTTTTCAGGTCAATTTGGATTTGTTATTTTCTTCTTTTACATTAATATATATATATATACCTGTTTATCAAAACTAGATGTGAATCATAGAATGCCGATGAGACATCTAAAAAATAATGTTTCAGAAAGATTACTAAATTTGTTATCCCGTAAGAATTACCGAAAGAAAAATGTCATTTCAATCAATTACTTTATGATTTTCCAGTTTAAAGAAAATATATAATTGTTCACCGCCTGATTAAAGTCAACAAGCTAAGACAGTACAAATTGCATTTCAGAAAACATAGACGACTCACCTGGATAAGCTTGAAGTTTACCATGATAAGAAAATCAAATAATTGTTGTAGGAAAAATGTCATTTAATGTATTACAAATATTCATGAAAAACATGTAGCACTTATAAGCCTTAGTAACAAACCTACTTTTTAACGTTTATGACTCAATTTATGATGAAACATTTTCAAAAGAGAATTTTTTTGTATTGGCATGTCATGTGAAAAGAGCATACATTACATAATAAACTGATTGATTAGTTTGATGTGATGAGTTTAACGATCCGCCCACTCAACGTGGACACGGAATTGATCGCCATGGTAGGCAACAAAATGTGCTGAGAATGAACCTATTCAATATCACACAATTCAACACGTCGGTTGAAGAGATGTTTACAGAAAATGATACGAAATAAATATCTGACTAGAAAGGTTGACCAGCTTCTGATGTTCACAGAAAACAGTACCGATGTTCCTCTAAACGCTACCACTTGACATCACATTGAACCTATCGGACAAAAAGTAGTACCTCGTAACGAATATAATTAATGAAATTTCAAATAAACTACCGATATCTGGTAGTCAAGCCTTTGGACTTTGAAACTATATCATTGTAATTGAGCAAAGTCACCCCTCTCCTCTCTCTTCTAGAAAAGTTAAATATATAGAAATATTTACTTCATCTCTCCGACAAGGAAAGACAACTCTGTACAATCGAAGAACTGTTTTGAACAATCCCCTTCCTTATCTCAGACAATTTCACAGAGCTTTCTCAGCACTTGAAATTTGCATAATTTTTATGAAATTTACACCGTAAAGCAAAAAGAAAACAAGTATCAACAAAATTCACATTTCGGTAAAAATAAGGCTATTTACAATTACTATTGTATAAAAAGAGCACACAGTTAGAGTCCTGGCCTTTGAGTCAAGACATTGGAAACAGCATTACTTCTAAAGTACATACATACTAATATAATATACCCGTGGGGGATGGGTATGTCTCTTGGGGGGATCTTTGTACAATGATTATTGTATTATGCAATACAGCAAACCGTTCTGGGGATAACGTTGCCAGATAGGAAATATCTCTTGTTTATGAACACATAATCTAGCTTGTCTGTGAAATTATTTTTCTTCAGAATCTTTTCTTTAAAGAAACAATAGATCCATATTTATTATGGGAACAAATCATCAAATATTACTATTATTTTTTCGATCTTTTGATTAGATTTTAAAGAGAGGAAAAGGTTAGGCTAATTGAAGTCAATTTTGATTCATCATGTATGGTTTTACTCCATAAAATAAACTGTTTGAAATTTGAAGAGGGAGAGATAGACTTTTCTACTTGTTTAGAACTACTTCATTCAACCATGCATCTACAGTAATGGCCGCTCTTAGTGACGGACATCCACTACAATTCATATGATGATGATTTGAACTATTCCAAGGAAAATGGAAGAGAATAAAATACACATGTTGACCACAACATCACTTTTTGTACTCTAGCCATGATTTTCAAATGACTATGAAGAGGATATGTGTGTCTTTCCTTCCAACATACATTCTTCTAATATGACTGGTCGATGCTTTGGAAAATGTTTCATAAAATAATCCTTCCTCAAAACAAAATTTAAAGATAAATTAATTTTCTCGGTTACTATTTCATTGATGTGAAAGTGCTTTATTACAAAAGGAATAAACATATATAAACATAAGCAAAAGAAGAATTGAAACTCAACAAACTGAATGTTTTTAATTTTAGTTCTAGTCATATGTTTTGTAGCCACTGCCTTGCTAAGTCCCATACTGACATCACAGAATCTAGAGGTCAAAGTGTTATATCCGGCATGCACAATCCAATGAAAACTAGGTCAATGCAGTACACCATTTGAGGTCAGTGTCGTTGGGGTCATGACCTCCTGTGACCCCAAGCTGAGCAAATGGTTCCCTGAAAGAAAGCAACCAATGTGTGGGAAAGTCAGCGAGCCAATCGCTGGATGGATTACAAGGACTGACCAGCCAATGGTCAGACAGATAGAGGGAAGAGAACATATGACTCCTTGATATGTTAATCAGCTATCTTCAATCTCCTGCTTTCTTCATTCCTTTATTTCTTTCATCAGCTGTGTAGTGGTGACCTTAACTGGCTTGCTTACTTTTGGCTGTTAGAATAAGTGAGCGAAGAGCGAATAAACGAGCAAATCGGTAGTTTCTAGAAGAAAAGACATTTCAGAGTAGATAATTGTTATTAACATGGCCGCATGCAGCAGTTGAGAGAGGCATTTCAACCAATCGTACTGGGCTTCGACCAAGACTATGTTTGGCGAGACCCCGCGTGGCTCCAATGAAGAGTGCCTGCCTGCCTGCCAGTCGCCTACCTCGATCCCTGCCAGCAGACACTAAGACGTACGTACGTACATGGTACAGACAGACACGCAACAGTTATTTATAAAAACTCAACATCCTTCCCACGAAGTCACACTTCATCACCTATTCAAAAGCCCTTGGCCTGGCTCACTTACCGGGCTCTGATCGGAGCCGGGGCTGTCCATTAGTTGTTTCGCGCCCCCACACGCTTCAGTAACACCAGCAGACTTAGTCCTACCAGCTGCACTGTCCTGCACTACGTCTGGCATTGAATGTGTATTTGCATATACTTCCGGGGACCGAGCCCCACTGCTGTTTCCACCACCACCACCACCTTCATTCTTATTCTTTTTCCCCAGCGTGTTACGAAATCCCTCAAATATTGTCTTTTTGGGTTTGGGTGATCCGGCCCCCCCTGATGACCCAGTCTCGCTGGTCGGGGTGGTACCGGATCCACTAGACGCACTCGACTTCTTGGCACCATCGCCGCCACCTTTCTTGTCGGGGTTTATCGAATCTTTCGATGTTTCGATCGGGGAATTGGGGCAAGATGACTTGTTGGGGTCCTCAGCAGGAACTTCTGTTAAGGGTGCAGGTACTGATTTACATCGTTCATGCTTCTTACTGTCATGACGACCACCTTTTGATTTGATTGCAATTGGGTTCACTCCCTTTGCATGCTGTGGGTTAGAATTGGTTTTGCGTAATGCTGACTCTCTTGGCAGGCTGCCAAACTCGGGGGCTGATCTGGAAAAGGAATGTCAGTGTATTAGATCACTCTTTTCAATATTAAATGGACAGAAATTGTTAGTAACCAAATTAATTTAAGCCCATATAGACTATGAATATATTTTAAATCTGAACAGTAAGCAATAGCACAAAACTAATGGTTTCTAGAAGTCTAAATGAACAATTCAAAACAAACTTAACCATAAGCAACAGCAATTGCGAAAACAAAACTGATTTGTAATTATCTATGACAAATGAATGATGACAATGTTAATTTTTTGACACATGATGTATGTATGACATATTAGTTTTATGAAAAGCTTAAGCAAATTGATCAACCAATGTTGGTAACTGTATTCAATCTATTTAGCATACACAAGCACATTTAAACCTCCAAAGAAATTAAGCTTAGTCCATTTTCTTTTCATTAATGTCATCATTGATTCTGATGACCCAAGTTATATCTCCATTTTGATAGTCCATATCTTTCTGAGCCAAAACGTTAGTCATTAGGTTCATGTCAGTTCAATGTTCATGTCAAGCTCAACTTCCATCTTCAGCAGTATTCAATACCAATGCAAGGTAGAATGTGTACAGTGATGAATTTGTTGTACAAACTTAAATCTCAGCTTTCAAGAATCACAAGAATCACAAGGTGATATGATATGGCTGTGTAGTTTTAATGTTTTTACAAAACATTTTATTCTAAAATTCATTCTAAAATTCTACAACTCAACCACATTTTTCTAAACGATCTGTGGGCTGTGAAGTTTTCATGTCAAATTTACCAAAACATTTTTCAACTATTTCAAATGTAGATTTTTCTAAAATGTGAATATAACCACAGTTTTCTAGAAACACAAGGTTTCTAAAAGAGGAAAAGATCTGTGGGTTATGCAATTTTACATCAATTTAACCCCCAAAAAATTCAACTTCTTCAAACATGGATTTCTTTAAGATGTGCTCTGGTCGCTAAACAGATTGAACACTATGTTATTTTCACTGATATTAGCATGCTAATAACAGAGAAATAATGCTTACTTACAATTCTTTAGTCAGTTCTTTTTGGTAAGCTATGGGAGACTGCAGGGCTGAAATGGAATTGGATTCATATTCAGTGAAAAACAGTTGACATTTGTGAAATACATGTTGAAAATGTATTCATATATATAAAATTGCCTTTAAATAGTTTCGAGACATCTCTCACCTAATTCAAATGGTTCACATTCTGACAGATTAACATTGATTGCTAATGAATCAATTAGTTACAAACCATTATGAGAGACAGTGAATGAATCCATTAATTATAATAATAATCCAGGTGTTGTAATTAACTAATGCAATTTTATCCAGGATCCAAAGATATATAGTCCTAAATGCAGCAATGTTTTATCACTAATTAATTCAATAGGTAATGGTTAACTCTCAAAGTAATATTCCCAGAGACAAACAACCTTCATTAGGGTTAACCTAGGCCCCATTCTTTAACACAACATAAGGCTACCTTAGCTCCCCATTCTTGAACATTAGATAGGATATCCAGCTAAACATCTGGATTACTCAAAAGCTTTTACCTACACAGTTCTCCTGCGCAGTAGAAGTTCAAACCCACCTCTTGAATAGTTTTGCATAGATATTTGATGAAGCCCCAGTTTGAATCCCTTCACAAAACCCCCTTATTTCTGTCTCCTTACCTCCCTTCAACTACCAAACTATGTGTGTTAAAGCACTTACCTCTTAGAAAGTCTCCCTGCATGTCCAGTATGGATTTGACTTCTCGAAGCCAGGTCTGTTTCACCTCCTCGGAGGGCGCCTGAATCTGGAACTTCATGTCTGAGCCGGGGGTCCGATCTACCAAAACAAACCTCAGCGCCTCTCCCTCCACATTCTCTGTCATCGACATTTTGTTTACCTGAAGGACAGAACAACATATATACGTAAATACTCAGGTATACAGGTAGGATATACATATACAAAAGTTCATACGTGTTGGTATTAATTAGTTATCTATCATCATAAACCAAGAACCTTAGTTGATGTAATAAGCAAACCCTACAAAATCTCTTTCAAATTACAATTTAAGCAGGTAGAGTGCTGTTTTGACTTTCCCTCAAACTAGGAAATACTACAAATTATAGCAAACATATGGGAACATGAACTCTACAAATGCTCAGGAAGGTAACTGAGCAATATGAATACTCACAACTCTCCTGCAAGTCATAAATCAGTCAAGTCTCTATCACTGGCTTATTTAGCCTTGCTGCATTTCATTACATTTTCTGTGATAGCTAATCAGCACAGTACAACGTTCAGATGGAGAAGGTTGCTATGCTAGCACAGAAAATTTAACAAAAGGCAGCTAGGTGAAAATTAGTCAGTGACGGAAACTGTCGCAGGTCACATCTTGCAGGAGAAGTTGGTATAATCATAGAACTAAGAACCATAATTCAACAAGCAACATGTTCAAAGCAATTAGAATAAAGCAATAAGCTCACCTTGACACTATTTTTAAAGACGTAATTTGCGTTTGAGAAGTCTCCTTTCCGTTTCTCAGTCATCTCACTGAAGATGATGATCTGCTCGAAGAGGAAGACTCTCCGCTCCTTGAACTTCTGCTGTCCGGATGTGGAGATTTCAGACACCAGCAGCGTGTCCTGTAGCAGCAGTTTGCCCTGAGCTGTGATTTTACCCTGCAATGCAAGAAAGTTTGTCTTAGAATGAGGGGTGATTTTACCCTGCAATGCAAGAAAGTTTGTCTTAGAATGGGGGGTGATTTTACCCTGCAACACAAGAAAGTTTGTCTTAGAATGAGGGGTGATTTTATCCTGCAATACAAGAAAGTTTGTCTTAGAATGAGGGGTGATTTTACCCTGCAACACAAGAAAGTTTGTCTTAGAATGAGGAGTGATTTTACCCTGCAACACAAGAAAGTTTGTCTTAGAATGAAGGGTGATTTTATCCTGCAATGCAAACTTGAAAGCTTGTTTGATTTAGAATAGGGGTTAATTTATCCGACAACAGCAAGAAAGTTTGTGTCAGAAAGAGGAGTGATTTTAACTTGCAATGCAAAGCAAGTTTTGTCATAGAACGAGGAGTGTTTTTATCCTGCTGTGGCAAAGACTTCATTTTCAAATTCTAAGAAGAACTGACATCGGGTTTACTTTTATATCAGACCAAACCTTAGGACAGGTGAATATTTGAAGGGTTCACATTTTTCTTTTCTACACATATAAGTAACCATGGTTACTCTTTCCACTTACATTAAAGCCCTGCAGGCGACCAACTTGCATCATGTCATTGGCAGCTTTGGGGACAACATTCATTACACGTAAGGCCTTCTTGAGATCACTTGTATCTAGACCAGCTCGCTCTGTGTACTTGGCAATATCCTGCAACAAATATTGTACAAATTGTACCTTCTGCAAATTCAAAATTCACTAAAATATTTTATAACCTAATTGCATATTCCATTTGACTTATGATGGTACTGGAATTGTCCATGCAACCATTTAAACTTCTCTGTACGATAAAGTTTATCTTACTCTATCCGATACTGCTGCATACCAGCATAAGATTGTGTTTACTTTAAATCATGATTAAAACATCTTAGGCACCATAAATTATGTTGATGCAGGTCATTATTACAGCGTTATGTATAGCAGTTAAATAAAACAATCATGTAGCAAATAGCATGTAAATGTTTAACAAGACTGGTATTTTTGTTTGTGTTTTTGTTTAATTTATATAAATATTTTTGAAAAAGATCTACAAAAAAAGAATGCAAATTGAGGGAAATTAACTCACTCTTAAGAGCAGCTGGTACTTCATTATTCTTTGGACTGGCTTTATCAGCAGATCAGGGAGGGTCAACTTGTGACCGAGCTTTTGACGAATTTCCTGGAAAAAGATGTTTGGAATGTTTGAGCTGTATGATATAGACAATTAACTATGATAAATATGTTTGATAACAAGATTTTTTGGATAATAATTTCATGTGTGTGAACATATACACATTGTTTTAGAGTATGCTTACTCAATCATCAGGTGGAATGTGCTATAATTATGGATATAATAATGGAAAATGGTTATTTCTGAATTTACTGTACTCCCAATTTCTTGCGGTGATTAGTAAGTGATTCATTTTGTCTTTGAACCAGCAAATTTCATTGTCTAAATTTTTGCATATTTTAAGAGGACACATGCCATAAGTTTTTTCTTTCAAAAGCTATAGTCCGTACTGAACCCTTAAAAACATTTGAGATCTTCAACAATGGTATAACATTTAGGACTGCATTATGTGCAATAGTAGTGAATAATCTATCGATTCAGAGTAAGGGTTGTGAGTTTGAATCTTCAAGAAGTTCTAGAATCAATAGTACTGCAGACAGTAATGCAAAACAAAGCAGAACTTCCACAAAGGGGGATAACTCTGTAACACAATTGCATACCACTAAAAGAAACATACTCTTGAATTAACTCAATGAGATCATTGAGGAAGACTGAGCATGTTCAAAAGGGACCATTTATTAATAATTAGTTGATGTGTTCATTCTCTAAACAGTATTTATTTCTAAACTGGCAATGTCAAATGATACAATCATAATCAACTAATATACACAGGTACTCACCTCAAAAAAGGTTTCTACATGCTCTGCTACTATGTATTCTGACTTGGGTTTATTTTCACAGTACTTCACATACATGTACAATCTCCTTTCCTGTAATGCAAATAGAATATTGTTAAATGAAATAAGGTTATTGACCAACACATCACACTATTGATACTGTACATGTTCATGGTTCAGAACAGTCATTTTTTATGCATCTTTGAGAGACTAATATCTGCAAGTTTTGGTTAAGAAGTAAATCTTTGATACCAGGTGTAGAAATTAACTTAATTAAAATAAATGGCATTGATTAATCTTAACTCCTGTGTTTGAACGACACTCTTATTGCCATTGTTACTTGTAAACCTATGATTTTGTCTCTTACGATGAATATTCCAAAGTGATTTGTCATGGTTAGCAGTATATCCAAATTTTGATAGCCCAAGAAAATGTTTAATAGCCTCGGGCTGAAAAAATAGTTAACTTCTAGCCCTGGATACCATGAAGGTGAGGTGAGTTGAGTTGGGGTTTAACGCCGCTTTCAAGAGTATTTCACTTATATTGCGGCTGCTAGTATTATAGCGGGGAGAAAGCCTGCAACGCCATGTGGTTATGCATTGCGGTGAAACCTGTGAGCATCGGCTGGAACTAGCGAACCATGGGTGGTACTGCACTGAAATTCAGTGTAGCATAGCACCCAAACCTGACTGTGTGTAGAACAGTTCTCTACAGCAGACAAAGTTGCCGTGCCCCTGGCGGGATTCGAACCCCGGACCTCTTGATCCGAAGCCAAACGCACTAACCACTGGATACCATTAAGATACCAAATGAATACAAATACATTGCCAAAGAGAGGATAATGGTAAGACTCATGATTTACTTACATATCTTACAAATATAACGGAAAGACTCATGATTTACTTACATATCTTACAAATGTAATGGAAAGACTCATGATTTACTTACATATCTTACAAATGTAATGGAAAGACTCATGATTTACTTACATATCTTACAAATGTAATGGAAAGACTCATGATTTATTTACATATCTTACAAATATAATGGAAAGACTCATGATTTACTTACATATCTTACAAATATCATTCCTAGTCTCTCTGGTTCATCTAAAATCTTCTCTATTTCTGGGCTGAATGTTCTGGAAAACAAATAGCAGATAAATATAAAATACATGTCTTCAGCGTCACCACTGAAACTAGATTATCATCAGAACTCAAGACAAATGAGAAGTTTCAATTTGACAATTACAAATTTATGTTTCATCATGAATATTGTTCAACATTATACAGGTTTCGCCCTCTGATACAAGGCGGAACACTTGACAGTCTCCATCACCGGCTGATTTAAGCTTTGAAGTATTTCCCTCATTATTCTGTGCTAAGATAGTGGATCACTGCACATGAAATACATAGTGGGCTCTGATTTCATAACGTTGAAACCTTTAGGAAATAACTCAAGGGTTAAATCAGCCAGTGATGGAGACTGGCAAGAGTTACACCTTGCATTGGGAAGTTGCCATCCAGAGTTCTGAAACATTACTAAAGCATGTTCTCGCAGTTTATCCTGTTTATCCTGCTCCCTTTTTGGAATGATGGCAAGCCTGTGATATTGGGAGTCTTTCCTAAAGTTAAAGATGACAATTCATACAACTTGTTCTCCTAAATTTAAAACTTTTGTGTTTTTGTAATGTCAACTAACTCTTTATGCCAGTCGTATATCTGGTGGATGTTACTGAAGATGATCTTGTCCTTGCCCTCCTCAGGGAAAGGGTTCTCCTTCATCTCCTCCATGTAGCCTTCAATAACACAGCCCAGATCCTTCACATAGTCACGCTCTGTGTCCACCAGCTCTTGTAACACAAAACTGAAACACAAATACAGTCATTAGAGATACTGTGAAAATTGGTGAGGTGAGGTGAGGTGAGGTGAGGTGAGGTGAGGTGAGGTGAGGTGAGGTGAGGTGAGGTGAGGTGAGGTGAGGTGAGGTGAGGAGCGTCGAGGTGACGATAAGAGTGAGGGTGAGGGTGAGGAGAGATGAGGTGAGGAGAGGTGAGGTGAGGTGAGGTGGGGTGAGGTGAGTGAGGTGAGAGTGAGATGAGGTGACACCAGGGGAAGTGAGGTGAGGTAAGATGAGGTGTGGGTGAGTTGAGTTGATTAGTGCTGAGGTGGGATATGGTGCGGTGGGGCAAGACATGGTTAGGTGAGAATCAAGAATAGAGATGGTGATATAGCATTTTTATTTCAGCATCTGGTATTACTAGCATATTATTATTAAACACACTTACAGCTATTTCTTCTCCTATTCTAGTACCCTCAAGTAAAGAATAGACATTATACACAACCAACATAAATACTTACAGCCTTTTCCATAAGGCTGTGTGTAAGTAACATTTAATTTCAATTCCCTCAAGTAAAGGATAGACATTACAAACCAACGACTATAATACTTACTGCCTCTTCTTGAGGTACTTGGCCTTGTCTCCCTCTGCATCCTTCCCAGCAGACTTATCATCCTCCTCCTCCGGCCCACTGTCCCCCTTACTGTTCTCTGGGGGCTGGTCCTGCAACAAAATACACTTAGTTTCCACAACTATTCAGTGTCTTTCTACAACTTCAGTAACACAAACGACTGCTTATACTTTATCAGTCAAACCATTCTGAGAAACCAATCTACAGGAATTACGACCCGTTAACAAATCTGTGATTCGCTACTGGCAAATGATCTTGGAATATTCCTCATATCATAGGTAAAGTGTTTTCAGGGTTATTGTCCTGGTTTCAGATATGATGACTTCATTTCAAATTGCCATCCATTCCATATATGCAAAATCTTATGTATATGGATGACCCACTTGCGGATAACTAAATAGCTCATCATCTATAATAGGTCATCCTTAAACTATAGCTACTGGTTTTTGTCATTTGTGAATTCTGAAAGTAAAGTGAACTTTTCAGTACCCTAATAGATTTAAGCCAAACGGGAACTATCTTTTGATAATTTCTATTATGTTACAATAGTAATAAGAACTCTCTCATTCACTTCACTAAATTCACAAGAAAACTTCACAACCCAGGCCATGAATTCAGGAAATGAAGCTTGAAAAAGTATCAAAACCAAGAGGCAAGATAAGATGTTTCTATGGACAAATACTATGTAAAATACAAAATATTCTGATCACGTATTGCTGAGATAGTTTCAGATTTTGAAAATAGAATGATTGGGGAGACTTGATGCTCCAGTAAATGATCATTTGAGAAAAGTCATTATAGACATTTTCCACATAAAGATTCAGTCAATCAGTGTTAGGCAATTCTCAGCTGTTTCCTGTAATATGCTCTTAACCAAAGTACCTATTACTTCACCTACACCGCCATCCAATTATTATGAATGGTTATGTCTTGATACTAAACATTTCCTAATTGGAACCAGTGGCACCACCAAGCAAAGTTATTGTACATGCATGCTATAGATCCCATATGAACAATACTTCATTCACATGTGATTTATACGGTACAAGATATGGATCCTATATAAACAATACTTGCATATATACTGAGAATAGCTACCATGATACAACACGACATTGAACAATTGCACACAATTGCATTTATAGTTTCTAGAATGGTGTAATGCTTGGTACCAATAACATTAATTGAGCTAATACACATGACAGCATATTGGTATTGTATGTCTCCTGGGCCAATACACTGCATATTGTTTATACTCAAATCAATACACATTCACATAACTACTACACATTTAGTAGGCTAAAACACACTTACTGGAACAATACACAACATTCTGCTTTGTTATTTTACATCTACTGGGCCAATACACAATATTGCATCCTGGTATTTACTGTTTAGTGGTGGACAATACACAGTCCTTTTGTTATACTTGTGCCAACACACTTTCACTAGGTTAATTATCTACTGAAGCAATACACATTAGTATTTTGTATCTACTGCATCAATAGAAACTGACATAATGTTTGGACATGTAGCAATTGCACTGACATTTAATCAAATTCATTGAATTTTAATATCCAGGAGGAAACCTATAAAACTCATTTTTATCACTGTTAATTGTCAATACACAACAAAGGACCAAGATGGGTCATTCTAAAGCGTTGAGTTGGAACTCACCATTCTATGGTAGATCATATTCTCCATCTCTGTGGCCAGGTCCACTGTCCCTCCACCATCAGGCTGCTGTTGCTGCTGTTGTTGTTGTTGCTGTTGTCCCTGCTGTTGCTGCTGCTGCTTTAGAGACAAGGTAGACGCCTGCAATACAAGGAGCAACTTATGAATTTCAGGCATTTGTTGACATAGTTGTAATAACAATGGCTAACATTCTAGTGAAAATAACCTATCTGTCTCTTCTTTTAAAGGCACTGTAGCACATTTTTTGCATATAATGTTGCCATTTATTATTAAAGTTTGTACAATATATTGGTACGTTAATGGGTAAAACATCTCATTATACGACCCAATAAGCTGTAACTATAGACAGCTATCCTACCTCTAACTGTAACTTGCTAGTGAATATATACCTCTGTCTCTATTTGAAGTTGTCTCAACATTACTTGGAAAACAGTGAAATGTGTATGGGCAGTGTGTGTTTTACAGAGGGTTTGAAGGATTCTACAAAAGAATATTAAAACACTTTGGAAAACAAAATATTTGTTTATCTCATATGTGTTAGGGCTGAAAAATGATATCAGTACACCAAAACAAACCAGTATAAACCACACAAATAACCGCAATATGTCATGAAGAAAATCAATACAATTATTATTTCAACTAATTTCTTTATATTATCCCATTTAAAATTCCTGAATGCATGAATTAAACATTAATTCTATTTCTCAACCAGATGAATGACAGACTCTGTGTACAAATGACTGATGACATACATCTGCAATATACAGCCCAATCATGACTGTATATTACTTCAACTTCTTATTTAAGTGGTAATAAACTCTGTTATAAACATCCTGATATTGATTGATTGAACCCTTGAATGATATGTCAAACATGGTAAAAACAATTCTATATCTCATTTCAAAACCGTGAAATAATCTGTTCAAGAATTTTATAACATAAATGTTATTATTTTATCAAACTTCTTGAAAATAATTGATTCATTCTTAAAGCAGGTATATTTTTATATTCAACTGTTGAATTTTGTGTTTCAGGTATCATTCAGGTATTTAGGTATGCAATCTGAGATTGAGATTGATATAGTGCCCAAGAAAGCTTAATTTACAATCTTTGAGCCAGAATAAGAGAAAGAAAACTCACCAGTTTGGTACTCACTTCCTCCATAGGAGGTTCCTGGGCTGGTTTGAACTGATGATCCTGAATTTCCATAGGTGGAGGTATTTCAATATCTTGAGCGGGTTCTGGTTCTTCATTGGTTGGTTCCAATGGAGCCTTATTGGTAACCATGGCAACCTGAGGTGATACAGCTTGTTCAACATTTTGAGCCTGTTCTGTCTGATCCTGAAATTAAGAAATGTAACTATTAAAATGGTGTTCCAATATGATTTGAGATTTTAGCTTTGATGTTGGCTTCCTAATTGTATCTACCTTCGTACATTCAAATAAATTCTTAAATATATTCTCCTGACATGGAGTAAGACATCATTTCACATTTGTGAAACTAATACAGCTGGTATTGGACTTCTGAAATAAAGAGTTTGATTAGATGAGTTTGGCTGGTTGGCTGGCTGAAAATTATAATTTGAAAGTTGAAAACAAATAAAAGAAGGTGTGTTTTTTTTAATATGAAAGGATATTTTGATGATTCCTTTTTTCTGAAGTTGTTGCATCTGAAACCTTATAAACAAAATCCAAAATTAATTACAACAAAGAATTGAAACAGAATCAAATTTGAATTTTCAACAAATGGTGTGAAACTTAATTACCTGTTGAGGAAAATAATATTTTGCACTTGAAGAAGATGTCTTTCTGCATGGACAGAAAAACTGTAAGATCCAATCTGCTATATCCATGATGATCAAATCCATGAACTGTATAATGATGTTACATCACAATGTTTCAATAATCAAATGCTAAAATCTGTCCACAAGACACAGATGATAAGGCTTCCAACACAAACACTGACATCCAGCAGTCTCGAAGTATGATCCCAAACTATCTCAGTCAACTTAGTCAAAGAATCTTCAAAAGAGAGGTATCCCAATATCAAAAGAGTATGCTTGTTAGCAAAACTTCATAAGAGAGGTTCACTTTTGTTAAAATAGTATGTTTCTTCACGTGCTGACATAATCAGTCACAGAGTAAGATCCCAAACAATCACACAAGTCAAAGGAATTCTGATGGTCCAAAAACATGCAATTCTTTAAAAGAGGGGTAACCCAATATCAAGAGAGCTTGTTTGTGAGCAAAACTTTAAAGGAGATTACACTGTTGTCAGAAGAGTCTATTTCTCCAAGTGCTGACATAATCACCAACAGTCATAAAGTATAATCACAAACACAGTCAGAGGAACTGGTGGTTAGAAACAACCCATGTCTTGGCATACATTGTCCAAATAGGTGTGTAAGCAAAAACTTTCCTTCAGTTAATCTAGCAAGAGGAAGCTGGTCAAACGCAAAACTTGTTTATCCTGGTAAATGTTTGAAAGAGAAGCCTGTTCTTCCAGTGCAAGTCGAAACACAAAGCAGACCATCAAGACTGGACATGGAGAACAGCGGAGCTATCTGTCACTCCAATACTGACTCCTCATCTACAGGTTGTCATATAAATACCTCCAGAACACACAAACATGTTTTCATCTTCTTTGCTGCTGAAGATGAAAATGGAAAGTGTGTGAAGTCAAGGCATCTCAGTGCCCGGGGTGCTGATTGTCCTTGTCAATCTTGGCCAGAGACTATGCCGAACTAATGAAGAACCTCAGCTCTCTCAGATCATGTCAAAACAACAGATCCTAGTGCAATCTGCTCCAGGCAGACCTCGGCCACTAATTACTGACAATTACCTCTTCTTTCCTCTTGTGATTTAACACTGAAGATCATAATAAAGAACCATGGCTCCTGGGCACTTGTTATTATCTATAAATGTATACCATACAATCTCACACACATTAACCGGAACAACAGCATCCTTTTTGAAACTTTCCATGTTGAACCAGGAAGCAGAATCTTGTAACATTCGGTTTTTGCATTGATTAATTTGACACCAGTGACAAATGAAGTCTGTGCTGATTAATTCAGATAATCAACTCTGTGTTTCCTTATGTTGATCATTGATCTTTGACGCCTTAACAATCAATTAATACAGGTAATCTGTTGTATCCAAACAGTATTACATACATCACACAAACACATTCAAACAGTTAACTTTTCTGTTCAAGTTCTGTACAATGTCCATAGTAAATATCCAATGAAAGGAACTGAAACCATGTCAAAATAGCCATGAAGGAAAGCCTCTACTATACACAACTCAAAAAAGGATCACATGTTACTTTCTCAACTGAATCATCCAGCATTCGATCTATCTTCTTTATCATAACACAAACTAATCAAGCTCTGTCCTCAGTGTCTTGTGAACGTCCTACTGGACAGACTTGTGTTGAAATACCTAACCACTACATGTGCACCGAGTTGAGAGTAATGTGCTATTGGAACAGTTCACAACACCCATGGTAAGTCAACAGAGGCTATCTAGAAACTGGACCTGTGTACACCACTTGGAACAAGCCTGTCCGTCCGTACTCTCAACAAAAGCCTGGTTTCCAGTACATCCCACCTGACAAATCATCAAGAGTAAGAGGTATGTACTGTGGAATGTAGAGTGTCACTGATCAAATGTTCAGTGTATACAGTGCAACACAATCGGATACCTGCAACGGGCTGCAAGTCAAAGTGTCAATGTCTCCATCACAAGTGAAAGATTATCCCTGTGAATGACATAGAACACTATGTCTACACCTGGCACAACAGAAGTGAAATTCTATGATACAGCATATATCATATTTCACTGAACGAATCTCAGTGAGTGACATCAAACGCACCGTCTAAATCTGTAGGAATAAGAATGAAATCAAAGCATGTGGCAAATGTCATATTTCATTCAACATTAACAAATGTGAATCCATCATGTCTGCAAAAGCTCCAAGAACACATGAAAGCACAGGATGTGACCAATGTCATATTCCATTCAACAAGAAGCACAAAAATAGATTTTGTGATCAATGGCGATAACATCAATGGCGATAACAAGTCAATGATGTAACACCAGTATATGACACTGAATACCAAGTTTGTATTCTAGTCTGTCACAGGTATACGGAAAACGAAACTATCCTCAAAAGAAGAAAGTCACATATCATTCAAATGGAAATTCCACCAATGGGTTAAAGGGATATGAAGAAGAGCAAGCCAGTGATTCTTGTGACAGCCGTTAGAGGAACGAGAGATCAATGTCTTTTCTATCTCGCACCATTATGAAACAGGAGAGCTGAACCAAACCGTGACAGAAGACTCTGTGACTGAAATACCTCCCTTGAAGCAACGATTATCACTGTTAATGGTGATAACTACTGGGCAGATCTGGAAATATCAGTTACCTCCGACTGATGATGAAGGTCCTGACATCTGTGTTGACCACGGTGCCGACCTGAAGAAGTATATCGTGTTACGAGTCCTGACGTTATATAAATTTGATGTCAACTATCAATGATACTGTTGTGAAACAAGGTATAAATCCACCTTATCCAATGGCTATTAATTACTACAACAGCATTACAGACTCGTTGGAGGAAGGTGCGTCCTCGTGGTAAAAGCTTTTTTCTGTCTGTATTAACACATATTCACGCCAGGTTTTCTTGGTACTTGTTAATATTGTATAATCAACTAGTCATGCAGTCATTTCTGGATATTTCAGTTATACATATATCAACTTGACTGCATTCAAAAGGTAAAAATATAACAACAGTGTTATCCTTGATAAACAAGCTATATGTCCAAGTAGTCGGCAAAAATGTACCCCAGTCTCAATATGAGGGTAATTGGGTGAGCTTGTCTAATTTGGTGAGACAGATTAATATTAATGGTGTTTTATTTCACAACATATCTTACTCACAACCAGATTTGTAAGTAGCAGTAAGAGATAAGCACTTGTTTGAGTGTATAAGCAAACACTAGCTTTGGGCAGCTAAAAACTGTTTGTTAATCTGTGTACATTGGCCTAGTTCAACAGTGACCTGAATATTTCCAGCTTTCAGTAAAATGAGCAGAAGAGAAAGCAATATAATTTTCTTTTTATTAAGTTTTAGTAGCTGTAAGCAAAAAATGAAATTTTACATTTAGTTTTGTAAGAGTAAATTCTGAATATTTCTAGCTTTCAGTAATTGGAGGAGAAAAGAAATCAATATAAACTTACTTTCATTACAGTTTAAACTCTTTATAAGCGACAATCAACATTTACCATTCCGTTTCTACAAGCACAATTTGTATTTCAAAATATTTTGACTGCGACATAACCACAAAGCATGTGACTTTTTCAAAATGTATTTCAGGTTGGTGATTATCAATATCGGATACCACCATTTTGTTGCTTTTATTATTACAATTCAAATCGTTATACAATCGTGATAAAGCAATGAGAAGAGACAACTTAAAAGCTGAGAAAAATATGGCAAATGTATCCTCATAACACAGAACTGAAACATTCAAGAAAACAACCTATTTCATCAACGCAACTTCCAGTTTGACTCTCTGAAGAAGAACCACCTTAAAGACAAATGATATTCCGGTGTACAAATGATTTCCCTCGTTCCTTCAAAACTTTAAATGATAAAGCTGTGGATGTATTCAGGTCGACCGTCTACAGGTGCAGCAGCCCACCCAGTGTGCAAGTGATGTGTTCCTGTCAAAAAGTTTTCTCTCTCTGCAGTAGCAGATGTCAGCAGCTCATGTCAGCAGCTCTTGTCAGATAGGAAGATTGCACGGGATGGAAAACGGAACATGTGCATTAGCAGACACATAATTACTTATATCGAGTGTATGAAATAAAGTAATCACCATCCTGTCTGTAGATACGTAACATTTACTTTACTTTCGTTATTTGTTTTAGTTTAACCCTTTACCTGTGGTCATTGGATACAAGTAACAACTTATCGGATGGTTCTGTCGCCATCTTGGATTTTTTGTATTGCGTGAAATAAAAACACGCTATAGTGTACCTAAATTTACAACTTTTTAATCACTAAAGACATACAATGATAGAATTTTCATACAGTAACACATAACATGTCATAAAACTATTAAACAATTTACTGTTATGCTGTAGCTAAGTTTCCCCCACTCGCACGGCCGATGAATGGCTTCAGTTCTCATTGTTTTTATTTTTCAACAAATGTGCGCTTGTGTTTATCAAGTTATGAAATATAAAGTCATCAAAATATTACCTTCATTACTATCTTTCAATTTCACTGTGTTTTAATCATGTACAAGTAGCATATTTGTGTAAACAGGGATATCCTCTCGAATTTTGTTTCTACAAAAAATATCCCGATAGAACCCTCCTTGTAAGAAAGAGTGCTATTCGGTTGATTCCTGTAACCTGGTCACTCTGAATGGTTTCAAACTAATTCATTCAAAAGCTGAAGTGTTAATTTTGATTAAAATCACATTACAATAATTGCCTACATAACAAGAAGACTCTGAATACACAAGAAAGCTCTCAATACACAGCATGGAGCCGCTGAATACACAACACAGAGCCTCTGAATACACAATTCTAAATCTCTGAATACACAACACAGAGCCTCTGAATACACAACACAGAGCCTCTGAATACACAATTCTAAATCTCTGAATACACAACACAGAGCCTCTGAATACACAACAGAGCCTCTGAATACACAATTCTGAATCTCTGAATACACAATACAGAGCCTCTGAATACACAACAAGGAGCCTCTGAATACACAATACTAGGTCTCTGAATACACAATACAGAGCCTCTGAATAAACAGCATGGAGCCTCTGAATACACAACACAGAGCCTCTGAATACACAATTCTGAATCTCTGAATACACAAGGAGCCTCTGAATACACAATACTAAGTCTCTGAATACACAATTCTGAATCTCTAAATACACAATACAGAGCCTCTGAATAAACAGCATGGAGCCTCTGAATACACAACACAGAGCATCTACATATAATACCAAACAGCTCTGACTTAATGACATAACTAAATGCCAATAATACACCCATAAACTCATCTTTATACTTTATTGGTGTCAATGACAGGTTGGAAATATGATTTATTGAAGCCGATACAATAACATTTGGTTGTTTATTGATTGCATTATGTCACATGTGTTCCAGGTGCTCTTGTTCAAAGTCATAGACTGACATCATGATGAGAAACTGCATGCTGCCAGGAAGTCAAATAACTGCTGAACTAATTCACTTTGAGTGATCGTTTTATGCCGCTTGGACAGCATCACAGCAGTAAGAAAGTTTGACTGAAACTGAAACCTCTTTGAATATCAATTAATTCAAATAACTTTCTGATCCCCTGTGTAAGATCAATGTGCAAGTCATCTTTTGGAGCGAACAATTCCTAATGCACAAGTTTATAAAGTCACTATAATCGACCATGTTAGTACCTGCCCTAACCCTATCAAGCATGTAGATTGCAGACTTGCACTCCTCAAACTTGGGGGTGACAGTAAAATGGGGTCTATGCTTTGACCTCCAAAACATGTTTATTAACAGGATAATGTTATACATTATAACACACATGCCTGGATACCTACATACTCAAAAAACATCAAACAACAACTATAAATCTGTAATCACATGTTGAAATGTGACTGAAAATATTTAAAGTATGTGTAAGCTGTTGGATAATAAATTACCAACATTCTAGAAAGGTGTTTGACAGATGCGATAGCATTGCACCTGTGAACAATGATATTTGAGTTACCAAGCCAATCATGATGAAATGACACAGATCCATGTGTCTATTTCTGCTGACTGGAGGATCAGTACAAGGTGATACGTGATATAACAACATGGACTCCAGGTGATAACAATGTTATTAACATGTGTGTGCTGATACCAACATAACAAGGTGATCAATGTCAATTCATGTATGTCAATCTCATCTTATTGTGTCCGTGGGTGAAGAGTTCAGTACTGATGAATAATAAAGTAGATGGCATCCGCCGGTAATAAAACCAAGATGATTACCGGGGTCATGTTTCTTTATCTACGTCATCCCTAAACTGAACAGGAGTAAAAGCAGATTATCACAAGATATCAGACATTTTTATGTGTTTGCTATGCACATTAATTTCTCTCTTGTCATCATGCCAAAAATAATAATTTGTTCATTAAATGAGAACATGGGATGAAGATACCTCATAGACTATAGCACTGCTTTGTTTCCTTGTTTTAGTTCATGTTTTATCATGGTGAAACAATATACATACCAAATTTCATTTCAACTTTAATGAATTACAAGTTATAGTCCAGAAACATAACCTATCCTTTACATTCAAAACTAAAGTGATACCAAAATACAAACAATTTTAACATCCCAAAGCTCTAACTATGAAAAGAAAACACCAATTCATAATCAGCGTGATTTGTTAAACAGTTTAGAAGTTATGGTCCGGAAGGGAAACGGGAAGGATGGACAAAATTAAGATACAAATAGCATTCACATTGTATTATTTTCAGATAAATATTTCCTGTCATTGTTTGTATCTATCCTCCATATGTTTAAATTGACTTAGAATTGAAATTATGACTTTTAAAAAACTATTCTACCCACACTGATACCTAATTGACTCACTTTCCCGAGAGAAAGAGAGAGTTACTTTCAAATGTCCAAACATTGTTAAAGGCACTGTTTATTCAGCAGAATGAAGGTACAGAGTGAAGACATATACTTGGCCCACTGTCTGAATCTAAGGTGGAGATCGAGACTGAATCAGGAGATGGATATAGAGAGGGAGAGAGAGAGACAGCAGCCCAGGAGCTGAGGAGCTGGCCACGATCAATAGTCTGCATTGATTTCCTCTAGCAACTCAGATGGATGGACAGACGGACGGACAGAGAGACTGACCACGATAGACAACAAGGTTCCCTTGAGCCATATTACAGTCTACCGGGACAACCATACTTGTGCATCTTCTGTACAAAGGGAAACTACTTTTTTCAACTTAGTTTAAGAACAGATAGTAGGATTGACAGAGAGACATATAGACTAACAGAATAGAAGACTAGGTTCCCTTGAGTCTTCTTACCATCTAGTTGGTCTCCAACACTCATGCATCTACCTGACTGACACTGGGAAAACAGTATTTTCAAGGGAAAGAAGTATGGACAGACAGTCTGACCATGATAGAAGACAAAGTTCCCTTGAGTCTTCTTATAGTTCAGATGGTCTGCATCACTCCTGTGTCTTCAACACTCTGTTGAACTCAGTTTAAAAGACATATGAACCTATTGACAGAGTGACAAATAGACTGACCAGAATAGAAGAAAGAGTTCCCTTGCACCCAGTTATAGCGTAGTAGTTTTGCAAAACTTGTGTATCTACCTTAAACAGTATACAAACACTATCATCAAGGGGCAGAGGGAAGGACAGACAGAGACTTACTGACACAGGATAAACACCATAAGTTAAAATTAAATCAAAACCAGGAAGACAGACCAAGAGACAGGATGACAAAGGGTCCCGACAGATCGACACATTGACCAACTGACAGACTGACTGAAGAAACAAGTAAAACAAGTAGTTGTCACTAAGGTGACATGATCCCCCGCCGCAAATTAATACTTCAAAATTTAAAAATAATGTCAAGATCAGCAAAATTGACCGTCAAACATGTTAAAAAAAGTCAAAGTTCCACTGTGACCTTGAGAAAAATGGCAAGGTCATCAAAATCTAATCTACCCTTTGTGTAAGATATGATGAAATTCCAGTGAATGGTTCTTGAGATATCCCGCTGACAAGTATTACACACATGTACATCAACATGTCGAAAAATTTAAAATTCCACTGTGACCTTGAGAATAATGTCAAGGTCACCAAAATCTTATCAGTCCTTTTGCTTTTTGTAAGTTATAATGAAATTTTGGTGAATGGTTCTTGAGTTATTCTGCTGACAACCTTAACATGTACATTAACATGTCGAAAAATTCAAAGTTCTGCTGTGACCTTGAAAATAATGTCAAGGTCACCAAAATCTATTCAGCCGGTCGTCTTCCCTAGAAGGTGCTTTGAGTAAGAAATGATGGAATTCCAGTGAATGGTTCTTGAGATATTCCGCTGACAAGCTTTACATGTACATTAACATGTTGAAAACTTCAAAGTGCTGCTGTTACCTTGAAAATAATGTCAATTTCACCAAAATCTAATCAGCCCATCATCATCCCTAGAAGGTGCTTTGTGCAAGAAATGATGGAATTCCGGTGAATGGTTCTTGAGATATCCCGCTGACAAGCTTTACATGTACATTAACATGTTGAAAACTTCAAAGTTCCGCTGTGACCTTGAAAATAATGTCAAGGTCACCAAAATCTAATCAACCCGTCGTCTTGCCTTGGAGAAGCTATGTATAAAATATGAAGAGAATCCAGCGAATGGTTATTGAGATATCCCGCTGACAAGGGTAAAATGACAAAGTCTCGTTGTGACCTTGAAATGAAGGTCAAGGTCTCAAACTACTGTAGGAACATTACTCTTCCTATGATGAACCCATATGCAAAATATGAAAAGAATCCAGTGAATGGTATTAGAGTTATTCCATTTCGTACGGACGTACGGACGGACGTACGGACGGACGCAGCCGAATACTATATCCCCCGCTTCGCGCTAAACGCGCGGCGGGGGATTTTCGCGCTAAACGCGCGGCGGGGGATAACAATGTATATCAACTTGTGAAAATGTTCCACATAATTTCCTGTTTCTTCAGTGCACTTAGGTATTACTACAGCTGGTAAGAACTGACTGCCGGGAAGGGAGAATGGGGGATTTAGAGTTGTACACAGTGTAACAGGGGGCAGCGGAGTGCCAACTTCTTGTCTCCACAACTCATGTCCTGCTCCTTGGAGAGCCTCCAGGTCTTACTTGACATGGAGATTTGTCACTGGCATTAAACTCTTAGTGGCAATCAATTACAGGTGACTGAGGTCTCAGGTACCTTTAACACAAGGAGTTTGGAAGAATCAAATGAATTCAGATTGAGACTTACTAGTAAAGTTATATAAAGTTACCAACTAGATAATATCCTTTTAAAATAGAAACACACAGCTACAAATAACATGCAATAACCTTAATCCTTTGTCAGATAAAATCTTTTCACTTGCTATGCAGTGTAGAATACCAAAGTCGTATTTGAAAATATCCACATGTGAATTTTGCTAGGATCATTGCAGGGGAAAAGCTGCAAAAACATGGTTAGGCATTGCAGTGAAACCTGCAAACTTTGACTGGAGCAATTGATCCAGCAACATACCTAAACCACACTGTTTGTAGACAGCAACCTAAACCAAGGTTTACCTGAACTCCTATTTTTAACATTTCACAAAGGTAACCTTACATACTTAGGATCACCTCAATGCTTTATGAAAGGAAGTTCAGTTCAGACAAAGATGTCTGACTATATAAACACAGGAGGCAGGTAACAAACAAGTGAACAAGGGCATGCATTCAGCTCCCCCATGGATGGATCTGGCTAGGGTCCCACCCCACGCAGTTGATGATGCAAGTCCTAATGGCAAGACTTCAAACACTATGATGAGCTTATCACTTAACATTTGCCATGCTTCCATCAAACTCCTTGAGAGCATCACAGAAGGTTGGCCTTGCAAGTCTGCTCTGATAAGAGCTAAATTCTGAGCACTTGAAGTTTATGGTGATAAAGAGCTATGAATGAAAAGTGAATAGAACCTTGGCTAAAGGTTCCTTTGAAAGTTGTAGTAAGTAAACATTTTTTCAATTGAAGATGAATATCTGTGCAATTTCATGACAAAATGTGATATAAATTTTGAAAAATTCCTTTTAAAAAAAATTTCAGTTTGATATACAAGATATGCATCAAATTTCCTTCACAACAATAATCCATTCTCTTTCCACCATTTGACTATTTCATCAAAATGCCAGTCGTTAATGGATGTACCCAGCATTCAGAATCCAACAACAACTTCTTAAATATGACGCTTCAGAAGAAAGAAATGTATGTAAGGTAAGATGACGTGTAGGAAGTCCTCATCAGACTGCCAGTTCTTCCCAACATTGGCTGCAACCATAGCATGACAGAAAAAAACAACTACAAGTAAGTCAGTCAGTCAGTCAGTCAGGGAGACAATGCTACACCACATGCCCCAAACAATGAGGTGAGATGGGTGAGATTAGACATCCGAAGAAGTCAGGATATCTAAGCATCAACTCAAGAGTTGTGTTAGTCTGTCATCCAGACCCTAGAGCAAAATATTCAATTGACGACCAACCCAGTCTAGAAAATTATACCAAGTCTAGATTACTCAGCTCAGAAATTAAGGCATCTTTAGGGCTCCATTTTATATATATATTTGAATTGTTTGTAAAATGGTGTTTTCGTGGCAAAAACATTTCTGAGACTATATGTTAGTCTAGAGTTGTGTTTACACATACACTTTGGGGCATCTCCCTGCTCCTGGCTGGATACAAGCTTGATGGAGAGACACATCGTCACCACCATCTCCCCGAGTCAATATTTAGTGGCGGGTGGAAACATACAGCATCAAGATCAAACTGTGACTTGTGGAGGATCTCTGTAAGAATAAACACTCTGCCTATCTCTGTTAGACTGCTGGTCCAGTGATGTTCCACATGACATACACCTGTGGTAACTTCTCCAGTAGTTGGTACGTTTGACATATAGACCTACTTACTCTCCCTTTGTTGAGTATAGAGAGGGGGAATAACAGCAGGTAACATAGAAGCTTGTTCACTGGAAACATCACTACAGGGTACCTATATCAATATTTATACTGAGACATTGGTCCAAGAAACATCACTACAAGGTACCAAAACTTCAAGCATCCTACACTAAACAACAGCAGCGAACATAGAAGCTTGTTCACTGGAAACATCACTACAGGGTACCTATATCAATATTTATACCATGACATTGGTCCTAGAAACATCACTACAAGGTACCTATATCAATATTTATACTGAGACATTGGTCCTAGAAACATCACTACAGGGTACCTATATCAATATTTATACCGAGACATTGGTCCTAGAAACATCACTACAGGGTACCTATATCAATATTTATACTGAGACATTGGTCCTAGAAACATCACTACAGGGTACCTATATCAATATTTATACTGAGACATTGGTCCAAGAAACATCACTACAAGGTACCAAAACTTCAAGCATCCTACACTAAACAACAGCAGCAAACATAGAAGCTTGTTCACTGGAAACATCACTACAGGGTACCTATATCAATATTTATACCATGACATTGGTCCTAGAAACATCACTACAAGGTACCAACACCTACAGAATCCTACACTACACAACATAAATAAACAAAAAATTTTTACATTAGAAATAGCACAAGGTACCCAAACTACATATTTACTGGGATATGTGTCTTGGAAACATCAAAACTTCAATCTTTTTATGGAAACATGTACTGAAGCAGCCAAGCCAATGGTTTCAATAATTTCAAGACTCAAAACCTTTTCAATTCTTGATGAAAATAATTGACACAGTAACTGCAATCTTGATCTTTGGAAGTCAAATTCATCTGAATCTGAGACATAACAAAATCTGCAACCTACCACAGACATCATCAGTTTGATTTGTTACTAGTCTGCAAAAAACTTAGTTAAAATTAGCCATAATGAATGTTGATTTTTAAGTTGTAAAAATTAGCTCATGGTTGAAATAATCTTCTGGTTACTGATACACATATTGGAAACTAAGAGAAGCTATAGGTAAAAAAAAATCTTTCATAATCTAACACTTACAGGAATGATAAATGTCTGCCAGAATGAACACATGTAATTTATAGTGGGACAGCTGATGTTTTTCTGAAGAAGTACAAGAGAAATAAGTTAGTCTATAGTTACATAAGCCACATCTACTTAATGAAAAAGTGCATGTGAGCATGTGCACATGTAAGTCCCTTTAGTATTGCAGGAGGCTGTTAAGCTGAAACTGTATCAGGGAACAAGTGGCAGGAATGTTCAAGAGAAGAGAGAGAGATGGTTTACACAATACTAGGATGTGTTTGTCTGAAGGGCTGGGAAGGTGGGAAACTTATATCTGGTTCCAGATCGAGGTGTGGGGCGGCTTTCTCTTGTTCGCTAGAAAAATAGCAGTTTGTATAGTTGACTGAAACAGCAATGCAAAGATTCTAAGATTTTAGTTTGGAGTTTTTTGGTGATGAGGAAAAGGTTTGAATTGTTAGCTGAATATGATAATTACAATTCATTGGGATTTTGTGGTATGTTTTGAGATCAATATTAATGACATATGTTTTTAATATTTGTAAGTGAAGTTTGTACACATCTAATAGATAAATGCTCAAGAAGTTTTATCCTTAAGCCTCATTATTCTCTATTCTAATGCTGTACTACAATTGTATGCCAATACATCAAAACATTTTAATGATTGTTTAAGCACATCACTGACAAATTCTGCAACATTCTTCATCAACATCTAATAAACAAAGACTAAACTAATAAGATATACTGTCTAAATATAATATAATTTCAGGCTGGGAAAAAACCAAACTTATACTAGACTTTTTTACATACAGATATTTGTTTCCATCACTAAAGTGCAATCATTTTGTTTCTGTTCCAGCCCTTATCATGTATTCAAGTTGCATATTGTACATAAATAATGTAAAATAATGATGTCTCCGACCCACTGTGACAGCTTATCTCTTGCAAACATTCAACACCTTGATGCTGCCATTTATAACTAATGTTTATATAGAGGAAAAAATTTCACTTCATTATCACAAAGATGTATAGGATTCACAAACAAAACTTTGTCTTCTTCTCTTCATAGAAGTTTGTAAGAGTTTTACAATTTTGTTTCCTCAAAACAAACATTTCTTTACAACTATGATCCATGAAAAATTATAAAGAAATATATTTTGCAAAATAAATGAATTAATGTGTGTACTAATGCTTGGGATTGGTTGAATGAAGACTTGAATTATAGCTCAGAACGCAAACATTTGTAGGGAATAGATAATAGTGAAAGATGTCAGAAGATATTTTGTAGAATGACATTTTTAATGTCACTTTGAACCTCCACTGACATTATTTAATATACAAAATACAAGATAAATCCAGTTTTCATAAAGTATCTTGTGCCAGAATGACATGCTTCTTGTCTTCAAATGTCATTCATTTGGAAGCCACCAAAATTATATTTTCAAACCAAGTTAACCACAAAAGATATATTGGTAAATCACAAAAAACATTTTGGTGCACTGACATCTCCAGATATATTAAACACGCTGTAATATCAAAGTTCAATCAAAAGATGTTTCATTCCAACAGCATCCTGATATAACCTTTCAAATGTCATATCCTAGAAGACATTATGGTGCCACCATATATTTACATAACCTTTACAACAAAGTTTAATTCACAATCATCACAAAGCATATTTAGCTAAACTGATAAGTAACGTTTAAATTCATTCCAGCAGCACAAGGGCTATTTCCCATGCAGCCAAGAACCTCCATGTACGTACTGCATAACCTTCAATATTTTAATAAATGCTTGTAGTTACTTGTTTTTGGGTGTTCCTTCACAAACTATTTCGGTAAACTAATATGTAACATTTCAAATGCAGATGTGAGCATGTTGCAGAACATTTGTCTGTCAGTATATTCTACCTGTAGCATCATGCAGAGACTACAGATAACTAATGAGGACAGCATGTCCCCACATATTTCCTCTTTCGCATCAGTAAAAACTTGCCTTCACAATTCGAGGCATGATAGTTTTTTACTGAAACAAGAAAGACAAGAAATCCTCCCTACTGATAGTATCAAGCTATTTTGGGAGGGGAGAATTATGCCACAAATAAAGCTGCTGCTATCTGCAGGAGGCAGATAGGACTGGCAGAATGCATGTACTAATGTACCGCTGAAGGAAACAGTGTGTCATTCAAAATAAATTAACCTGAACACCCCAAACGGTAACATATCAACACAACAGCAGATTTTTCTAATAAAACCGGTGGAAAAAGTTCAAAATATCAACCATCACAGTTGACGAGAAAGTATTCCTGGAAGAAACATTTTTAAAACACTTTTAATGGATTCAAAATTATATGAAACGATGCACATGTCGCAAATAGGGCGTTTAAAACTAAATCGTAAAAGGTATATATATATATCTGATTTTCTTAACGTGAAACAACATTAACATTAAGAGTGGTAATATTAACAAGCTGTACGTTCAGTTTATCTCTGTGAAGTCCATCTAATTAAATTTTCTCACGATTTCCCTTTGATATAACCCACACCCATTGAAGGTTGTTTGACCCAACAATTACACTGATTATGAGAAAGAGAAGAGATATTTCCTAACTGTTCCCTCCTTAATTTGCTTTCCTTCCTGCCTCCTCTACCATTTACGTATCATCATTCACACAATATGGGCAATATACAATTGCCACACCAATTATCACACAAATATGTTCTATCAACATATCTAAAAACTTGACACATATTCATCACACAATATGTTCTATACATTACAATTTATCACATACAAATATTCTATAAACATCGATCGACACATGACGCGCTATACACATCATTATTCATAAGTTTTTGATGAACAATACACTGAAGACTTGGGACATCATCAATCAGCATTGCGATGTCATTATGTTCTTAAAGGGACACCGGTCGAGGATAAAAATGAGATCACTTTTATCTGCTTATGCTGGTTAACGTGTCTGCTAATGAGTTACGCTTCGCTTCACTGTCTACATGCAGTAGTTTTATTACTAATTACTTCAATTGTCTGAAATTAGGGGTCTGTGACTCATTATCAGACACGTTAATCAGCATAGGTAGATAAATCTGATCTTATATTTATCCTCGACGCGGTGTCCCTTTAAAGAGGAGGAGAGACCTGCCAGAACACATGAAGTGATCAGCTGGAGGAAGAGGAGCAGCAGCAGAATGTTTGTAGTTCCATGATTCAGGGGTTAGACCCCCTTCATCCTGTTCAGTGGCGGATCCAGGAATTTTGAGAGGGGGGGGGGGGGGGGGGGGGAAATCCACCATGGAAAAGTGTGGTGTCCACTATTTGGGTCGCCAACCATGCCCATACCCTAACCCCCCCCTTCCCCGGATCGGCCACTGATGTATTTGATCATTTAAAAGCAATGTGATGCCAGGTACTTGATGATGATTGGGAATTGTGATAAAATCTACTGTTAAAACAGCATCTTCCAGGAGATCGCTTAACCTCACATAAGCAATGCATTCTAGAGGGAGCATATGCAGTTTTGGACGATAGACACATTTATTCCATTAAATTTTGTTTATACACACTATGACAAGTACAGGTCATGAGATGTGTGGTTACACAGTTTTAACCCTTCACTGATATATCACACATGGACGTGCTATATGAACTACATCCCGCACTGCACATTCTTTAAATGGTGCATTATACATGTTAACAACTTCAGTATTCAATACGCATTGTTCATCTATTTATGTACACAATGGTATCCACATGAGAACAGTCTGCATGCATTAGTCACGTCTCTGTGTGCTATTTTCATTACAACTGTTACTGACTGACACACCGATTAACAAGTTATAACACCAGCTGGGATACTGACTCAATCAGCGAGGTCACCTACTGTAGATCAGAGGTCACTCCGTAATGTCATGTAATGTCATCAACCATGCAACAGATTCATATTGGGGTCCATTACCTAGTCTCTGATATGTAGACTCTGAATATATCTGGTTGTGATATACATAAATTTACATACATTCAGGTGAGGTGTTTTGGGGTTTAAACCTGCAGCATCGACTGAACTAAAAATGTGTGGTAATGTGCTGAAATTCAGTGTAGCAACCAAATCTTACTGCATGTAGAACAGTTCTCTACAGAAGACAAAGTTGCTGAGCCCCTGGCAGGATTCAAACCCTGGACTTTTTGATTCAAAGACAAAGATGCTAACTACTGTGCTACCCTTACAAAACATAACTTATTGTTTTCTTTCATGTAAACCCAAATAAACAATACCCATTGATGAATATTAAAATCATTCAGAATGAGATAAACTGATTCGATTAATAGATGTATACTCAAATATTTACAGATAATGCAAACACTTAATTTTTTTCGTGAAATTCAAGAAAATCCTCCTTCAACGAAAATGAATGTTACAAATAAACAAGCAGACAACAACTGCCGACACTCCCTCATAAACCTGTCTGAAGGCGAGAACAGAGATGGAAGTCCCACCGTCAGACTTCTATCTCTGGTCAGAGCATCAGAGGAGGATTTCAATACACAGTTACCTTGAAGATTCAAAGACATACAGAAGATGAAGTTTATGTGCTTGATGGTTCTCTGACAGGTATAACCCTTTAACCCGTGGCTCACCTGGGTTCACCTGGATTAACGGGAAGAGGTAGCTGTAGATAAGGAGAGACAGTTCCTTGTAAACATCAAATCTTTCTACTATCTCCGTCTTTCGACAACTAGTTACACCTCTCCCAAAAAGTTGACTTGTTTGTTAGATATGCACCTTGACCCTTGACCTTTCATCTGAGTTAAGATCTACGCCAGTTTGTAAGTAAGTGTTTGTGTGCGTCAGAAGGGTTTGAGGTATCTGGTGCATCCATCAGTACAATGCCTCATTAGTATCTGCCTCTGTTATTCTTCCAGATCTGTTACACTTCTATCCATTTCATCTGTTAAGTGTCCACCTGCAGTCCAGTATATCATGGGCGGAACGAATATCATAACAATAATATACATATATATATACAGAACAAGTTATTCTTTCCACTGTCTGAAATTAATATGTTAATAGGGTCACTGTCCCTCTTATGTTTATTATGAACGAATGATTTTATTTCAAATATCCCATTGACCTCCTATAGTTTAATGGTTAATATTTTGTAGAATTGTTATTTGAAAATGGTATATATATTCCTTGAAAAAACCTTCAGTAATATGTAGTCAATTCTGTCTTCAAACCCCTACGTGACATAAAAGCTACAGCAAACCTACATCCTTTGACAAGTCCAGAAAGCTTTGAAAATGAAGATTTTTTTTAAAAATATAGTAAATTTTGACATTTCTCCTCCCAAAAAAGGATCATTTCTATAGAAAAGTTTGATATCTCATCTGAGGGCTGTTACCTTGTAAACTATGTTCAGAATCTTTGAAATGAAATAAATTTTAGAAGAAGCTGATAAGCAGTTAACTTCTGAGTTTTTTCAAATAGCTTTTGCAAAATCCTTGATAGCAAGTCACTCTAACCTAGTGGTATCTATTTTAGGTCATAAAAACTTGGCTTTCCAAAATGTGATAAGAGTGATACGAGAATCTCAGCTAGAATTATTCACTCAATGGCTTTGCAAACATCCTGTTCACTTCAAAGGATACGAAAGTCAATTTTGAAACATAGAAAATATTCAGTACACATTACAAATAAAAAGAAACTAGATGATATTGATTTCAGCTTTGAACACTTGGAACATATTATCGTCAAATTTATCTCGAGCCATTAACCTGTGGCTGAATAGCAAAAATATTTCAGGTATGCCTGTCTTTAACCCCTTGCTAACCCCTCTTTCTGTTATGTGGTAAGATTCCTGAAAGTTGGCCATGTAAGAATGGTTCAACAGTAATTAATTCACTCAGTAAAGAATTATAAATATTTGAAAACAAGCATCAAGTTCCCATGCTAAAATGACAACTTCAAAACAAATATCATTAATGATTTAAATATTTGAAGAAACTTCAAGTTCCCACACTACAAAATGACAACTTCAATGCAAATAACATTAACGATTTAAATATTTGCAAATAAACATCAAGTTCCCACACTAGAAAATGACAACTTCAATACATACACCATGCATCCATCAACGAAATCTTTCAGTAATCATGCTAATTAGGGTTCTGTAGTCAGCACACAAGCACATTACTAGTGATGTAAAACTAATTACCACTGATTGTTGACTTAATCATATATTATACAGCTGACTATTTGCACTCCATACACTTGTTCACTGTTCATTTAGCCTTGCTCAGGTCCTCGAATCATTGTTTCCTTTCTCTTCATTACACATTGAAAGCAAGTCTAGATTTTGCACTAATGGGATGACTCTCATCCAGTCTCTAAATTCATTTTACCTTTTATAAAAAAAATATAGACGATATTATGAACATTTCCAAAATGAAAGTCTACTTTCTGACCCTCTGAGTACGATTCTCTCAGTCAAGATTTTCTGTTGCTTCTGTTTCTACATGGGGTTCTTATAGAAAGCGTGTCTAGATCTTATCTTGTTGCTGATAATTCCAATTCTTCAAGGCTATGACACATCATCTTAATCATTACGAAAATATTGTTCTCATTACACTGTGGTGGTACAATGACATGACATACTCTCTGAAACTTAATTCGATGTATAACGGAATAACAATATTATTAGTTCTAACTTTACTACAGAATTCTTTAATCTAAAACACATTTTATAGCAATTTGGAGTAAAAAAATTATGATTTCTAATTACAAAAATACTGAATCACAACACTTTTGCAATATAGAAAGTTAGTTAAATTTCAGAGCTGAACAGAGTAGACACAGGCTGATAAATCAAGGTAGTTTCTGGAGCATATTTACCCAAGGTTTAGGTTGTCTGGTGACCAGTGCATTCACCCTATGATAATGGGGGCAGTTTCCCTATGTCTACTGGTAGATTCGTCAGTGGGGATGTTATGTAAATAGCACATTCTCCAATCTTCGTGTAGATAATGCTCGAGATATACAGTTTCAGGAGCTTTATTTGTTCTGATACTTTTGCCCACTTACCACCTAGATCGTTCCCTTGTTAGTCTAATTATTGCTTTATCACGTCGCTGCTCGTTTCACAAAGATGGGTGTGTTTGTGGCAAGGGACAGGCAGATCTGGACTATAAGGAAAACAAACAAGTGTGGAGAAATTCTCCAAGAATGTGCGACTCTAATTCACTCCACAGGGGTCCTCCTCGCTTCTCTTTAACAGTGAAATTAAATATGCCTTCATGGAAATCACTACACATTCCTTATTCAACTCTGGCCATTTTTTAAATTTATGGCCTGAATTAAAATACTTTTGCTTGTAAACAACACCGTACTAATGGATTTAAATGTCACTAAAGGCATTATGCACAAATTTAAAATCAATATGTTTCATGTCTTTAACTGATGAAAAACAAATTAAATAGTGTTCTTTAAACTCAAGAAATTATGAAAGCAAAAATATCCGGTAAAAATAAAGCTTATAGGATGTATTTGCAAAAAACACCTGTTTAGAAGGATCGCCCCACAGATGTGGATGTAATTAACTCTTAGTAAGCCATCGGTACAAGATGTAGGTTAGATATACCTACATCTCGATGTACACAGAATCGTTCTTGCCACAATCTGTAACCTAGAGTAAGAGAATTTTGTTTTCTTTCGATGATAAAAAAAACCCCTAGAAGTTGGTGCTGAAGATCAGATTGAAATCAGACATAAATCGGCAAATAACGCCCACTGTTGAGTTCTACCAGTATATTAATCGTAAAACTATGACATAATATTAAACAATGCTAATGTAATGTTCAAAATATTGCCTGACAAAAGAGATGATATAAATATTACAGGAACATGTGTTTACCACATAAGACATACCAAAAACAGAAATTGATTAATGATAATTGATAAAGATAACAGCAGTCTTGATTGACACTCAGATCGATCAACACATTATTTTTACCTCCTGTCATAGTGAAAATAACATGATTAATATTTAACCTGAACAGATTAAAAAATGATTTTTTTTAAAAATTAGACACTCTGAACAATTATTTAACCTGGGCCTTGTTTAACAAAGCACAAAGATGATTTTTAGTTACAACTCATTGTAGCTCAACAGTCCAATAAATTATTCATACTCTCCAATATTGATACGATTAAAGGATTGTTTTCAACAAGATTCACAACAATAAGCTTGATCTACTAACAAGAAATATGCCATCGCTCAGTGCAACACTACCACAGATTAGTAAGAGAGATAACCACAGCTGCTTATGTGAATAAACTATGGGTAGCACTCTATCATGAACAGAAGCTACTAACACTAACAATCAGAATATAAAGTACATTAGATGTAGACACCTATCGTATCTTTATCATATATCTCGACACAATCACAGGTCAGTGAGATAGATGAAACATTGGTAAATGTTTAGATATATTTATTCTAATTATTGAAGGCCCAACATGAGAAAGTGGATCTTTACATCGTGTCAACACCCGTTACATGTAAAACACTATCTATAAGATAAATGAAACAGATACACTGATAAGTAAGAACATAAGTACATGTATATACATTGTATACATCACCTGGTCCCAAGAACTAATGACTTCATTGAAAAGACATTACATTTTACACCCCAAGATGTACATGCACAGGGTTGAAAATAAGCACTAGTGAGGCTAGTAAAATTTAGGTATTCCGAAGGGTAACATAGATTACAGAATATGTAGATATATGGGTTTTGAACCAGTAATTTCAGAAATACACTAGTTGAATGGCTAGTGCCTTGATACGGTTAATTTCAACCCCTGAAATATTCTAATGACATATTTGAACACAATCAGGGACAAGCAAGAGATGTAGAGATAAATAAAGTAAAGGGTATACCTCCTGATCATCCGAACTACTGCTGCCGGCAGCGTTGCTAGAGTGTACGTCGCCCATGTTGACAGAGGTAGAGGCACAATCCACAAATTCCTCTCTTTCCCTCTTCTCTCCTCTCTCCCAACTTACTCACTACTAATATCTGTCTGTGTTTTCACTCACACAGGCAACATTGCTCGTTTCCTCTCTGTGCGCTAACAGCAACAGGCTATCTACCTCTCTATCTCGCTATCTGTCCTGGGTAGCTTCACTGATGTTGACTACATGGGTTTATCCTCCCAGACCGGAGATGACAAAAGTGACCAGTGTCCAGAGACTAGTCTGGCCACTGTCCAGGCAGGACAAGACACTGTAGTCTCTGTTTGACCTCCGGGGAAAGATCTATCAGGAGGAGAGTAGTAATTATCTCGCAATAACTCAACTAGCTGTTAGACCTGCACTCGGACTCCTTTTAAGTTATGGGGCAAATACCTCAGGCACAACACCACATGTAAACAAAGATGCTTTGCTGCTCTCCCTGCTGATGCTGCAGAGGTTCAGGCAATCAGGACAGACTGACAAGATTATTGCTTAATGCTCATCAAATTATCACAGAGAGTAGAATCAGTCTAGAGCTGGCTCCCCATACAGTAGCAGTGGTAGCTCGGGATGTCGGAGTGCATATTGTTGCTTAGATGTGAGCTAATTTATCAATGCTTGTACACTGTGTGTTGGCTCACTGACTAGCTGGCTGGCTGGCTGGCACACCAAGCTCTTTGCTATTATTTTCTAACCTACTTGCAGCACGACCAATTACCACTTTTCTCTCAATATTGCCACGGTTATTTTACAGTGCTGATGTTGAATTATTATCATTAATTATGTTGCTAGGGAGTTACTATTTACCAGGCCAGTTTTATTCAACATCAGATGTTCTATATTAGGAAAACATGTCTATACATAGGAAAGACAAATATAGTTAAGAGGATGTTATGAATTCCTGACACTGCCTGGATGGTTCACGATTGACACTTGAACCAGTCTGGAACCAACACAATAGCTCTTTTGATGAGAACAGTCTAACAGATAATGTCAGGAACACTGCAAACCAAATTCTTACAGAACAGGATCCACTGGTTCACTGTCCTTCAAGCCTTCGGTACATCTACTAATCAAAATATGCAGCGACAGCTTTCCAATTCCGACCAATCTGTTGCAGACTGAGTCCTTCACACTGGCACAAGGATATTCACTTATCTGCTGCCAGGGCTGCTGGTCCAATTAGGCCCAACTGTTGTCTGTAAACATGCTGCAAGAAGTGAGTGGACTCCACAGACAAGCTGGCAAGAAGGCAGTTGGGTTGAGATCTTCCTCAATGTTGCCAGTCGGTCGTCAGTAGGGCCAACAGAGGTACATCTGTCGCATGAAAGAAGGCAGACAGGCAGGGAAGGCAAGAGGTAGACCCTCTGTATCACCACTGTGTCCTCGTTATCTTCAGATTGTCTCTGCTAGCTTCCTACATCTCTCGATCTGTCTGTCCATCTGTCTGTCTGTCACACGGCTAGCTTTCCAAATGTCTGCTCCTATGTGGTACAGTTGGCAGCAGAGGATGGCAGAAAATGGGGAGCACGCTACATGACAATGTCACAGCGCTTCCATCACCTAGCAATCTGCCATACTTGTCCAACTCCCCTTGGGCTTGAGCTAAAAATACCTAGCTAGATCCTACTAAGAATATTCTGCCTGACACAAGACGCAGCAATGGTACGATCGGAGATTATTCTCCAGTCTTCCTATATTTCCTTGGAGTTTTCTCCCTTAGCCTCTTTCTGGGAAAACCATTCACGATTTATTCCAGCACTCCATATTCAAGCTACGTATTTTCAAATGGCTGTGTTAGGAATAACAGATCAATCAATGTTTTTCTGAAAATAACTTGAGCTCCATATAAACACAGGCTCTACAGTAGACAGTGTTTGGGAGTGATTTAATGTGTCTGGCAGTTCCCGATCTGAGCTCTATATGTTCCCTCTGTCCCAGGTGATCTAATTTATACCAATATATGCACATACCATTTCAAATATGAAGGAAGCTCTGCTCATGACAGACATCGTAAGAAAGCAATGATTTCACTTGTGGACTGGACAAGCTCAGCAATTTGGAACTTGTTTCAAAATCTGTTCCTTTATTTTCTTACCATAAGATGCTGTGACCAAAGCTAATCTGATTTATTGAATTTTGAAAAATATAATACTATGTAATTATTTTAAAATCCATGAAATTACTATAAACAATGACTGATACATTTTTATTACATAAAAAAATTAAAAAAGAATACACAATTTTAAAAAAATACACAATTAATAAATGCCAATGTATATAAATAAATGTAATGTTAAATAATATTTACAATGTAAGAATTATTTCAAAGTGGAATATAAACATGATCCATGTAGTTGTTCTATTTGCATGGTAAATGTGTTTGAAAGTCTCTATAAATTTCCTCCAATTAATTTTATTCAAGATATCACCTTTCAACACTTTTTCATTTTCATTTTCATTTTCTATCCTTTTGATGAGAATTTTGATTATGAATTCCTCAGGGTTAGTATATAGCCAATCATTTTCCAGTCAATGGCATTCCCAGTTAATGAAAAAGGATATCTTCAATTAGAGCAGGAAACGCATGACTAACAGATATGAAGCCTTGCATCAAATTCACATTCACTTTCATATTAATAAATTAATTAATTATATAATTGAGAAATGTGATACTTCATGCATACAAGGTTATAAAGCTTCATGTAAAATCATTAGCATATGTTAACTGTACATTCAAGTAATTAAACCTCTTATACAATGAATACATTCAAAATGGAGAGGGAAGGTGATTTGGGGTTTCATGCGGCTTTCAAGAGTATTTCATTTATATCACGGCTGTAACTATTATTGCAGGGAGAAAGCCTGCAACACCATGTGGCTATGTATTGCCGTGAAACCTGTGAGCAACAACTTGAACTTGTGAACCATGGGTGGTACTCCACTGAAATTCAGCGTAGCATTGCACCCAAACCTTACTGCGTGTAGAAAAGTTCTCTACTGTAGACAAAGTTGCCATGCCCCTGGCAGGATTCGAACCACGGACCTCTTGATCCAAAGGCGAACCAGCTTACCACTGCGCTAATCCCGCCCCAATTCAAAAGAGAAAGGTTCAGGTAACTTATGAATCTTTTAAAATAAAGAGATAAAGATACAAACATCTAAATCAAAGAGCAATAGTAAACTCTTTTCCTATGTATCCATAATTTTCCCAGAATCGTCACTTTTTAGCCAATCATTGGAGTATCCGTTTTGGTAACGAGTTGTGATTCCTGTGGATTGGTCACTCAGCATGGTTTGCCACTGATTGATTGAGTAGTGTAACTTCATTCCAATAAGACACCTGATTAAAATTTGAATGTAGTTTTGAGTTCTGCATATGTTGAATTTTAAAATCTGCATTTTGTATTGTTTAATGTACAGTGTAAGTATTTGTATGACGCCTTTCCATGCTCTATATTATGCTCAAAGCGCACTTGCTTTGAATTAGTCAAAAGCTTGGGAGGAAAAGGAAAGTTTTTATAGCAGTTCTGAAGGTCGCATAGGTTTGTGAATAGGAATGCAGCTGCATACGAAAAGGTTCTTTGACCATAGGACACAAGATAGGCTAACATTTAGCCTTGGAAATAATTTGTTCTTACCAACAACATTTTACAAACAATTCAAATAATTATACAAAATGAAGCCCTAAAGAAGCCTTAATTTCTGAGCTGAGTAATCTAGACTTGCTATAATTTTCCAGACTGGGTTGTACAATTGAATATTTTGCTTTAGGATCTGGATGACAGACTAGGGATACAGAAGGTGAATTTGGCTATCAAGTTTCTCCTCTGTTGAAGCAGTGAGTGAATTATTGCTTAACGCCGCTTCGGCAGTATTGCTGCCATTAGCGGCGACCTGTTGACAAAATTGGTATTATGGAGGAGGAGGTGAAGCATGAGTGATACTGCATTTACTTGCAATGTAACATGGGTGCACTCAAAGTACAACAATTTTCTACAGCTAATAGCGCTGCTGAATCTCAAGTAAGATTCAAACTCTGGACCTCTAAATTTTGAACACATTAAGCACCGTGCTAACCTTGCTGTTCTTTAATGTTATGGGTTATATAATGCCATAACTAATTTGACACATGCCATCAATAGTGACACAAATATCACGTCCAGGGCAGGGCCTGTACCCACATGTCTAGTATAAACATACATATAACATCTCCACAACATATGCAGCATGATGAAGGGATGGCACTGCCGTTACTGCTTGCCACATTATGATGAGATGATGATGATGTACTGTGATATTTTACTTTCATCAATGAATGTTGATATATCTGAAGACACAAGGGTGATATTCTATTTATCATTGAAAATCATTCTTTATAACTTTCAAGGAAAATTGTACATCTCTGATCACACAACTGCCATTAGACTTTCAGTGCAGTGATGTCATAGCCCTATGATGGCATCATGTTTGTGACATCAAACAAGATTTTTATGTTTTTTAACGACATTTTTTTTTTTAATGAATTGTTAAACAAACAAAATTTATACAATTATTTATATAAATAAAGCACAAACCCTCTTAAATATGTGTTACTATTCCAAATAGTAAAAAATCTCACAACTACACTCCATCTCAAAAGAAACGAGTGACATTTTCTAAATCTGTTTTCTGAGGCTTAAAAATTACAGTTATCTGCCCCTTTCTTTTGAAAACCTAGAAAAAAAAAGACCTGAGACGTGGCTTTGAAACTGATGCGGGCGGAAACCAGAAACAAATTCTTTTTTTGGGGGGCCTAAAGTGATACCTGTGATGTCATCACATTGTGGCATTGTGAGTTATTACTTGATGATGTAAAAGCATTGATGTCATGTGGTTGAAGATGACAGGGCATTGTTCAATATCTACTGTGAAAACAATATCTCCTATGAGACATCGCTTGATCTCACACAAGCTATATCTCCTGTTGAACAGAGTTTTAGATGATAAATCTGTGTGATCAAACTGAATGACATTGAGGATGTGGACGTAAACAGTGAAAAAATCAATTAATCCTTCTAATCAGATTACTTTCCAGCTATATACGTTAATAACAGAATATCAGCAAATAACCTTAAAGCTAAATTGAAACAGATAGTTACAATACTAAGGTACATGTTTGCGACTGTATCAAAACCCATCAGTATTTCAATATCATAAAGCAATTAAGCATTACAGCTTTGAATAAGAGGATTGTGGATGTCATAAGCCATGATACATTTGCATACAAAATAATCAGCTTTCGCTTTCAAAATCTTCCGGTTCATTATGGACTGTCATATAGCGGCAGAGTTTGGATCGAATGCAAGAGTTGTATAGATGACAATGAGAACAATGTAAACTGTATTGATCTCCAGGTCTCGGTGTCCTTGCAGGGCCAGAAACACTAGACACTTGGTCACATGGCCAGGAAGCACGGAGGGGAGATGGGTGGGAGAGGGGAGAGGGGAGAGGGGAGAGGGGAGAGGGGAGAGGGTGAAGGGGGATGGGGGGTTGAGGTGGTGATGGGAGGGAGGGAAAGGGAGCGGCTCATTAGGTCTAGGTGTCCTTGCAGGGCGAGCCACACTTAACACTTGGTCACATGGACATGAAGCAAGAAGGAGAGAGGATGGGAGAGGATAGGAGAGGAAAGGAGAGGAAAGGAGAGGATGGAAGTGGGAGGTAATAGGAGAGGATGGGAGGGGAAGGGAGCGGCTCATCAGGCCTAGGTGTCCTTGCAGGGCCAGTCTCACTAGACACTTGGTCACATGGACAAGAGGCAAGAAGGAGAGAGGATGGGAGAGGATAGGAGAGGATGGGAGAGGGAGGGAATAGGAGAGGATGGGAGGGGAAGGGAGCGGCTCATCAGGTCAGGTGTCCTTGCAGGGCCAGTCTAACTAGACACTTGGTCACATGGACAAGAAGCAAGGAGGAGAGAGGATGGGAGAGGATAGGAGAGGATGAGAGGGGAAGGGAGCGGCTCATCAGGCCAAGGTGTCCTTGCAGGGCCAGTCTAACTAGACACTTGGTCACATGGACAAGAAGCAAGGATGAGAGAGGATAGGAGAGGATGGGAGAGGGAGGGAATAGGAGAGGATGGGAGGGGAAGGGAGCGGCTCATCAGGCCTAGGTGTCCTTGCAGGGCCAGTCTAACTAGACACTTGGTCACATGGACAAGAAGCAAGGAGGAGAGAGGATAGGAGAGGATGGGAGAGGATGGGAGAGGATGGGAGAGGATGGAGTGGAAGGGAATAGGAGAGGATGGGAGGGGAAGGGAGCAGCTCATCAGGCCTAGGTGTCCTTGCAGGGCCAGTCTAACTAGACACTTGGTCACATGGACAAGAAGCAAGGAGGAGAGTTGATGAGAGAGGATAGGAGGGGAAGGGAGCGGCTCATCAGGCCTAGGCAGCCATGCTTAACACTTGGTCACATGGACAAGAATCATGAGCGAAGAGGGGGGAGAGGGGGGGAGAGGGAGGGGAGGGGAAGGGAAGGGCTCCTCACCATGGCTGGAGTGGTGAAAGAAGGAGGGTGGCAGTGGAAAATGAAAGAGTCCTCAAAATCCTTAAACTATCGACATAATTGCTTTCAAACATCAGTTATAATATCATGATATTACTTATTCAAAAAGCAGTGGACTTAATATTTCCTGTTGGTATTGGTATGTCTATGCATAAAAAACCCTGTCTTCATTTAACATACATTAATGAAATCGGAAGATGGTGGTGTGATTAATCAATCCAAGGACTGACTAAGACACAAGTCATATGTCAATATAATAAGGGAGTACAATGTGCATGTACTGTAGATAGAATCTGAAGCAGCTGAAATCAGAATTAAATGTGGCGTATGTGCAAGTCTCGAACACAACCTTTGAACTGTCCATGAAACACATGAAATAACCTTTTGAAAGACAATTCAGGTCTGTAGAGGAGTGTGCAGTATCCATCACTGGTTTCAATACTTAAAACACTTATTATTGATTGCAAATTAAAATTTTTGTAAATTTTATAAATACCATAATGAGGACATTTTCCATTTCTGCTTAACATACTCTGTGCTCGATTGAAATGTTTAAAATCATATATAAGTGTAAGAAGCATTTTGAAGAAATGTGTTTTTTCCAAGTTTTATAATGATCTGTGCTGAAGATGAACTATTTCCACTGGAATATATGCATTGCTGGATATTTCTGCACACATCCGATTAATCATGTCACAACATACTTCCTGTTCTGTTAAAGACAATAACAAATAATGTCCCTACACTGGCTTCCAGATTCTGGACATGGTCAACATGTCTGTTATAAGAAGTAACCAATGATGGTGTCCTCATTGATTTATATCCATGAGTTCAAAGTTGTGATTTCTTGAACAAGCTAAAGATACCAACATTTATTTTCTTTGATTCTTGAACTTTATCTTTAAACTACCAATATCAGATTTTGAGTATTAAATTTATCTTAAAAAGAGCCTATCAAATACTTCAAAGATGAAAAGTGAATGGCTGTTAAGTATTTGGTTGAGTATACTTGTCTCCCTTGAACAGAGTAAGTTTTTAGAAAATATCAAGGATACCATCATCTCAAGATTCTTTGGAGACACCTCTGTAACCTTCAATGCCAACACATAACAGATTTAGCCAGTATACCTAATAAGGATATTGCCCTACAATTGGACCTTCAAACCCTTCCATTTTTCAGAGCTGATAACACAAATTGATCAGCAAATAAATAAAGAATTTAAATAGGTCCTTCTACACATTCTGGTGTTCCAGCAAGAAAAGATTTACATAATGTTTTCGACACCAACCATTTAAGCTAGCAGATAAAGATTTACACAACATCCAGTACACAAAAGAACAAGTTAATACGAGTAGATTACATGAAAGATATTGTGTAAGAGAGTACAGTGGTCCCTCGCTATAACACGGTTCAATGTACCGCGGACTCGCTTGAAACGCGGGGTAAACAATGGATCCCAAACTTTAGATTCAATTTCTGATTTTCTACAGACAACTCAAAGATTTCTGTTAGATTTATAACTACTATTGTTATAAAATCATTGAAACATTCACGCTTATTTAAAAATCACTTTTGTAGGCATGTAATATTTTTTTATAATCATTTTGATTCACACACGTGTTTGTTGTCATTCCAGCATGAAGTAAATGTATACGTTTGAATTTGATTTTTTTTTTATTCGTTTGTTGACATTTAGTCATAATATGGAGCTACAATATTTAAATCAAGTGGATTCAATGAAAAAATCGTAAAATTCTTATCTTCGATAAAACTTTTGTTGACGATAAACTTTCTGTTTCAGCCATGTTGGCTGATAATCCGATTGGCTATTGGATACTCCGAACATCATTATGATATCGCATAAATTAAACAAAAGGCTTGCGTCAGTGTGAGGAGCTTTGCAGACGATTTTGTTATTCATTCTGTGGCTTGCCTTGTTTTTCGTGCGAGCCCTGTAGCAGCATAAATAAAAATGATTTCCTTTGTCAAACTGTCGACTGGTCATTGTTTTTCAATACACGTTTAGGGCTAGCATATGCTAAAAACGGCCTGAAACCAGCATATATAACCCAACAACTTCCTGTCTGTAAGCGTGGCTGTAGAATTCGACGTAATTTTTCATAATTGAAACAATGTAATAAAGTAGTATGTGTATGTCTAAATAACGATGTTATTACATTTTATCAAAATACTTTTACTCTCATTCAATGGTAAAATGGCCTCAATGGTTACACAAATAAACAACGATCGCTTAATTATAATGATTTGCTCAAAATTGAAAAAAAGCTTCTCATGTAATTTATAAAAAGCTATTTTGTTACTTATTTTATTACGGCTGAAAACTGATGGAAATGGCGAGCAGAGGTTGTAAAATAAACTTTTAAAATACATAAATATTCTCTATCAATTTCATTAACATTATTCGGATTTAATACGTTTTTGTTTTCCATATTCGATCTCAATATTTCTATTTACAACAAATTATTTCATTGGTGGAAATGTGACCTTCACCCCGATTACTCGTATGAAATATGTTACAACAAATCTGATTGGCTGAGAGATGAGCAAGAGCTGCAAGTAGATTCGTAGCCTAAAACTAATTCGTTTTCAACTGTAAGTTTGGCGACCAAAACTTTTATTTCAAAAGAGATTATTTTGTTCAGCATTACTCACTTTAACAATTTGCTTTTAATCTCAAATTAAACACGTGAGGGATCGAAATTTAAAAAATACGAACTTGTTTTGGATACGATTTTACTGTATGTTCGTGCAAGCAATATGGCACCACAAGATCTTTCCAACTTTCGTTTTTTTGAACGAGTTTCAAACTTTTTTAAGCTTGGCATTTCTATTGAACAATATCTTTATTTGAAAAGTAAAACAACACACAAATATTGATATATTTTATTAATACAAAACGACTGCTAAAAGTTTTCCGTGACTGCAAGTGAGTGAGTATCTGATCAAATCTCCTTCTCCGGTTCTCGTTTGTACCGCGGATTCTCTATACCGCGGGGTCAGATTTTTGGACCCCATACCTCGCGCTATAGCGAGGGACCACTGTATAAACGATTCTACTTTAACTTTGCACATGATACACATTTCTGATTAGCTGCTGAAACAATCTGAGAAGGTATAATTTGATTATACAGTGCTCTGTTTATTTTGTCTAATGTACAAGAATAAAGTTGTTTAGCAACAATTGTAATTGAAATGCTTGCATGTTGGTCCTTTACTTTTTACAATGAGCCATTATTGTGATTACAATGACACCAAATAATTTTTTCCCAGGTATTGAATGTTGAACACAATCACAGCTTAACCTAAATATAAAGCCATGAGCTATGTAGCTCATTAGAATTTGTACTGCTTGATGATGAAGACTAAAATAGATTGTTCTCCAGATAAAGCACAATCTCATGAATTTTAAGATTCAAAGGTCAGCAAAATAGTTCAGTGTCAGTGCATAATGAAAACATGACTTTACAAAATATTTGGAGAAACTCTATTGTCAAAGTATCACAATCTCTGCAATGATCTTGAAGAAAAGATTATCCTTCTAATTCAAATGGTGCGTCAAATGTCCTGAACAGTTGAATCTTGATTGTCTAGGGTCTGCTATGTTAAGGGGAACGTAGGGTAGGGACAACTGTCTTAGCACTGAGAGAGCTTTGAAAATCTGGGATCTTACGTATGTGAGTATGTATGTACGTTATTCATTGTTGAAGTTTGCAATATTTTCCACTGAAGACTAGTTTCATGTTCCATTTACCAGTGCTTTTAACAAATATTTGTTATGACTGAATTCAGTCCAATGCCAGTTTTTAATTACAAGTTTTCAAACAAGCAATCAATTATTTTTCGGATAAAAAAAAATTCTCACCACAGATATTTTGGCAACATCGTAGGGTCTGGCACTTTCTGGAAAATCGTCCGATTCGGCGACCATGCATGAACACAACTTGGCTATAGACATCTTATGTCGGCTCTTCTTTCTACTCTTGCCCAACATCGTTCCGATCTGAACTTGCTTCCAAGACTTTGACGATGTGGGCAGCACCCTAGGCATGCTGGGGCCACTAAACTAGGTTGGTGTACACGATTCCGTATCGTATAGCTCGATCTACCGTGCACATTGAGAAGGAACTAATATATTTCAGGAAAGTGCAACAAGACTGTTATCAGCCTGTGTTATTCTATGTAATGAAATCGAGTCGTTTTCCCTCCTCTATGAAAGCAGTCTTATACAAACAAGATAGCATTTGACATATTAATAAACCTGCATCCATTTCAAAGCTTTGCCTGCTGCAGATGAACAATACTGGCGCCAGGAGATACTGTTTTTTTCTTCAAGCAGCAAACTCAAAGTGTACAGCTATACATATTCTTGATGCTGGGAAGCAGCTTGTGGTTGAGGTGTTTATAAACAGTGCAACCCATCACTCAGATAATGATCAGCAGCCATGTCCACTCACATATTATTATGTAATTGTAAATTCCATTTTGTATTCACAGTTGACATATCCAACAGGCGGAATTCTGTGATTTCTTGGTTACCGTGACAACGGTAAATACTCCTCACCTGCGACAGATAAGCAGTCATAAACAAAGAGAATTGAAAAAACAATGAAACACATATATATAGAGATTTATCTTTCAACGGATTGCGAATTATTTTTGGAGGCTCCATACAGACAAACAGTGGCTCATCAAGCTCTCTTTTGTCTGTCATGAAACTATGTCTGTTATTGATCTCAATCTCTGTTATTGCTTTCAATCGATTTACATTTTAAAACGGCTTTGATTATAAACTGACCTTATGCTAAGCTTATGATTTACAACAAGACATACGACTTTAATTGTTTTTCTTTTTAAAACTACTTTGATATAAATAGATCTGATGCTCAGTTCATTATTAGAACAATACTTAGACTGACAAATGGCTTACATTTTCATCTAAAGCTTTGTCTTGGAAGATATCAATCATTTCTTGAAAAATGTGTGTATTCTAAAGTTTAGATATATTGAGAAAAGTTACTTTACTAATTGATTTAAGGCAATTTGGGGTTAATGACACTTTAATTTATTTTATCATGATGGCCATCATTGCTGGGAGAAAGCCTATAACACATATGCCACATTATCTAGTTCACAAACTGGACAAATAATGAGTTCTTCATGGAATTCTAGAATATAGAGATAACAAGAATTTTAGAGATTATTTAATTTCACAATGGCTATAGATATTTCAGATTACATCTTCATACCTTCACATATTTGAAAAACAGTATATGTATACATCTATATGTAAGTGGTGTTATTGTGGGAAAAAAAGTTGGTCTACAAAATTCTATCCCTAATTTAGAGAAATAATGGAAATCAAAGGGACTGACCTGACAGTGAAATAGACAAGCACGGACAGCTGTGAATGTTATCTTAACATACTGTCAATGTTTATCTGTCACAGGCCTTATATACCTTAGTCACTCGTCTAATAACAAAACATTGTCCTACATTGTGGTCTTGGTGATCAAAAAAGCCAAAAGGATATTGGTGAATCTGAGGGGGGATACAGGGGGGTTCAAATCCCCCAAATTTGATGGACCCCGAAAATGAACAACCTCCCTGAAGATTTCTGGATCTGCCTATGAAAAGGGATATTGAATGCATACTGCATATCTTTCTCCTGTTGTCTAGTTATTTCATATCTGATTGAATCACTGCAGCTGTGACAGTGTGTGTTATATGTACGTGATATAATCACTGTCTCAACTTAATCACAAAAAGATTACACTGGTGAAGGCTGATATCAACAGATACACAATTCTTACATAATTACAGCACTCAGTTATCATGAACTCAATGCCTTTGAATGATAAACATTCATGCTATTTCCATTATTTCATTTAATAGATAAAACAAATAAATAATTCTAATTTTCACAGATAAATAATTCTAATAATAAAACAGTAATTCATACCACAAACCTCAACTACAGAAGAGTGAACATAAATTTTGTTGAAATTTTACAATTGTTTACCTGTTGAATTGAATTTGGCAAAACATTTCAGACATAATTTTGAATGCTTCATGAAAGAATCATAATCTTCACTATCAGAATATCTGATGTTGCTTACATGTTGAGGGTATGAGTTGGACCAGTGTACCGTCTCCTATTCCATGACAACAGTTCAGTGTTCACACTCACACAAAACTCAGCATCAGAGACACAAGACTTGAGGACCCTCATACAAACACACATATATTCCGGTGAAGTCAGTCGAGTGGAACAAGAACAGCTGGCCATGCACCTTCCTCTCCGGCCAGAATCTGGCTTCAGAGGTTCCTACAGGTTTCCCTCAGTTCATGCCAGCAACAGGCAACAGTTACAACAAATACCACATCTCCCTACTCTCATTCTCTCTCCTAAACGCACAGATTGCCACAGTTGATCAATTATGAGTTGCCATGGTGAGAAAAAATTGCGCTTAATTTGTGCGACCTGCGACCAGTCAGCTGTCTGCATCAGACACAGTCCTCTCGTTCCTCCGTCAGATCTAGTGGCTCCCTCTATCCTCGCCCCAAAATGTCCCAGCAAGCATTTTCTATTGAAAGCGCTGCTTGGTGCGGCTCATTCCCAATGTGAGCTTGGACAAGTGATCAATACCAGCAACAACATAGACAGACGAGCAGGAAAAAAGCAGGGCATAGTGACATTGTGCATCTTGCTTGAAGGCTCCCAAGCTCTTGCCCCTTGCCAATCACTTGAGTGTGGACGAAGGACTCCAAACAGATCAATCCAAGGACAACAGCGCCATACTGAACTTAATGCTGACGACACAGGTGATAATGTGCCGATGATAACCATGTAAATTGGGTCATGATGGTGGTTACATGTGACAGATGTATGTTGTACGGTCGTAGGTTGGTCGGTCGGCCTATGTTTACAGTGGTAAGCCTGACGGGGTGGGGTGAGGACTCCTGCCCTACCATTGATTGCAAGCTGCTCAATCTGTTGTCATAACATAACAATCCCTATTATAGCTCTGCATACATAATTCAACGCTATTCATCCATTTCACTCATCAAGTGGTTTAAACATATTTATTCACATTAATTTTACATGAATTAGGACAGGCAAACAAGCCAAAGGCTTATCTAAATGCCTGTCCTCATCAGAATACAAGAACATGTTTGCGAATGATAAATAATATTATACATAGCATACATCAAAGCACATTCCATACATATATTGCAATGTCTTATATTGAATTGTTATTTGTCATCAAGTATCAAACTGTTTCCAATTTGGCTCTGATTTCTTTTTGCAGATTACAGACAGATCGGTTCTTATCTTTTGTTGTGACATCATTTGTCATCCATAGACACTTTTAGTCATCTTTATCGATATTGCTGACTTTCAACAATCCTTCTCTACTCTAAGTATTCTTTCTTTGATTTGCCTTTCCAAACAATGCACAATGGGAAAAGACAGAAGTTATCCTCCTCCAGTAGAACTCATGACTGGTTCTTGATGTCAGGTTAAGAGTTTAGTCTGTCATGACCTTCACTTTCATCATTACAATCAGTTTCTTTAATTTCCAATCAAATCAAGTAATTAATTTAACAATAAATCGAATAAGAAAATATTTATAAAGAAATTTTATTTTATTAGAATTTTTAATCATGGTCGAGTTGGTTTTAAACATTTGTAACAATTACAAATGCTACAGATTTTATTATGTACCTTCACAATAACCTATTACAATCAGAAGGTTGTTCCTTAAAGTCAACTTTATACTTAAAACAGATACCGATGAATCAAGACATGATCGTAACATTTTTTTAAATTATCCTTTTCCGGTTTTTTTTTACGAGATGAATATTTCAATGAGTCAACAGACAATATGTTCGATATTAACATCATATGATGTTGCCATTTATCGTCTATGGCCAAAATTTGAATAATATATGATGTTATGACTTGAGTTCTGTCTGGGATGAAATATCTATAATCCGGCTCGAGTTTTCCCACCAAGAATACCCATCTTATATTCATGGAAACCCGACCAAGCAGCTCTCCGCAATATATCTGCCCAATGGATGGGAAGTCAATTGATACATTGTTCCACAACAAGCCTTCCATTCATGCATCCACAAAAACAATTCCCACGCGCATTGACCACACTAGCCCCGAAAATAGGATAATCTTTTTATTTGTGTAATTCCTGAATGCGATCAGCGCCTGCTGTAATGTTCATGTAGCAATGACCACAAAAACACACTCAACATGCAGAGCTTGGTGATTAGCCCTTGATAAAATTCTCATAAATGCAGTGAAAATAGAAATCAATTGATTGGTGCCTATTCGTGTCTCGTAGTCAGGCTGTTGCTGCTAGCTCGCTTCTATCGGCTCTATATTTATTGGCATCAGCCCATTCAGCTTGTTTTGAAAGCTGATCCGTTCTATTTATGGCAGAATCTCTGCAAAACAACTCTCCTAAACAGACGACAGTCACAGAGATCTCGGAGTAAAATAGTCGATGACAAGAATATAGTCCACTTCATGACATAACAGCGGGATTCTGACCTTGTTTTCTTTACAGTTCTCTTGTTATAATTTAGATGCGTCAAAACATTTCATTGATTTCGAAAGGCAAATCAAACTGCTTTTTATTTGATTGCAGATAATAACAAATTAAATCAAAATTGTTTTAAATGTCAAAAAGAAATGAATTCTGCAATATTTCTTGGTTAATGAATACAATATGTTTTGATGAAATTGAAGATAAAATCTTAGTGTTGATAATTTTTGGGGGGATTTTTATCTAGAGAGTATGAAAGGAAATTTTTTTCAGTCTCATCCATAGTATAATCAAATGTACAAAAGCTCTTCCCATGCAAGCTAATGATTCTTTCATTCAATGTTATCTTATTCCTTGTACAGTCTAAATTTTTCCTTCAGTAAGAGTGAGAAAGCTAAACTGTTTCCCCTTTGGAATATCCTTGAGTAAGTAATGTTAACTGTCAATAAAAAGAAGATTCAAAATAAACAGAATTAATCTGATTTCATTTCTAAATTTTGATCAACAAGGTTTCATATAAAACAGAAGAAATTGGTAGTAATAAGTTAAATTAAAATAATCTATAATTTTTAGTATTTCATTGTCACACATAGCCTGCATAGAGCACAGGAATAAAGTAGAATATTAAAAATAATTTTCATATATTTTGGCTAAATTTTACGGGAGGTTTGTTTTACCTCCAAACCCACAACTGTGATAACAAGATGATTGATATGGCCACCTGAGTGTCAGATGTGTTATTACCAGCAAATTGCCCATACTGCCACGGAAATGGCAGCTATATTTCTCGGAACCCTACTAGCAAAAGAAATCATTGGTACTATCAACTACCCAGCACGAGGAGGTTTGAAATCAATGAAGCATGGTGAGAGGTGGCTGGAGGAAGGGCTGGTGTATGTAGACTGGAGGGAGGGTAAGGTTAGCAGACAGGGCTCGATCTATACTGGACCAATGTTTCTTGTCCAGATAAATGGGGTCTCTGTTATACCTACAGAAGCTTATCCATCATATTGGTTGCCTGATGTGAAATTTGAACACGGAAAATCATTAGCTAAAATCAGAATCATGTTTGACCTAATTACTGTCCTGATAATGAGGTCTCTGTGAATACACACACAAACTTACCATCATAATGGTTGCCTAATATGAAAGTTGGATTTAACAATCATTGACTAGAAGCTTGTTTGACCTTAATTACTGTCACGATGTTGTTACCGTGAATATAAACACAAGCTCAAACATCACGGTTGCCTGATTCAAAATTAAGAAGCTATAAAAATATATTAAAATCATAATCGTGTTTTCAAGTAAATCATCATGGTCCCATGACATAATTTTATTTCTCACACTTTGGTATAAAATAAAATCAAGACAGGAAGAATTCCTATAAACTAAGAAGAAAAATGTCAACAAAATACAAATAAACAATGACGCAACCCATTGTTCGTATGTTTACAGAAAGGATTTGCCTCTTCCAACAATCTGTCACTCAATCAAGTCTGTATCAGAAAACATAAGAGTTTATTTTGTCATGTTATTTAAACCACTGATCAAATCAAAACCAAAATAGTGAAGGAGTGTCTCAAGGTTAGAGAGTCGTTCTTGCAGACATCCCCCAACACACCGACTGCCAATCATGCTTACCGTCTTTTGTGCTAATTTTACCAATAATAAACACAACATGTCGAGATGGTGGGATACCATTCATTACAACTATCAGACATCAATCAGGCTTACAGCAAAATAAACAAATGATTTTATCTCAGTAAGTTACTTCTGTCAGTGTAAACTTTCTGAGCTAGATGTTCAATGTATTGTGGGCGGGGAGGCTGTTATGCAATTTGTTGATACATAATGATAAGATTAAGCTATGTAAAGTCTATATGGTATATTTACAGATAAAACAAGTCATATAAGGTTGACATTGAAGACATTAATGAAAGAAAATAAATCAGAAAGAATACTATGAGATTCTTCTTTTGTCAAATAGTAGAAGAAGAATAGAATAGTTTGTGAAAAATAAACTGTTATGTTAAAAGATGGGAGTGGTTGTTTGTTTGCTTGGCTTTCAGCACTAAAAGACAAGGTCAACAATGTTTAAATTGCTGCTGCCTACAAAATGTCTACCAACATTTTACTCAAATCAATTGAACCAATATATGTTCAAAGATCATGTTGTAGAAACTGAACTGTTTTTGTTGGTAGATTTGGACCTTCAAAATGTATCAGTAGATTATGTTGGTCACCAAGGATAATGAAGTGAAAAGGGATCCCAGGGAGTACCAACTGAGGTTCAAAAGTCATGAAAAATATTCTGCACTGGAAATTTACAGATTTTAATGTGACCTATAGGTATAGCCACAAAAAAAAGAATGTGTAAATGTTTGACCTATTGCTCTCAATGGGCTGACAATAACTAGTGTACACCTAGATGAGGTGTAACGGGTCAACTAGCAGGTGCTCTGTGATACAGATAATATACACCAGATAGGCATGTCAATCTGACATGTGGGATGTGACAAACTGTACAAGGTAAAGGGCCTTTACCTTGACACACCTTTGACATACTTGAGATTACAGGAATGATACTTCAGTGGCCGAGGGATATTATTATATTTATTAGAATATATATACTACAAATTTATGTCTTTTTGGGGAAGTTTTTTATCTTATGAATTGTATCTATTATTTTCAATTATTTGAAATGAATTATAAACAAATTTACTTTCTCACTCTCACATTCTCTCTTTTCATAAGTATAACACACATTCCTTAAACAAAATTAAAACTTGAATCTATCGATGAGGTAAAGCAAAACTTACATTAAAAAAGGGTTTTAAAAATATATGAGATTAACATATACCATTCACACAAGCTTGGCAACTTTGACGAACGTAAAACAGGTTAGTAAAAAAATAGCTCTCAAACTACCCAATGACTGATATATATGTGAATGTTTGTTATGGCTGGGACATTTTGTGTATTTTTAAATCACAGCACTTTCTTCAACATTTATAATCTCATGTAGGTAAATATGGAAGTTACCGACAGCTTAACAAACCTCTTAATAATATGAATGTACCAACAGGGATATCATCCTCAAATTTCATCTCCACAGAAAGTATCTCAGTCAAAGTGTCCCTTTAAAGTCATATAATATTTCATTTTTCGATCTTACATAAACTATTTTGAAAGCAACAACCAATCAGTTATCAAGAAAAAAATTCGTTTCTTAACAACCAGGTAAACGATAGAATAAACCATTCAACAAAATACTTTTCTGTTTCCCTAAAACTGTTTACTGATGTTTTTTGTCTGAATTCCTATTTCTTCTAAACATATCAAGATAATCTATAAACCTATCCGTCTCAAACTGTTTGAGTATTATGACTAAATTCTTGTTTCTTCAAAAACATAACATGATATCAAACTTTAAGCCTTTCTGTCTCAAAGTGTTAACCGGAGTCTTTTGACTGAATTCCTGGTTCTTCAAAAACAAAACATGATATCAAACTATAAGCCTGTGCATCTAAAAGGGTTAACTGGAGTGTTTTGACTGAATTCCTATTTCAACAAAACACAACAAGCTTGATACTGCTGTGAAGATAGTTGCCAAGAATAATAGACAGAGAGATTGACATTGACATATTGACTACAGAGGTTCATTTGCCCACAAGATATACACAGGTAAACCTCATTAGATAACAGAAAGAACGACTGATTTTCATTACGAGGATGTTTATTATTTACTATGTAGGTATAAATTTATCAAAACAATGTAAAAAGTGTTGAACATGTTTTCTGAAGGATGTTAAACTTCACTTTAAATATATATGTCAAAACAACGTTAAAAAGTGTTTAAACACAAATTGAGTCCAACAGAAAACTTGCTTTTTGGAGGAGAAATAGAGTGCAAAAACTAAGAACCAATTTGCCAAAAACAATAGGGAGGGGAGCTCAATGAGGACGTAAAGCTACTTGGTACAAGATTTATGTGCTTAGAAATAAGTAGGAAAATACTGTGCTTTCTCTAAACAATGTGAATATACCCTGGTTGCTGTTCAACTTAACCCATCAATGGTAAGTCAATCTTCTATCATCTATCACCATCTACGATTGATTGCACAGATCACTATGTACCCAGGTCTCTCTTTTTGTTTCTCACAATGAGTTTTTGACAATTTGAGAATTCTACTTGAAAAATTAAAATTTTAGTGTTCTAACACATGGACTTATGACTGATTTTGTAAATTTGATCATAATAATAATAATAATAATAACTCTTTATTGTCCTCAATACATTGTAAATCGAAAATTCTGTGTGTGCATTTTGCACCCGTCAGCCACTGTGCAGCGCCAGTTCAAACGTTGTTCTATCCTTATAATGCTGAGTGTCAAGCAAGGAAGCAACAACTCCCATCTTTTAACGTCTTTTGGTATGACGCACCCGGGAATCGAACCCCGGTTTTCCGGGTGATGAGCGAAAACTCTACCAACTGAGCTACATCCCCGTACATATTGTACAATTCCCATGGGGAGATTGGGTTGGTGGTGTTGGAGTATTGGGGTGGTAATATAGAACCTTAGAATTGTATTTAAGAATTCAAAACAAAAGTAAGATTACTTCTTTGATTGGCATTCTAGAAGTTGAGGTAATGAAGAATGGGGACAAATCTATGGATATGCAACTTCTTTATTCTATGTAGGCGACAATTTAATCAAGTCTATCGGAATAAAATCTTGCTTGACTTTAAAACTTAAAATGCAAATAAAGTCTAACCCTTTGAAGCAAAAATCTTCTCCTTGAAAGTGTTAGTAAACAGTCAAGTCCAGAAGTGACTCTTGAAAACGAGATCCTTAAATTTACAAAACCATGAATAGATGAAATTCAGAAGATAATCAGTTGCTATGCCACACCTAGACAAAAAACTGATAGAGGGCCGAGGGTTTAGTTCAACATGTAGAAAATACTAAGTCAGCTTTCATGCTATTACATACAACTGTTTTTCTATTTTTTATGGTCTCACAATAATGTGTTAATTTCAGTGTACCAATAACATCCGCGAAATGATGGATAATTAATTTATTCATAATTTAACATATCTTTTGTTGTTTCCAAAAAAATCTTCAGTAACTAAGACTGTATCTTGTATTTTCACCAAATGTGCAATTGCCACCTTTATGTAAAATCAGTTGTACTTTGGACCATTTTCTTATGTTGTACCAAAGTTTTCCTTTTACAGTTTTCAACTGATTAAAAAGAAATTCAAATAAATAAAATGTTTAAAATAGTGTCCATCACTAGAAAACTATTTACAGTTTCACAGTTTGTCTGTTAGATTTCTTTTTACAGAACTGATATGTTCTGATAAATGTTATAAAAAAATAAATATAAAGATTAAGTAGTGTCATTCACAGTGTACAGCTTAGATTAGATCAAGTAAAAATGTAAGTAAGTTTATTAACTCGCTTATTCCTATCTTTATACACATTTAAGTAGTTTGTCATGAAGGTTTTTTCAATTTTCCTACAAATAGATACGTCTGTCATGATCACCTATTTCACTTGCAGTTAATTTGAAATGAAGACTATATTGATTGTACACAAAAATAAAATGTCTCTTCCCTATTTAACATTTACACTTTCTAATCTAAATCATTAAAAGGTTTATAGGTTTAGGAGGTACAATAATAGAAATAAACTTCTGTTAGACAGTTGATGATGAGAGCTAACGAGGCATTGACGCTGTTTGTCTGCAGAACAGGAAGTTATTCTGAAATAGTGTTCACTTAATTCACTAAACACTAAATTATATCGATTTCAAAATTGAAAATTATCTTTGACTTCCATGAATAAAACTATTAAAAGGAAATAGAAAAGTGAACGCAATCTTACAAATTAATTCCAATTAAAATAAGAAATACTGTCTAAGTTATTAAAGATAATAAAATATTAAAAAGATGTTATAAATATAGATGTTAGATGAAAAGATATTTAGATGTTAAAGGCAGTCTGCCCATCACAATTATTTCCTGATTATCATTATAAAAAGCTTACCTTAACGAAGCAGGTTATGAGCTAGTGAGTTCCAGACAGACAGACAGACAGACAATAGATCTATGTGTGTCTATAGCTAACTGTGAGACAAACTATCAGCAGGGTAATGTCACGTTTCTTCTTCCCACAGTCAGCAGTGTACAATCATCAATCACAACATGCAGCTCAAACCAGGTATTCACATACTTGCCTCATGTTGACAGCAAGTGACACATATTTGGCTTATGTTATACACAGCTCAGTCCATTGTCATCCATGCAGCTAGAACTGTAGCCAATAGCAGGTGCTCCAGAAGATGATGAATTCTCATCCAAAACTGTTCTGATTTTAAACACTGCTTCACTGATTTAGAAAACTCAAGGATGTTAAAAATTCAAACTACCACAATATTTGCATGGTCGACTGTATAGAAAAATAGTTTCTGATTTTAAAATATTACATGTTTCAATATACTATATGTGTTTCAAACTTGCAAATTCATTATCTAAAATCCATGCGAGTGAACACTATGAATTTCTTCAAGAATGTCTTACGTTTTTGTCCAAAATCCGCCAGGGGAAACATGTATAAAAAGAGTCACGAGGGTAGAACTGACAAGTTGAGGCTGATCCTCTGTAGGAATGGTAGTTTCTTGCTTGTTCCCTTGCCAAGATGTAGAGATACCTGGGGGAGCGGACATGCACCACTTACTATGAGGGAAGAGAGGGCAGGTGACTACACTGATTCTGCTTGGAGATCTGAGATTGTACGATCAATCCCTCCCTGGTAACTATTGAGTCGGTGCTTCAGGTAATAAGGGTTCAAATCTGTTCTGAAAGACGATATATCTCGCTGTACATCAACTCTGATTGGTGGGTAGAGGGATCTCTTTTGGGAGATCAAAGTTGAAAGATGGTTGTTAATGTACCGTCACTCTAGTTGGTTAGTGAATCTCTTTGGGTAAGCAGTTGGTATTGAGGATGACGTTTGTCATTGCATATTCACTGTGATTGGCTGGTTCATAATCACGTTTTTGGAGAGACAAATTCAAATCCATAAAGAAGTTCAAAGGTGCAATGATAAGACATTCACTCAATTTTCATGACTCATAACCTTCAAGACGGTAATCGAATGTATAACTATACATTGCCTTTGGTTAGAAGTGGATTCAACCAAACTAGACAAGATCACACCTGCTCCGTCTACACACCCTCGGTTTAGTGACTCATTTCTTCAAGAAACCAGAGTTTAAATCTACCTTCAAGGTTAAAGTTCACAAGCACCTGCACTTTCACTTTGGCTGCACCACAGTAACTCCAATATAAAGAACTCCAATATGAAGTAGTGATATCATCACACCCATGCAAATTAACTCTTGGATGGCTCTTATAGGTAGTGGTTCCCTTCAGAGAGTACTAGCGAGACCTGGTTGTCTGGTGAGCTTTTAAAGAACACGACTTGTAACTCCTTTAAAGTTAAAAATCCCAGAAAGAACACTGATTGGTTATCTCATGAGCTCTACAAAGATAGAATACAAATCTCTCCCCTTCCCTCTCACATACACTAACATGCAGTCTATGTAAACAGCACAATCAACTTGATCATAAAGCAAACAGAGACCTTGTTCAGAGTGTGTAGATCCACACAACCTACGGGTGAGCTGTTATGTCACAGGACCTCTGTTCAACCTGTCTATGTCAGAGTTGGAGATAGGCAGTTCAGATAAATTTTAATCATTTATAGGACACATGTCCAGGCTGCGGGAACGACAGGTGAACAATGCCCTCTGGAGTTACACTGTGCTGATACCTGTACACAGGTAGATAAATACCTTTGGTGATTAGAGATGGGGATATTTGGCAGATGGGTTATTGAGATTTAAATCCTTTTACTATTATATGCAGCTACTGGCTAATAGATTGATTCCATTACTTAGTTTGTAAATCTATGTGCTAAAAGATGGCATGTTAAGTAATATGAATGATTAACTTCTGACACCATAATTGGTGGCTTGAGACAGAAAAATGAAATTCATTCCCTTATGACCGATAATAATGTAGTGAATGCCTTAAATTGAGGAGATATTTCGTCCTATGCAAAATAAAACAATTTGGTTAATTAATATGAATATTGATTTTATATAGAAAGACTACATATCTATTTCTAATGAGCCAGTGCAACCACCTGAGCATTATTCATATAATGGAAACTATTTTTAGGTTATCAAAAGTCTGAAAACTTTAAAGAATTGTTTAAATTTTAAGTTTTCAAATTAAATATATAAGAAGTTTCTTGTAAAAAAAAGAAAGATTTCAAATATAGGCTGAACTGCCATGCAAAGAACATTGTTTATTTTATTTTATTGTATTTTATTCCATTTTTGTTGGACTTAATAGGGTATAACAATCCGATTAAAGCACAGCCTGCTGTAGACAATCAAGGAAAGCCATCATGGATGTATAAAGCTAGAGTTAACAATTAACGCTGTTGCTTCCCACACTTAGGACACAGCAAATGTGGACAGAATCACGTTGTCCACCAATTAGTCGTCAGATATCCCTTACATTACATATTCAGGAGAACATTTTCTATCGAAGTTCAAACTAACCTGATCTGCCAATTAATTTATCTTGACATTAACCGATTTTCAGAGAGATGGAAGGACAAGATAATCAGAGTCTTATTGAAATCAAATGATTTTTAAATACTTCACAATAAACTACTTTATATCTATAATGATACTGAACACTTTGTTTTTCTGTTAAAAGGAACAAAGAAATCATATTTGAAGTTATCAAAGTGATGCCACTCTCACAAGTATGTCTGGATAAAGACCTGACAAGCAGTTTACTGGAAAGGGACGAAAATAAAGACAATCAGACAAGTGTTTGTGAAGAATTGATTTCACGTCGTTAAAATGCATATATTTAGACTCGAGCCGCAGAAATCAATAAAGTTGTATTTATCTTTCTATTTGAAAGGCGAGAAAAGACTGGGAGCCGATTCTAGCTAGGTAGAATTATCTGCACATGAATGGTAACAATACATCTCGCTGGTAGATGGGTACAGGGAGGGGAGGAAGGGAGGGAGAGGAGGGAGCTACTGACCACTCTCCCAGGCCAAGTAAATAAGCCAACTTGGAAATATATCTCAGACCAACCGACCAACCGGTTTCCTACTGGGCCGCGTTGGACAAATTAATTAGATACGAGATCTGCATATGTAGCAATTCTTGGTCTTCAGACTCCTAGCCCACAGCTGCCATTGAGAAGCTTCAGTGCCGAACAAATCCATATCCCATCCAGTCACTAGTTGCTTCCTTGGCATGATGGGTAATTTTTGCTGCCACAATCTCCTTGACCCTTGCAGGAGGTTGCCATGGAAACTGACATTTAAATGTTATGTGCACAGCGAGTATTGATTGAGGTCTTACAGTGACAGTCAATGTCCCTTTATACCCACGGCGTCGGCAGCAACAGCGGTAGAGGACACCGTACCTCGTTTCATTGCCACGGCTTGGCCTGCAGACTCAACTTGACGCCAAGACACGTCTAAGGGAGGGAATTCCTCAACACCCAGCCAGCAACATGTGACCAAACATATTTGTTGAATAAACGCAGATATTCATATTGATATAACGAGCAATATCTAGTGTGCAGATTATTAGCAATGTAGTCTGATCATAAATACGATACTTGTTTGATTCTTATGCTTACTTCATTATATTCTAATGTAATGTCACATAGACAATTTTTTTTACGATAAATACTTTCTGAAATATGTTTGAGATTTAACACTTTTGCTGTGGAATTGATAAGTGCCAAACCATTCCTAGAGTCCAATTTACAGGAATCACATCTCATTGACAAAGAAAATAAAATCAGTATGGCTACTGGTCAAAGATAAGCTCATTATTCCGAGAACAGCAGATGAAGGGTTAAGCATGAATGAACGACCACAATAATGAACTTGGTCCCTCAACAATTAAGATTCTGGAAGTAATCAGTAAAATCACCAGATTTAACTCAGATCATGCCTTATAATCATTAGCAGTAACAATGAAAGAAAAAAAGGAAAATGCAGTACATGTGAAGATTGCCGGCTAGCTGGCTAGAAGACGCAGAGAAGCGACTGTGGTTTAATTATATGATGTGCCACTGTGAGCTGAATGGCCTGAACGTTGGGCGGCCTAATGAACGATCAATACCATTGATGTACAATGCTGTAAACAAGTGTCATTCACAAAGCTGGCCAGAAACAGCGCACAGACATAGATAAATAGGATATCGACATTGCAGCAGTTCCACTTCAGGTTCTTCTTACTTCCTCCACTCAGCCAGATTAATTTCATGGGTTCATGACATCATCAATACCAAATAGTTGGTAGACTGGGCATTCCAGTTCAGGTCAATGAACATACTGTTCAAATTAGGACCAAAAAAAACATATCTGAGTTTGAGAATATTGGTTCCTATGTCAAAGGAAATCTTTAGATTTTGGTTTCTCCCAGAGGACTTGGACAAGCAGATGAACATTTCGTTTCAATTATTGGCTATCTAGTCAATCTTTTAATTCTCCCCCTTGTAAATTTTAAAAAAAAGTTGAAAGCCACAATAAGTTTCCCCAAAAGAACGTTGTGAAAGTGGTGATTCGAGCATTTAGTATCTTATCATATAAATCTTTAACCTTTGTTTCCAAATTATCTTAGAAGAATACTTGTGTTGATAGCAGTACAAACCATGTCTCACATGAATATTAATTTAACTCAGAAGGATTTTGACAATGATGCAAAATCTTTAGAAAAAAAGGTATTTCAACTTCAGAGAAATCATGTTGAAATACAGAAAGGAAAAGCACCTCAGGTGAACTGAGTGTAAAAAGGTAAATTTCACAATCATGTAAAGAGATATAATGATCCGAGCTGGCCAATCCAAGTGATCCCAGGTAACATAAGGTAGGAGTATATTCAGCTGTTAAAGGTAAGGCTGCAGTCTGTGTCCAATCAGGGGGTTCTACCTGAAATGTATGTATATATCTACAGAGAGACATAGAAGCAGTCGGGATCAAGTTCAAGTATCCGTGTGTATCCGTAAATGAGTGACAAGAGTAATTTACAAGTGTAGTTAAATCAAATCATATGAGCACATTTTTTAAAAGCAGAAAACAATGGCAGATCAAATTCATTAGCAGTGGAATTTCTTTGAGTTGATGATTTGTTGGTTGACTTGTAATGCAGGACTTCTAAGAGCAAGTGTAGCAGTGACTGATTTTCCGTCAATATATATCGGAATGATGTATTGTTACGATATGATTTATGAAATAATTGAATGGAGTAATATTAAGTGAATGAGGAAACACCTAAGAAAAGGAACGACTTAGGTAGGCGTGAATCCGTAATCTGACTATTGCAAGAAAATAATTTTACAATCCAATTAACTGAACACGAAAATGACAACTTTTGTTCAAATTTGAGGAAAACCTTACCAAAAGTCACATTTTCTTTCAAATTATATCCTTTTAAACATCTACTCTGATAATTTAAAGACTTTAAGATTGTTTAGCTTCAATCAAGAAATGTTGACCTTGCTATCAACAAGTTCACTTTCAATTCAGTCACAAATGTAACATCAAAAATAGCCATGGATACTTTATGAAGGAAATCAAAAGTTAGGAAATTTGACTAATTAATCACTCTTCAATATATAATGAATATAGTACATTTCTGCTTTTCTACTACATTAATGTTGGGTCAGTTGGGTTCATTAGTTCATTAATTTGATGATTAATATTGCCAAAACTTTGATAGGCGCCGTTCTCAAATAGACACCTGGTCTCTCGATTAGGCACCGGGCCTGAAGAACATCTGAAAAAATGGACATTGAGTGCATATATTAGAGGAAATAGGGTATGTGGTTAATGGGTAAAGCAGGCAGCTGTGTTAAATGACCACCAATACAGAACAGATTCATCTTATCAGAGGTACAGGAACTGGCTGCATTTATCTTACTGGGATTGATAAGACAGCCTTCAACACCATACACATATACACCATCAACATGTCTCTTATATTTCTTGGAAACTGTAAGAAAATTAGAGAATCCTAAATAACATCTTGTGTTACAAATTTTGTATGAAACAAGTGAATGGTTTGGTGAAATAAAGTGAAAAACCACTATCTTAATGAAGTGAAATACCACTATCCTTCAAAGGTTAATAAAAGTTGGCATTTAGTCAAATTGTCCCTGTATTATAAGCATTGTCTTGTGTGAAACCTGAAATATGTGAATGGTTTAGTGTATTGTGAGAAAAATCAAGTATACCAAGAGTATACAAGTTTAATACAAATGGTGTGATGGCAACCATTTATACATCTTTTAAAACTTTGTTTAAACCCTGTGCATGTACTTACCACCCCTAAGCAATAAAGCATTACAACCTCACTGAATCTACTTGAAAACATTAAAGGAGTGTTCATTTCCAAGGATTTAAGAATTACACCCTCCCAACTCTAGATTAAAACTTTAAAGGAGTGTTTATTTCCAAGGAATTATAAATTAACCCTCACCGAACCAAGTGTAAGTGTATTTCTCAAGGTTTAAGACATGTACCAGCTAAAAAATATTCCTTTTAGTCAAACAAATTTATGACAGCAATGAAATGGAGACATGAATGTTCAGCCAAACCCTCGTCACACAAACAACAAGTTAAAGAGCAAGCTACATGAGCGTAATATATCATTTCTAAGAATCAATAAATGTTGCCAAGATTTTAAAAATCTGGTTGCTAACATTTAAAATGAGGACAACATTGATAAGTAACTTCAAAACAACAGCAATAGAGTACTAAATCAATAAGCTCTTTAGAAGCTGAATCAAACCATTCTGAATGATCAATTTACAGGAATCACAACTCTTTAACATAGGAAATATTCTGGAACCAGGCATTATCTAAACATAACTGCATTTCAAGGTAAAGTATCAAGATATCACATCACCCAATTGAAGAAAGGTGTATCATAATCATGTACCTTTGGAGGTGAGGTGTGGTGAGTTGGGGTTTAACACTGAGTATATCACGGCTGATAGTATTATTGCAGGGAGAAAGACCGCAACACCATGGTGGCATTGCTGTGAAACCTGAAAGCATTCGCTTGAACTAACGAAACGTGGGTGGTACTGCGAGGAAATTCAGTGTAGCATTGCACTTAAACCTTACTGTTCTCTGAAGCCCTTGGCGGGATTCAAACCACAGACTTCTAGATCTGAAACAGAGAAACTACTACACTATCCTGCCCCAACACTATCCCGCCCATGGTACCTAACCTAACTAAAAGTTAACATCTGATGAAACTCAAACTTAAAATGCATGGGATTAAAGCAATCAACTTGAGAGTTGGCCAGGCTTCAAGCTAAACCTGTAGACAATTGTACACAAGAGGCTGTAACTACGTCAAATGTTATTCTTCCAACAAACATAAATTCGAAGTGCTTGGTCGATTAGGATCTTGAGGAGGGGCTGGTGATCTTCCATGAAATTGCATCACTGACAGAAAGGTAAGAAGAAAATTATTTATTTGAACTGTGAGAGAAAAGTGAGATTATAATGAGCAGAAAAGGAAGATGTGATGCATAAAATAAACTTGAAGAAGATAATTAAATTTCGATGAATAAATGCATCCAATCAGAAACAGTTGTCAGGAAAATCTTTTTCTCACATCGTTATTCATAACAAGGTAATTATGCTTTTAAAAAATAGACATCAATTACGCTTCAGCTGTTGAAAAATTTGAAGAAACGATGTCGATTGGCCACTTCAGTGGAATACACAATTGTTAACGAAGACAATAATATTTGCATATTTGATAGGCCAACGAAAGTTTAGCTATCCGAGTATAGTTTTGTATTAGCAAGGTAAATGTTACAGTCTTTAAGTCCAGTCTCATTATGTTTGATTAGCTATTTGAACACTGGGTCACATTGAACTGCAATTGCAAGTTCCAAGAGATATACATTGTTTTGTTTTGTGTTTTGTCAGAATAGTATTTCAAACAGCTAGTAATGATATTGATATAGACCTACCTACCGAGGATAAAAGTAGTTAACGCTTTACCAACTGAATAAATTAGTGTCATTCATGGATGGCTGAATGATAAGGTGTAATACAGAATTGACTAAGCACAACTTAAATATTTCTGAAATGAATATCTCAATCCTTTCAGAATAAAGAGCACCTTAAGTTTTAGAATTTTCAGTGGTATACAAATGAATGTATCACTATTTGCAGGTATTTAAGGGTTAATCTAACATATTGTTGCATGTGATGGGTGCAAATATTTTTTATGTTCCCACTTTTCTGGCATAGTATCACATAGATTGTAGATTACATTCAGGGTCTAGTTTGTTTTCTTCAATTAACCTGTACATTTCTTATCCAATATATAAGGATATGCTCCACCTAAATCTGGCCAAACATGCCACAGAACAGAGCAATAAACACTTGCACAATTGTTCTCATGGTCTACTATTTCAATTAAAGGAAGGAAATGTGCTAGTGATTACGAAATATTCTAGTTGATAATGGTAAACACCCATAGATTAGCAGATGTACTTCCGATGTACTTCCGGTACGAAAGGTGAACTCTCTATCTCTCACGCCTCTACCTCCTTGATAAGTTTATTTTCTCCATAAATTAGCTGATAGCGGCAACTCATTTTAGCTTCAAACACCCGACTGTGGCATATATAAACAGCCAATTAAAAAAAGAATGTGTAGAATCATGTAACAGTTGGGAAATATCAACTTCACATTTCTCTCTTGAAAGAGAATTGTCATCATTCCCTCTCTTTTATTTCCCTGAAGAGCCGCAGCATGTGAAAGTGATATCAGCAACTATCAAGAGGAAACAACTCACAGCTGAACTGTTTTCTTGCCCCACCTGTACCAATGCCCTGCAGCTCCTTAGCTATCCGTTGACTCCTTTCATGTGTTCTTTGCAGAGTCTCACTGAAACCTATATTGGTGGATATCGGAGAGTTTTTACTAAGCCTTTGAAGGCTAAAGAAGAGAGTAAATTTGTAGATATCAGAAGGGTGTATTTTTGTATACATTCTTGCACAACTGGACGGACGGATTTCATAAATATGTATTTATAGCATCCTCTAAGTTGTAACTTTGAGGATCTAGAAAGTGGTTTAACTGCGTGTGTATAGCCTTGACTTAAGTCTTTGTACCTGCTACGAGTGATGAACCTTAATAGCTAAACTTCTTCCAACAAAGTTTTCCTTCCACATGTTTCAGCTTCATTTTCCAAACTTCAAACCATCAAAGGTACAAACAGTTTTCTTAAGATCTTCAAAAGTAGGAACTTCCGTTCTTTTGTCCACAAGCAGTAAAACCAGGTGAAAGTGCTGGGATGAAACTGTGACTGACAACGAAGTGATTGCTTATCTTTACTTCTGTGATAGCAGCTTTTTATAAACGATAAGAGGCCAAAGAAACAATATCACTTATCTCTCAGAGCGTAAAACACTTGCCCCACTTCGCTAAATCTCTTCAACATCACCCCATATATCTTTTAGCAGCAGCATCAAAATCTAAAGTTTCAATTTACCTTCAATTTTATCATCATCATCATCATCATCATCATATTTAACATCAACACCATCAATTCAGCCTGTCCCATACTATTGAAATGTACCCTACATGTTTGGAACTAATATTATAGATAACATTGTATATGTATTTCTGGTGTTCTGTTAGTTTTCAAAGAATATTAAGATAATATTGATGCTGTGTACAGCTTCAGTCTTCCTGTGTATCATTGAGTGTGTTGTTTTCCCTGATAGCCTGCATCATGCTAGTCTCACATTTTCATGGAGGACACAATATTAATCTTCCATAATAACAAATCTCCATATGATTTTAGCAATCACAATCACCTGGGGTTTGTGACTGGCAGATGACTTCCAGCTGTCGACTGACACCTTTGATCATGTAGAGTTATCTACCTTGATAAACAGGAAAATGGTGGAACAATATTTGGTCCTGTATTTTTGGTAATATGATACCCAAAGAAGCACTTGCTGACTTCAGCATGTGGGATAGCTACACAATTTAATTAGTAATGATAGAAAATTAAGCCAGATATTGAAAGTATACAAATAATACAGAAATATATTGAATATCTCCATTAGATATGATATTTTGATAACATTTTCCAAAACAGTTTTCATTTGATTGTCAATGGTAAAAAATTCCCTTTTAAGTAAACAAATATTGATACCATTTGAATTTTGTTTACAGATAAAATTCTTTACCTATAATAAAAAAGAAAACGATGTTGATACATCCTTGGTAATATGCAAAATTAAGGTTTTCTAATTCTTGATAATCCAAACAAAAAGAAATTATTTAAATTATCCACAAATGAAAGGACTCGATTGATCAATCCTGTTTGTTGAAAATGCACTGCAGTAACAGACTAACTCAGACAGTATATGCATGGACATCAATCTTTCAAGATGGTGCTGGATGTTGTACAAGGGAGATAACTCCAGATAACACTACTTCAGAAAGATGATAACCCCTTTAGCATCCAGCCTTTATTGACTATCAACCATATAGAGTGACCTTGAATATAGAAGGACTCTTATCTGCATAGTCAAGGATGCTTTCTCCAGTTGTTTCAGTTTATATACCGGTCACCACACTAGCTACAAATAATAGTCCATCTCCTCCGGTGTAGTTCTTACCTACTCCTTTATACTGGTTACAGAATATACACTGTACCTTAGTATTTTCAAGGTTTTGTTATTGAATTATGTCAACACCATCATATGTATGTGTGCTTATTGGTAAAGTAAATCTGAAAATGAATGACAGTTATAGTTAATAAATAATTCTTACCTTCATGTGGTGATTTCCTCACATCTTTCTCTGATACTTTGGAACTCAATGATTAGTAGCATTGTAAAACAAAGATTTGAAATCTTGACATAACCATTTCAAGATTCATTGCAAAACTGTAATCAGAATGAAAGATTATGAAAGACTAATTACTGAAGCCTAATCAACAGGCGTTTTAAGCTGAAAAGATGTAACAATATTGAATAAATTTCCAAGGACTTTACAAGATGGCCTGAAGAGGTTAAAATGTTACGCTTCAAAACAAAATTGCATGAAACAAATTTCATAATTCCTGAACAGATATTGAATATTTGCAGAAGAAAATCTTTCATTTTATTACATCTTTGACTTAATTGGCGCATAATGTTTGTATCTGTGGAAGAAATGATTGAGTAAGGAAAAAACCATATCTGAAACTAGAAACACGAATGTGATGTATAAATAGTAACAAAAACTAACCAAGGAAGCCAACATCAATGTAGTAAAAATTTATACATTTTAAATATGGATAAAATGATATTGTCAACATATGTATGAAAAGAATTTCACCAATTTGTTTTGAGTATTTTCAGATTTATAATCAGTGCAATTGATTGTAATTATGTTTATATGGTATATGTGTGTGTTTGACAGTATATGGTACACCTATACAGAATTATAACCTGTATCTCCTTACATACTCTGTATACTGAGTACCACTCCCTACAGGTCTACCAAAGAAAAAGGCGAATTGCAACGGAAAGAATCGAAATGCTTACATAAAGAAACAAATTTGCATCGTAAATAAGCGATACGAAATGAAAAGACCCGAATCTGCACACAAATGAGACGATCACACGAGGATGCGAAATGAAAGACGCAAAGCGCAACACTGTGATTGCGCATGATCAGTAACCAAAGCGAAGCAAAACATGACATTTCTCCGATGTGATGAAGGTTGGTTATTTATTTCATGAACATTTCAGTAAACTATTTCCACCCTTCTTTAATTCATAAAATATCATGAAATGAGATGTAAGAAGCAGAAAAGGCATTTTAACTTCCCAGTCGAAGGGGTCAAACTTTCATCTGCCATGTTTTAATTGGACAGCGCATACGTAGTCACAGTGTTGCGCTTCGTGTCTTTCATTTCGGGTCCTCGTGTATTCTTAATTGCTGATCGTCTCATTTGTGTGCAGATTTGCGCTTTTCCATTCCGTATCGCTTATTTACAATGCAAATTCGTGTCTTTATGTGTGCATTTCGCTTTTTTCTTTGGTAGGCCTGCCCTACCATACTCTCTCTGAATAAGTACAAGTGGTTGTCACTTCCTACCATTCTCTCTCTGAATAAGTACAAGTGGTTGTCACTCCCTACCATACTCTCTCTGAATAAGTACAAGTGGTTGTCACTCCCTACCATACTCTCTGAATAAGTACAAGTGGTTGTCACTCCCTACCATTCTCTCTCTGAATAAGTACAAGTGGTTGTCACTCCCTACCATACTCTCTGAATAAGTACAAGTGGTTGTCACTCCCTACCATTCTCTCTCTGAATAAGTACAAGTGGTTGTCACTTCCTACCATTCTCTCTCTGAATAAGTACAAGTGGTTGTCACTCCCTACCATACTCTCTGAATAAGTACAAGTGGTTGTCACTCCCTACCATTCTCTCTCTGAATAAGTACAAGTGGTTGTCACTCCCTACCATTCTCTCTCTGAATAAGTACAAGTGATTGTCACTCCCTACCATTCTCTCTCTGAATAAGTACAAGTGGTTGTCACTTTCTACCATACTCTCTGAATAAGTACAAGTGGTTGTCACTCCCTACCATTCTCTCTGTGAATAAGTACAAGTGGTTGTCACTCCCTACCATTCTCTCTCTGAATAAGTACAAGTGATTGTCACTCCCTACCATTCTCTCTCTGAATAAGTACAAGTGGTTGTCACTTTCTACCATACTCTCTGAATAAGTACAAGTGGTTGTCACTCCCTACCATTCTCTCTCTGAATAAGTACAAGTGATTGTCACTCCCTACCATTCTCTCTCTGAATAAGTACAAGTGGTTGTCACTTTCTACCATACTCTCTGAATAAGTACAAGTGGTTGTCACTCCCTACCATACTCTCTCTGAATAAGTACAAGTTGTTGTCACTCTCTTTTATACTCTCTCTGAATAAGTACAAGTGATTGTCACTCCCTACCATACTCTCTCTGAATAAGTACAAGTTGTTGTCACTCTCTTTTATACTCTCTCTGAATAAGTACAAGTGGTTGTCACTCCCTACCATACTCTATCTGAATGAGTACAAGTGGTTGTCACTCCCTACCATACTCTCTGAATGAGTACAAGTGGTTGTCACTTTCTACCATACTCTCTGAATGAGTACAAGTGGTTGTCACTCCCTACCAAAATTCTCTCTGAATGGGTACAAGTGTGTATCGAAACAGTGTAATGTAGACCTATCCAGGATGATATGTCTGTATCCCCTACCTTGCTGGCCCCAAGTGGATTGACAAGCACCTTGCGTTCCCCTTTAGCCATCCTCTGCTGAGCCTCAAGCAGTGCTGCCCCCTGTCTCTCAATCTTCCCGTGACTCAGTTTCCTCACAGGGTTTGTCAACCATTTTCTGAATAAAAAGAGATTTTCTTGTCAATTTTAGATACATTCCTTTTCATCTTTTTAAATATAAAACCAATGTAGGGCGTCAACTAAACTGCTAGATGTTTTGGTTTACTTTGGCTTCAATTATAGTCATTTATCTGCCTGTAATAAGTAACGATTTCAGAGGTCGTCATTGAAGTGGGTTTGCAAAACCAGGCAGACATAGACAGAAATATATGACAATGATTTACAAACAAAGTCAATAATAGACAAGATTTTCAAAAGTACATTTCAAACATGTTCTTTTGATATATATACCAAGAAGAATCAATAAACTTTAAATGCGTTTCCAATAAGCACACAATAGCAATAAATATTCATGTCGAGCTCAAAAACATCAAGAAACCATCAACTCTGTATTTTGATCTCTACCAAATTAATGAGGACTGGAATAGAGTAGTACATAGATGATGATAGGTTTTGTTGAACAAATTATATATACTGAGTAAATCAATATCAAGGTATCTTTCTATACTTTGGTGCCAACAGTTTTATTTATGGTAGACGATGTTGAAAGAAGTTAAAATCTGGGTCACCTTTAGAGGTTCCACAATAGATTGACGTCAAAATAATAGATAAAAGATAACATATAGAGGATATCTGTCTTTTCGTGACTTATACCATGTTTATCTCATTGAGTGAGGTACAGAGCTTATATTTTCGCGAGTGGCACAATGAGATAAACATGGTATTTGTCAAGAATTGACATATACATATTCTTTTTATTATATTATGTTATCCCTGAAATTGTGCCTAAACAGTGTTATTTTCATGTTGAGAGGCCACAAGGAACACCCTGTCACCACAGTAACAATGTGACCTCATAATATAATTCGTTACATCAGACCATTGTTTTATGATGTTAAATTATATCAATTTCATTGAAGTATCGTCAAGAATTAAAACAGGATTTTGCAATGAGAGATAAGTGAACAATGTCAAGTTAAGAGTTAAGAATTTTCAGAATTTCCTTGAAGTATCAAAAATTATTATGAAGTTAAAGAATTTGCAGTCAAAGATTTTAATGAATGTGAATGTGAATTGATCAATAAAAAGTTTGAAATGAATGAAAAATGTGAATTGTTCCACTAAGAGATGTCAGTATAAAGAAAATCGATGCCCACCTGAAGCTACTTCTTCTCTTGGTGACGGGAGAGGAAGCAGAAGCGTTTAGCGACGTGCCATCGCCTTCTGAAACAAAGTCAAGTGTCAACAAACATACACCAAATAAACAGCAGTGTTGTCCCTAGATGATCAGATGAGTGGGTCATTTTGGTCAATTCTCAACAGATCGGAACCCTTATTTGCAATGATGTAGTTGTAGCTTATCAAATTGTAAGCGACACCTCCCCAGGATTCCCTCAATCTAGGAACAACACTTAACAGTAAAATTAGTTTCAACTAAATGTATTGATGATTGAAGATTCTTTTCTGATCACCCATCAAAAATCTCAAAATCCAAATATAATGCTGTAGACAATAAGATCTAGCTCTGCCATATCATATGATGATTAACATCTTGATGATTAACAAGTATATTATTAGACTTTGAAGAGATTGTCAGCAAAATTATGAGTGCAATAAATATCAAAAGTATTTAAAATGTATCTGTTGATGATTGGAAAGTAATTGTTATCAATGGGGTTTCTGAATTGTTAATTATGATTATTCTGTCTCAAATTCAAAAAAATGCACATAATAAATGATATAAAATATATAATATATAAATAAATACAATCACAGCAACAAGTGAACTTCATCTCTGTAAAAGGTGACATTATTGTTAAGATTATTGTACTGCAATCATCAGCTACTTGGTGAAAGTTTACTCTATCGATTCTTGCAATGGTGTTATTGTGATAAGGGAGACAACTCTTGAGAGACAACAGGCACGGATGACAGCTGAAGGTTGCTACACTTATGATTTGGTAGGTTGCATTGATGATCAACGTCATAAACAATGCAATTTGTAATATTTTATACTTCTTCAATGTACATAATAGATTTTCAACTGTAAATAATAAACAATTCTTTGTGTCTTGTGATATCATACAACAGATGAGTTAATTTATAGGATATAGGTCTCCAAGATTACTTCTATGCCTCTGGTGATGTTCTTGTATGATACCAATGATTACATTAAATGAATAAATCAGATGGAAGCGAAGAGTTATTTTCAATGGTTTTTCACTTCATATGCTCTCAATGCGCCAGTGCATTTGCCACTAGATGCAGCTGTGCTTGTTACATATATCATGAGTTTGGGTAGTTACCAATTAAAAAAGAACTTGCTGACTTACCATCAAGGTCAAGGCTGTTGCGAGACCCCGGTGCTCGCAGTATTGCAATAGGTTTGAGGGAAGACATGGGCACGAGGCCCTGGATTGTCTCCCCTGATTCATTTGGCACAATTCGGACAAGACACAACTCTGAGTGGCCAGGTGCAGCATCAATGACCTCTACACTCTGACCCTTCGATACTGTGACCTCATTGGCAGTGGTGGCAGAATAGTCCTCAATCACAACGGTAACATCCCCCGCACCCTGAAACAAGAGCGAACACATGAGTATTTCAGTCGTATTAGTTGGTATTCTAAAAATTATATGTCATATGATTTAATGAAATAACTTGATTCATGATTGATGCTGAATCAGTAGAATGTGCAAATTAAGACATCAATGAAGAAACAGCATACTTCTGTATCACTAAGGTTTCAATAAATAATCATGGTCCGTTGTTTGTATTATATAAGGCACAAAGAGAGATTTACTATTTGTACTTAAACAATTGTGGATGTATCTTCTGTTGTATAGTATTGTGTTCGGTTGTAGTGTACTTTGTTGTTTGATTTTTATATCTTTTTAATGCTAGATGCATTATTGAATCGTTTTTAGTACACAAATTTCTGTAACTGTTATTATAAGTCAGCCAAGCTATATTACTTCTGAACATAGTAAATATGGTTTCAATCTGCCAAAAAGCTTGAAAACATACTTTTAACGAACTAGGCTGTTCCTAAAACAAACTAGAATTGACACTAAAGGTAAAAGCACATTAGGTTTATTCAATAATAGGGTTGTTGATCTAGCAGAAATGGAAAACAAGCAGTACATTATAGCAATATTTGCCCCTAAAACAATCCTCGGTTTGCTTTTGCTCAAAAAGGACGTTCATCTGCCTGGTTTCTTTATCTCACATGTATGATACCTGCCAGAGTCTGTACCCCAAGTTAGTATTTTTTATATAGACCTGCCTGAGAACTTTATCCAACATGCATAATTCCTGCCTGTATATTTATCATGTCTCTTACTGAACTGCATGAGTCTATACCCTATACCTATATACCATATGTCCCCGCCTGAGTCTATATCCCAGATATAGAGTCTATATCACATGTCTATAATACCCGTTCGAGACTATATCCCACGTACCAAACTGAATCTATACCCCATATCACTAATATGTACCTGCCTGATTATATAATATATATCCCATGTCTATAATATATACCTGCGTGAATCTATAACCCAATCCAACTTCATACACAGAGGTACATCAATAATGTTGACCGACTGCCTTACGTTTCCATACACACAATCACTTGTTGCTATCTACTGGCAGTGAGACTATCTCTTGAAGTGCCACAGCAATTAGACTGAATATATCTACAGCCTGGAGCTAAGTTGATTCAAATCCGGTAATAAAAACAATATCTCCTTTCCTTCTGTTATCAGATTTACCACTTCTGAGAGAGATTTATAGTCCTGTGCCATATCTTTCCTTTTTTACAGAGAGGTTATAGGTGCAGATCTTCAACATAGAAAAGCTGTTTCATTAATCATAGCAACAATTTGTTTGCAAAATGATTATCTTTCCTCAAATCCAAAGATTTTTTCAGCGTAGAGATTTGGAACACACATACTTAATTGATCATTTGCCAAGATTATTTTCATTTAAATTATTTCTTTCATGACTAGAACGATGAGGTATATAAAAGCAGATGAAAGCAGGTAAGAAACCTTTGATATCCTTACTTCAAACAATATAAAACACTTCTCCTTGACCGTCCAATGACCCATCCATACAGAAAAAAGACTAATTAATAACCTTCTGTTCATGGCATAGATCAAGAAGATTTAAGAGAACCTCTTGGTGTATGGGATAAGATTTCTACTAACCGTCAGCATTCAAAACAGCATTTAGGAAACTAAGTTCAAGACTTAGTAAAAATAGATATATAAGTACCGGGTATATATACAAAACTCCAGAACAAAAATATGTCCAAATTAAATGAAACTGTGTAAACAGACTTAATATATGTGACTTCATTTGTTAGCCTTAAGTTTCAGAACATCCAGAGAGCTAGAGCTGTCAAACAAGGTCCTAGACTGTGTAAAGGGTGTAAGATATTTGGACACAGTATGTGGATATATATGTATTTATATGAAAAATTATTTAACCCTTACGTTGCGTATATATATTTTACCATTTTTAGCCCCTGTGGCGGAATTTACAGGCTCGCAGCTCGCAGCAGTAGTTTGGGCTTTGGCACTAACTAGCTCTGCTGGCGGAATTTCCAGGCGGCGATTCCGGTATCGTTTTTACAAAATATACCGCATCTACATGGCGAATAAGGACTATATACGGGCGTTCAATACAAATTCAAGTAGCGACACCCGTACACAAATGGCTAATTCACACTCGAAACTTTGAATGAATTTTCTATGTTTTTTCGTTTTTATTCTATTACTTTCGAAAGATTGTCTTTTATTCGGGCCTCGTAACATCATAAATACGAAACGAAAAAAATTCCATTTATATACGGAATTGAAGACAAGATGTCTAGCTTCACAATGATATAAAAATTATTAGAATGCGACCTTTGGTTATAATTCTATAGCTATGTAAAGTTTGTCTTTATTCCCACCTATAAAATCGTCAATACTTACAACATGTATGCGGCATTGCAAACGGTCGTTCATCGCACTTTTCCAAGAAATCATAATCTCGAACCAGTTGACAAATAAGCACATGTCAACCCAAATATGGTTATGTTGTTTGACTTTTCAAATAAACGCTAACCTCGAACCATAACTGATGAAAATATGTTGATTAGTTTGTGTGCCGTTTGGTTTCACATGCCTCTCAGAAAGGTAAAATTGTATCTTTATTTCTGTGAATAAATCTGCGCATTTTATATAGAATAAAAGATTATTCTTTTCGGTTTATTGTGATATAAAAATTATGAAAATGCATTCAGTATTTTAGCCTTGATAAATGTTTTAGAAGTTGTGAAAATCGCCGATTGTTTCAAAATTTATGAAGTGTAAACATGACCTTTTTCACGGCGCTTGCTGTGTCTTTATTATTTTTTTGAGATTTTCTAATTTTATATGGGAATGTAGTCCATTGTTTCCCCTTTATTTTGCCGTATTTTTTTTTGAAAACAAACAATTCGCTCACATGATATGAAGTGCGGGAGTAAGGCGAGTTAGCGATTTTTTTCCCCGTCTCGCGAGATGCGAGGCAGATAGCAGTCTCGGGCGAGGCAAACCCGAGGCAATACAAACACGTGGGTGAAAATAGCCTCAAGCGAATTAATGCTTCGGGGGCTAAGCCCGACATAATTGGCCTTTTGTAAATCTAATTATCGATGCGTTACGGGTCAACAATGCACACGCAAATTGGTGTGAATTTTGCTTGATATTCCGACCACACACTGAACAAAGCTTTATTCTCATGTCGGGTCGCGATGCGTAAATGCAGCCATTCTCATGGGTCGGGTCGCGGACACAATCGACTCGTGACCCGGTATGGGTGATAGAGTATACTTAGACAGCCGTGAATTATTCTAAGTCTTGTATCCGGGACCCGTATACAGACACCTAGGAATCGCTTATAGCCCGCCCGGATAATTCCGTCGCCCGCATCTTAAGGGTTAGTAGCAAATTTGACTTTTTAGATATATTATGGGATATAACTAAAACAAGCACTGAAAATAAGTTTCTTTATTTTCTAGAGCAGAAACATTTTAGATTTGCCATCATTTATTTCGACTTTATAAAGGTGCCTTTGGTCTGGATGAAAGAAAAGAAATTGGGACTACTAAGCAAAATTTGCCAATTTACTTTGGCTACAATTTGCTTCAGAGTCTGAATGAGAGGACCAGAATTCTGAAAATGGAGATATCTCATCAAGAACTTGTTAGAGGCATGTTCATAATTATTTACCAACAACCTTCGAATCCTAATGGCCTGTTGTTTGTTGTGATAACCTGAGTCAAGATCCCCACATAGCTCCAGCATGCTTACACTCTCACATAAACAACTTCTACGCCAACAGAATGGCTGAAGAGTCACAAGGAAGGTACAGCAACTATCTCTTCATCAACTTATTCTTATACTGATTGTTAACCTTTAACATGTAGATTTTCTCATCTGTCTTAGCGCTAAGTCTGTCAATGTTCGTTCATATGACTATAGTGTCTGATGACTGGGTCTTAATTCTGATACACACAACCAGCTACACTACTATGTGAACTCTTCCCTGCTTGATTAGGGTTATCATATTTATAACTTTTACCAAATGTGTGTTGGGCAATCCTACCCACATATCAATTGGCATGTCCAAGTGTTCTAAGTTACTATTTGCTGAAGAACAAATTCAAACACATGTAATGTTCTACTAAGAACATGCAGACCCCAATCTTCTTAGCTTTCTTAGGGCTGTGTGTCAATGTATGGCACTTTGCATGACCATCTATGTGAAAAGTGGTGTGAATTGAGGTTTGATTACATCATTGTAAGGAGAAAGCCTGCAACATACATCAAAGAAGTGCAAGGATCGACTGAAGAAGTTAACTCTAATAGTGCCGGATCTCTTTTGAGAGATGAGGTGTTGAAATTATTCAAAGCACAAGAAAGTCATCAAGGACGGACCATCTGGGTCTGCATGACAAGGGTTAATCATTGATTCAGGATTCAACTTTGCCTTATGTCTAATAAACCTCATCAGCATTACAATCTTGTAACCAACAGAGAAATATTCTGAATCTGACGGACAAACTTGAATACATCTCTCCACCACGGAATCAAATTCTCATTACAATACATCTTCATGAGGCCACACTTAGAACCTTACAATTCGGCCGTACAGACAGATTCTTGCTGTTGCAAGACTGGTTGGTTTAACCATCATGATTAAAGACAACAATTACAAGAATATTGGGTCTGTGAGGGAGTGTAGAGGGTCTCTAATCCAGACTGCAGCTCATGATGAGGGCCCTGTATCAATTATCAGAGCAAATCTTCAGGTCCACACTCTAGTCCTGTCTACACACATACATCGGAAATACACTTGTCCGGTCACGCTATACAGTCAATCAAACAATCAGGGGATCTTTAAACAATTGATTATAAGACTAGTGGACAATTTAGATTTTCTAACACAAGACCAAGAAGAACATCTAATGAAGTGGTTTGTTTAACTAAACAAGGAACAAAATCTTCAAAAGAAACAAGAACAGCCAAAAGTATTACGTTTTGTTTACTGGATGATTTTGACAAATGCAGACACTGGCCACAATCAACTGGGATCATAGGGGTTATTTTAGTGGAATGGACATACAGGGTGGGGGAGTACACAAATGGTATTTCTTCACACAAAATCTTTCACAAACAGAAGGTACAGATTCCTGTGGTTTAGGTTGGAATCATATGGATGGAAATGTGTCAGATTAATCCATAGACATGCTGCTAATTACATAAAACGGCAAAAATATTAGGGTTCATATTTTTCATATGATGCCCTTGTGCAACATATCATTTTGTAATGGTGACATGAGGTCATAAATAATACTACAGTGTTGCATCTATCGCATGAATCGCATGTCTATGTTTGGAAATAGATTTTGCTGTCTTTTCCTCACTTTCACAACTTCAGATTTAAAAATAACATATTATATTCATACCAATATCAGACTATTGTTATGACACATCAAGTTATTCCTCAATCCTTCTCTATAATATACCAACATTTTGGCACTCATGTTGTAAAGATGGAATGACAAAAGCATTCATATAAAAATAATATCCTATTTGTAATTTCAACAGGAACACAAAGGTCAAAGAAAAACAAGAATATTTCTTATGCTTCTGAAACTGTTTTCATTACCATAATTATCCAATTAATCATCCAGTAGCAAGCGTTGATGGATCAACTAACGGATGAAATGAAAACTTTATTCTAAAGGACTACTGCATTCCATTGACGTAACTTCAAAAGCTTTGTAGAAGCACTACTTTTCTTTGAAAATAACCTAACATTTCAAAAGGCAAGCCTAGACCTGGATTACTAATGAAGATGCAGCATCTGCTATCAGTCTTTCCATCAAAACCCGTCCTAGGAGTCAGACAGACCCAAATTCTTGCTCTGTCACACATCTAATGTTTACAATCTTGTAGCAACATGAAAGAGAACAGTTGGAAGAAGCATGGAAACCAGAACCTGTCTGTCACCAAGAAAACATTCCTACTTCAACTACAAATATACAAGCAGATAGCTTATCTGATTGGCTAAACAAGTGCCTGTCTCCAGCCAGTCAGAGAGCTTCAGGATCCTTGATAGTTTTAAGTGGAAACATAGATAGTGCCTTGGATTCACACAGTGTGCTGAAAAACATATTTGATTCTGAAATTTTACTTTTTTCGATTGAATATCAAATAAGAGTAAAGAGAAAACAATTTTACTCAAAGAGATTATTTTGACATTGATATTTGCAGTAATACACAGTATTTGTAATTTTAAATTTCAATTTCATGTTTATCTTGACATTTTTTAGCTTTGAGCATGTATGATAACACAGTATTTGTAAAACTAAATTTCAATTTCACGTTTATCCTGACATTTATTAGCTTTGAGCACATAAAGGCATGGGTACATGATACATGAACAAATTTATGATACAATTATTGTTATTGTTATGAAGTTCTATGATTATATTTCATGTAAATGCTGTAACTTGTATTCATGAGAATTCCCTTCTCTTATATTGTGCATCATTCTGGGAGGAACGATCTGCCATGAATATCAGTACAGTGCACTAGTGGTTTATCTCCCACAAGCCGTAATACCACCCCAGGCAGAACATAAAGTGCCATAGCAAGTGCCTATGTCACACTCTGATATGGGCTCTGTGATAATGTACACTAGCCCTTAGTCTGTATATCTTAGGAAGTTTTATTACCTTAGATTATACTATAGTTACATGTTTATTGATGTGTGGCAGAAATGTCAACATTTCTTGTTAGCCGATTACTTTTATTCTGATTTGGTAATAAAAGGGACATAAAGTCTCGACTGGATCATGGCTAGAGGAAGTTATGCAGGAATTTGGTCAATGAAATATAAAGGAGTTTGTCAAAGATGATATTTTCTTTGCTATAACTGGGATACTTTTATAACAAGGGCTTTATCTGGCCATCGACCGATTTGACTGTTTTCTTTCAAAATATATGATATGAGTAAATTTTTATTTTTAGATTGCATGATTTTGCCAAAGCAATTTTTTCGAAATCATTCTTAGTGGTCAATTTACAGGAATCACAAATGAAAAAATCCAGAATATTTCATCACTCAGTGGTTAAGTGTGAAACCAACCATTAAAGGTAGAGGAAAAACATCAAAGACAGGTCTTTCAAAGAAGTATGTAACATGTGACCTGCTGAATTAATCAGCGCCAAACCATTCCTGAAAAGCTGGCTTTTATGAAGGATAGCTCTTTAAGAACAGGGAATAATCTGGTATTTGCCAGGTTCGAGGTTAGAGATACTCATACCCAATACATTACAGCATCAACATTCGGTTGAGGATTAAGGCAATAGGCTTTAAAACTTGACAATCCAATCAACAATCCAATTCCATAGCCAGGAAGAAAAGTTAAGTTTTCTTTGGGCAGTCTGAGAACTGTTCCACAGAAGACTCTTTACACTTAGGTCAAAGTAACAGTCTTTGTGTAATATATACTAGGATTGCCTGAGGTTGTTTTGAGGAACTAGAGGCTGGTGAGAATTGTATTCAATTGATTCATGGAACTTGGCTCTAGTCTCAGCAGTTGGGAATATATTCTAGCTACCATAGTCATCCATCTATCTATCATCCCTCAGAAGTTAGTTTAATAAAAACAAAGTTTATTACAAGCATTATTCTTCAAAGAAATTAAGATCTGGGGCTCTTTTCACAAAGCAACATTTACAAAGGGTTAACCGTATCTTCCATTCTTTAACATCACACTAAGGTAGCCTTAGTGATCACCTTACAGTGGCGAATCCAGGTATTTGAGGAGGGGGTCTACTTTTGGGATCCCCATACCCGCCCATGCCAGACTCCAGACCCCCTGGATCAGCCACAGCCTTAGTGCTTTGTGAAAGGAGGCCCTGTATATTTTTCTTTAAGAAATTTTTTTTATGCAATCATCAAAATGTTTAGTCCAAAAGAATTATACAACTTATTCATCAAAATTGATTTAAATCCATGTATAGAAATTAGAGAAACTGTCTGTAAATACCATCATCTGCTGTTCTCTTTAGGGAGACCCTGTCTAGAAAGATTTCACTGAAAACAGCGTATGTTTCCTCAGAATACAAGATTGATATTGTTTATCTTAAGTAGAAAATAAGCACATCCCCTCGAGGTTAATTCCAATATTAGAAAACACAACCATCAAACAAATCTTTAGGAAAAAACAGACCGATAACAACTTTCCTATGTTTGCCTTCAAAACCTTGGCATACATGAAACTGAAACACTTTCTTAGTATATCTTGGAACAAACCTTGAAAATTGGTGAAGAAAATGTTGTGAGTACAAATCGGTAAACCATAGGTATTGGTTTTCGTTGACTTGTTTACTTTCCATTTCTACTTGGTTATACAAATAAACAGATTCTCTAGATGATTGCTATCATATGAAAAGTTATAGTTTGTAAAACTGTTATTAAAAATAGCTTTCTCCACATCTCCAACACTGGAACATTATACTGTGCAAAGGTGAATTCACTGAATTACTAGACCAATTGCACCCAAGCCAGAAAGGATTTTAGAATCTACACCCAATTTGCCATTTCGATCATTAGACTTCAGAAATTTCCACATGACAGATACTTTTAGAGACCTGCAAGTCTTGAGATGAGGTTAGGTGATATGGTTTAATGCTGCTTTCAAGAGTATTTCACAGCTGCTAGTATTTTTGCAGGGAGGAAGCTTGCAACACTATTGTGGTGATGCTTTGTAGTGAAACCTGCTAGCATCGACTGCAACTAAGGAACCATGAGTGGTACTGAGCTAAAATTCAGAGTAGCATTGCGCCTTAACTTTATTGCATGTAGAACAGTTCCCTATGTTAGAGAAAGTTGACAAGCCCATTGTGTGATTTGAACAAAGGACCTCTTGATCTGAAGTCGAATGCACTAACCACTGCACTATCCAGCCCCTGAAAGTATAAGAACAGCATTCACTTGTTCTCTTGAACTAACAATCACAGTGTTCCAGCTGCTAGAGGTTCATCTCCTCATCACATAACAGCAGCTGCTGCAATCAAATCATAAATAGAAAGAGACTCTTACAGAGAGCGGGGTTCCCCAATTGGACAGAGACAATAAAATACACACATGGTAGCTCACAAGGATACTCCCCATAACACAGCTCACAATAACATTTGTGCAATAGAGGAGTTGCTCTTTTTTTTATGGTTGTCATATTCTAGTGTCTGCCTTCCAAGGTATCGGTTAGTATTGCAATTCTTCTATTGTTAAAATGTGTAACTAGAAGATATTTCAACAGCTAATACCTAAATGTACAAGTTACTCATTTTAACAAGAGAATTAGTGAGCAAAGCTCACTTATGATACCCCCGCTTTTACATTAACATTGGTAAAAGAGAAATGTTTGAAAATAGCAAAAGGGTATCAATGTTTAAACTTTTGTATGAAAAGACCATAACATATATTATTAAAGCAGAGTAAGTTTTACACCTCTAAGCATGTTTTAGAAGTAAAAGTCAAAGTGGTTTCGTAACATTTGAACAACTAGAAGAGCGTTTGCGGGACACAGCAAAAGCAGAGCCGCTCCGAAACTTTGGGTCTCGCCTTTCCCTGTTCCGCCTTCTCCTCAGCATAAATAAAATGGGATTTTTTTTGGATCAAAATTTGTTCATTATTCAAGTTATTCTAACAAGTTGAATCATCACTGGGGTCACTTTTCACAAGTTTGTTCTTAAAACCTATTTCTGATTTCAAAATTGGATCAAAGGATTAACATGGCCTGAACCAATATCTCATGACCTTGACCTTGACCTTAGACCTTCAAGGTCACACCATCACTGATTACTTTTCATTGTGTATAACAATCATGCAATGACTCAAAGTGTTCATTGTTAACATAAGGCATATTCACAATAGCATGCTTAAGTTGTGACCTTGCTGTGACCTTGACCTTTGACAGATTTTAGCGAAAACTTTTTCAAATCTTGGTCTATCTCCATAGTTGATATATACCAAATAAGAGCCTGACAGCACAAAAACGTTTGAAGTTATCATGTTTACAAGGATTATTGTAGTAATTAAAGCACTCATGACCTTGACCTTTGACCTTGAATGTGAACATGTCAAAATCATTTACCAGATTTATAAGAAAGAAGCTATGTATATGAGGTGTTAATACCTTCTTGGAAACAAGTAGTATTTGAGTTATGAGCGGAACCAAAAGTGTGACCATAGACGCGCACACAAAGACGCTTAAAAGTGGAAAATCTGAAAAAATAATCATGGAATCTGAGGGAAACATAGAAAAGGCACATCTAGGGACCATAAAGTGTACATGTATAAAGTTTCATTACAATTGAACAAGTAGTATTTGAGTTATGAGCGGAACCAAAAGTGTAAGCATAGACGCGCACACAAAGACGCTTAAAAGTGGAAAATCTGAAAAAATAATCATGGAATCTGAGTGAAACATAGAAAAGGCACATCTAGGGACCATAAAGTGTACATGTATAAAGTTTCATAACAATTGAACAAGCAGTATTTGAGTTATGAGCGGAACCAAAAGTGTGACCATAGACGCGCACACAAAGACGCTTAAAAGTGGAAAATCTGAAAAAATAATCATGGAATCTGAGGGAAACATAGAAAAGGCACATCTAGGGACTTCGTAGCGGGGGTATAATAACCAAAGTCTAAATGAAAAGAAACAAAGAATTTCTTGCTTGGTTAAATAAACGAAGAATTATGAAAGGGAAAAGATGGAGTCAAACACACTTCCTGTCAAAGGAAGTAACTCTGGATACCGTCATACAGTGGCACACCAAAAGAGAAAAAAGTTTCACCATTTTTGTTAACGGTTCTAGATGTCAAAGGGAAAAGCAATCAATCCATATGTCAGAAGAAATATTTCGAAAATAATTTGTACATTCTGCATAATGTTCGAATATTGATAATAATTATAATATCTCAATCTAATTTTGCAAGCAATTTATGATTTTGTAAAAATCTATCATGCCTAATTGATATTTACGAAACCAACTTATTTTAGTTTCCAAACAAGGTTAATGAACTTCTTATCATGAATGCTTCAGTTTGCAAACACCACTGGTGTTGAAGCCAAAGCTACAGATGGTTCAACATCTATAAACATTCCTCATGTTCTGATGAAGAAAACATAGTGGTCGAAACATGTAAGCCAAATGAATAAATGTGTATGTGTCAAAGTCCTCTCTGGTTTCCTGGTTCATCTTCCCGCTCCTGATCTATAAACAATTTCTTATCAAAATTCATGATTTTAAATTCTAAAGCATGTGTAGACATAAGATGAAGACTATCATCAAATGCTGCAATCACCTCTCTTGTGGTCTAGAGTGACAAGGTGGGCTGCTATCTTGTATCACACTGAGCTAACCTACCTGGCCCTTCCTCAGTGGCTCTTGGTATCAACACAGACCAACGAGAGCTCCACAGAAACCATGCTGAGAATTATCATATATCACATTCCTTTTATCATCACACAGTCACGCATTACAATTCATGTTTATTTAATTCTGGAAATACGATTATTCTGAATGTGGTTGATAATCTGGGTAATGAACTGCTCCCTTGCTTCTGTCTTTACCACCTTCTGTCTTTACCACCTTCTGTCTTGATCACCTTCTGTCTTTACCACCTTCTGTCTTTACCACCTTCTGTCTTTATCACCTTCTGTCTTTACCACCTCCCATCTTTACCTCTTAATATTCCTTATCTTAGACAAGTTTACTGGAGTACAATTTTTGTGGCTAACAAAAATATACAATTGGTTTATACAAAATAAGTTAGGGATATTTGATGTTTTAGGATTAATATTTCAGTAGTATGTCAAGTTATAAATACATCATTATTTAAAGTTTAAAAATTTCAAAATATCCCTAATTATTTTTTTCCAGTATCTATGTCAGTGTGAAAATAAAATTATTCTTATTGTGGCTGATAATCTCACTTTCCTCCATATGTTCTTAGACAAGGTTACTGGTACTAGAGAATAAAATATTTGTTAATGAATTCTACCTATCACACAACTTGATAATTTTACTGTAGAAGTGTTTTCAATGAAGACAAAAAGAAAAGTATTGGATTATGGTTTGAAAGCCTTTAGACTCTAAAGGCATGGGTTAAATTCCAGCAATGTAAGTTCTGAGATATAACAATGGTTGTATAAGCATATAAGGATTGAATTGGTGAACGTGATTTTTAAAAGGTTTCTTGAAATCAATTTCTCTCAAGCACAGAAAATATGCTTACCACTTACATGCCCAAATGCTCAAGACTTTGACTCAATTGACAAAAGCCTTTATGTACTGAAAGTCAACCATGCTGATTTATATTCAGAAAGTGTCTAGTTTCTCTCTCATATTAAATAAAAATCATTTACAATAACTAAACATGTATATGTTTTCTTTTATCTTGATTCCAGACAGTAAAACTGTTTGTTTAAAAAGCAAGAACAATGAAGCAATTACCACCAACAATACATCAATATTAATTTGATGCTTCAGAAACATCACCTCGCTGCACTGATGGAGTCTAAGGACAACGAACCGATGACTCATGATAATGGTGGTAAGGAACCTTTACTAGATATTTTAATTCTCATCAAGAGGGAGGATATATGAGATAAGTAATATAAGATGAGAACCTTACAAAATCAGTTTTTCCTAAAAGTATTGAAGACAGGCGGCAAATAGAACATATTATTATATAAATAAGTACAATTCCTTGAGTTTTTCGACAAAACTTTATCAAGGAAGTTTATCCAATATCATGAGAAAGAAATATATTGAAATTGATCGGCAACTCACAAAATGTATTAAATGTCAACTAATGAATTCCATGACATTTTGTTTTTTGACAAAGTCAAGGAAAAGTGAAGAAATATACACAAAAGCAGAGTGAAACTTCAATTTCAAATTCAAATGATAATTCTTCGTCAGGCCAATTTTTATTCATAGGCTAAATGTGAGCAGATATTTGTTTTCATGATAAAAATATAATAAATAACAAGACAACCCATATACAAAACTTCCTTATTTTTTTGGAAAAAGTTATCAATGAAGCTGCATTCACTAAAGGATTATCACTATGGGCAAATACTATGCTGTAGAAACATATCCAAGAGAGAGAACTCAAAACGTTTTTATAACCCAAATTTCAGGTTGTTAGTGATTTCTCTCTCTCTGTGGAAGGTCACAACGAGTCTGTATTCAGCCAAGGTTGATCATCAAGGGGAGATATTCCTAGATAGACAAGTGAAGAGCACATTAACACCAGACTAGATAGTTGAGGGAGCAGGAGACCGCAACTCATCACGGAATGATCTGTTTGTCATGCAGCATGGTGTTCTTGTCTCCTTCTGCAACCAACTCAGGTAAATACGTCCAGACACCTGACTCGGGTCTCCCTAACTGCAAGTTTAATATTCTACATAAATTCCCCACCTCATAACAAGTCATAAGAAGATCCAGGAATTCAAACCCCCAGAATCCCCCTCTGGATCCTCCACTGTTAATAATAGTACTGTTAAATTTATAACAAAACATAAACTACACATTGAACCCTTGGTCTTGTTTTATTTAAGCAATCTTAGCACTAAGATAATCATAGGTCCTTTGTACCATTATCTGATCGTTAAGAGGACTTTGAAAATCTGGCCCTGTATTTTCGTAGGACTCTTAGCACTAAGATAGTCATAAGTACCATTGATTAACATTGGCATTGGCTTATGATTTTCTTAGCCTTAAGAGAACTTTGAAAATTTAGGCCCTGGAGTCTATAAGGACAATATCATTCTCAACTTCCTGAGGATTGTACAATCAATGTTGAGACTAAAGTGTGATGATTGTTAACATCCATAATACCTTTACCTTGAAACCAGAAGTCAAACTGTACACTACTGGGTGTAAAGAGGCATAAAATCTCCCCTTTAATGACTAATTGTAAGTCTCTCAACCTCAGTTTCAGCTTGAGACAGGGAATCATCCTTTCAAACATTCAAATCATAAACAAAGATTGGGAATAAAATTTCAAGAACATTTTGAAAGGCATATGAAGATCCATGGCAGACCAGTATGGAACATTTAAATTAATAAAGTTTATCAGAAGAGACAGAAATGTTCTGTAATCAATTCAATATTCCATCCCTTCTTACCATACAAATCACATGAAGCTATGCATGCAGGGAACATTGTCCAATGCCTAATAGATCTCGGCAGTCATTAAGACCAGGACAATGTCATATTTCAGCCAAAATGTGTCATTCAGGCCAATGAAGGCACACTAGCTCTCCTTGGAATTGCTCTTGGCCTCCCACAGGTCAACCCTAACTGGGAGACTCAGCACCAGCCTTTTGTTGAAGTGGACAAGAGTATCGATGCAGTCCTATATCCATGTCTAATCTTGGGGACGCAGAACGAAAACCAATATCATCTTAATGTACCACCTCCAATGCATGTACAATATTTCCATTCGAGCCACTGAATCGGAATAAAAACAGAGCCTATCATAGATCACACCTACAGGCAAAAAAAAATTCTGCCCAAGTCTTGTCCTCAACCATGATTAATTGGTAGGCACTTGCGCTGGATGAGAACGCCAGAGAGAGAGAATTCATTAGCGCCTGTAATTACAACCTTGGTATGGATATTGAGTCCTATACCGGTGACAGCTTCATACCCCATCTTGGTCAATCAATCCCTTCAATTTTGCCTCCCTGCCATGAAATTTTCATGACTCTTTGAGAGAAGTGCTGCTATTAATCCTAATGATTTGCCACAAACAGGTTCCCTTTTCCTGTCTTCCCAACCTGAACTTTAGTCTCAAGTTGGTTTAATGTCACTGACAGAATGAAAATTGTCTTATCACAGCATAAAATCATGACCAATTTTCATAAATCATGAAATCATAATGAATCTGAAGACGAAAGTCGAAATACAATTTTCCAATATGGCTATCACTTAGATTATTTTCTTGAGAGATCATTTCCAGCAAAGTTATTGGACATAAAGCAATTTCATTTCATGTAAGGAAGTTTGTTCCAGTTGAACACCTCACAAAACCAATAACTAAAGCTTTTCAGATGAAGCTTCCTGACTTGAAATTTTTTGATAAGTGAACAAAACCTGACAAGCTGGAAGAGTTAAATGATCAGTGAAACAAGCTTAAACATGCCCTATTTCTCTACAGACGAGAACAAGTTCTTTTTATCCTTAATCTGACACTGATAAAGTGATGGCAACCTGTCACCATCACGGCTAAAACCAATGTGGAGGATTCACTATCACAGCATTACCAATGAAAGATTATATTAACATCAAAAACTTCAATTTTACTGTGTATTTTAAAATATTTCCCAGCTGGATTTTTAAGAATTTTATTTGTGGCTGTCTTTTTTATATATCTCATTTCAGAGATGGTGTGAATACAACCATCACAACATACAATGAGGGTGATTATATTTATATATAAATGAAACACTTAAATTATATTTAGACATTTAATTGTTATGTCATATTGTGGTCATATTTATTTCTCAATTTAATGACTTATTAACCATTAGCAGACTATTTTATTTTATATACCGTATATTACCGGGTATAAGTCGACCCCGCGTATAAGTCGACCCCCTTTCTCAACTACCCAAATACTGGTCAAAACCCTATATCTCATGTATAAGTCGACCCCCCTTTTACCACGTGCTGACTGACACCGAGTGACAAGTCGACATGCACAAAAGTCAACACAGCGGCGATTGGTAAGCAGTTATGTTGATCGACTTATCAATTGTTTTGCCCTAAATATTATTAAATGATAATTTATTTTTCAGACGTTGTAAACAACCAATAAAAAAATACAACTTGTGACTCACGGTGTCTGTTATTATTTGTTTCAATCAAATTACATTTTCCTCTCATCAAGCCGAATATAAACTACGACCAACATGTTGACAAAACTTTATTAGATAACCGGTGAATAGTTAAATTGTTACCTAGTAGAAAAAGACGTAAAAAGACATTGCTTTTACTTTTGAGATGAGAAGTGACAGGCTTTAATTACTGTTAATTACTATCAATTAATGTTAATTAAACATCAAAGCTTAGATAATTACCGGATGCGCTAATGAATCACTACCCTGACTGGCAATTAACAAATCTATTCACAACCTTAATCCACGTACGTCTGTCTATTAACAAGTATTGAATATACACTATTATGCAAAATGAATGGTGAACATCTCAGTAACAATACAATGACAATCGGCAATTAACATTTCTCTAAATATTTTTGAATATATGCTATTATGTTAGAACATATCAGAAATTATACGTCTACTCGTACCAGTAATTTGCACTTCTCACTGCGTAAACACTTGATTATTTTTTCATGAGTATCTATCTCACATGTCACCGGCTTCTATGTAGAATCTCATTGGTCCACGTGACCTTATCGGGTCACTCGACTTACATCAAGGCTAGATATCGATCGATGTTTGTCAGGTAATAGTGAAGATTATAATATAAACTTTAATGAACTTTCGTGATTGAAATGTTATTTTTTATTCATATATCTCGCTTTATTTGTATTTTAAAAAGACAACAATAAAGCAAATGTTTTTTATTCAATGATTTTAATATTGACTGGACATCGATGTTTGTGAATTGTTTCCGGTGTAAACATCGTCCGTTCGACTTGCTGGGCTGGCAGATACTTACCTGGCCTCTAGATTTTTGGGGCTGAAACATAGACCCCGTGTATAAGTCGACCCCCCGCCTTGACCCCCTAATTTTTGGTATCAAATTCTCGACTTATACCCGGTAATATACGGTAATGTACATAACATTATTCTCTTGGTTTAACACTTAGTACAGAATCAGTTGGTGCTAAATTATTCTGAGAGGCGTATGTAAAGGAATATCTACTCAACAAATGGAATAGCCTATCGAATTGGCCAAGACAGGATATCCAGGAATATTCCACTGTACAACAATTACATGCATCAATTTTGTTGGTTCTAATAAAGAATGGCGTGTCAATAAGTCTTCAAAGGCGGCTCAATCATGGGGCATGACAGCTTAATTCTTCTTAGCTGCAACTTTCTGTGTGGATTCTCCATTTTTTTTTGTTAGAAGATTCAGTAACAATCCCCATTATTATATGACCTTCAAGAATGAATTCACTTAGTCAATATTTGAATTGAAAGGTAATGATGAAAATTTGAAAATCTCACGTTTGAAGTCCTCATATGAACTTCAAGTACATATCCAAAATTTTCATGAATTCACAGTGTCAGATTATGTATTGAAACATTACAAAGATTGTAAATTAATTAAAATGTGCCGTCATTGTATCATCTTTCAGTTTGCCTCTCACAGATTTACAAACAGTAATAATATCAGAATTTGTATTGATGGTTGACCATCATTGACTGTCACCATTGTTCCCAACTTTTTAACAGTGTCAGAATCTGCATTGAAGAATGTAAATATATTGAAATATTCTGTCATCATATCAGCTTTCAGTTTGCCTCTCAGCATTGTACATGCATTAACAGTGTCAGAATTTGCATTAAGATCGACATTGCAATCAAGAATGTATAAATCCATTTAACATTTCGAGAACTTCCATTTAAACATTGCACTGGAAAGATTGTAAATCCATTAACATTTCCCATCATCGTATCAAGAACCCCTTTGCCTCTTAGAGATGTACATGCAGCCCTGCTCTTTAACCTCGTACGTGCAGTTCACTCCAAGATATGGAGAATATCAAGAAGAGATAAGATACCAACTGAGTTTGATTCATCATATATCTAGCACTGTGTACATTAACATGCACTCAAAGCTCTTCTCAAACCATAGTTGGTGTGTGGTAACAACCTTCACCGATTTACTTAAGTCATACTTAAATATCTTTATTTTCAGGAATAAGTCTGATGAGTTTTATGGTGTTAAATTAAATTATTTTCGTAGTTTATTTTGAAACAGCTAATAAGATATGTATTTCTAGAACAGTATAATAGTTTTCAAAGGTTAATCTTTTTTCTATAGAAGATTAAAAAGCAGTATATTTATCAAACTGATGAAGACAATTTGTTTTTAATGTGAAAAGTTTATTTGACTGAAAGAAACATTTGTGCAAGGTCATAAACTTCAGACTCCATGATAATCACATTAAAGAAAATATTCTGTATAAAGTGCAAATGAAGGTTGACAGCTTAACCAAAAATAATGTGGGTTGATAATGATTGTTGAAAGAAATATGTCAGGTTGCTAGATAAATATACATACACTCTTTCGAACACAAGGTAACCTAGACTTTGATGATATACTAGTTTTACCCCTTTATTTGAAGCTCAAGACAGGGAATGATGAATACCAAAACAAAGTCAGTATATGAAATCAAACCCTGGCTACATTTTAAAATACTAATTGACATAATTACAATTTTGAAAGTCTAATTTTGAAAGTTAATTTCCAATACAATGTTAAATCAACAGATGATGCATACTAAGAGCAGCCCTAAAAGAGGGTGCTGTTGCCAACTGCATGGCCGCCATCTTGCTTTTTTGCATTATGGACGTGAAAAAATACTGTTTTTTCACTAATTATTATTTTTTTTAAACAAAACATGTGTATTGACAGAATATTCACAAAGTAACAAATAATTATCATTAAACTAATCAACAATCTCTTGTTGTGTCGAAGCAAAGCTTTCCACACTTTTAGCACTGATAAATGGCTTCACTTCTCATTGTTTTTATTTTTCAATGAATGTGCGCTAGCTTTTATAAAATTTTCAAGAATAAAGGCATAAATGTATTTCCATAAAAAATATGTTTAATCTTGATTGTGCAATAAGCATGTATTAATAACTTAAAGAGGAATGTCGAATTTCGTTTCCACAAAAAAATACCCAGATAGAACCCTCTCTTTAAGCAATCATATATCATACTATATCCTCCAAGTCTGATGTTCTGTTCAAATTCTCTACCAACAATACGCTTATGCAACAAATATGATACCAAAGGTCATCTGTTATCTCTAAAACAAATGTCTGACTGACTGTATATACTCCTCCCCAAGAGATAACATCTTGACTTTGACAAAAGACTTTCAAATCCATGGCACCATGGTGGGTATTTCTGGTATGTCACAACAAGGAAATTATCATATCGCCCTTCTTTGTCCTCTATTTTGTTATCAACATGCTACTTACTACCTGCATCGATAAAAGACAAAGCTTTTGGAGAAATGTTACCATGGATACTGGTAAAAACAAAGCTTCTCCCAAACAGCTCAATTTGTTTTCCAATACAATGAATATCATGTGTAAAACTAAACATGTTGCACAAATCTCTTGGCTTTCTGTGAAAAATTGGGCTGCAAACGCTGAGGTTCAAAGCTTAGTTTATGCATAATTAAGCTGTTTATTTTTTTTATAGTTGCCAGTTGCCTTGGGAGATACTTTATAATCTCTGCTATTGCCTCATAATTTAACAAAATCTTGCAATTATCTGGGAAGAGAATCCAATCTATTTCCTAACAATATCAATCTTGCATTATGAAAGACAATAAATATGATAAAACCGCCTTGGGAAGAAACTCCAACAAAGTGATAAGAAGCGAAAGACTTTCAAGACTTTCAAAACAATTTCTCCTAAGTGGCAAAACATCATCAATAGAAAGCTAAAGGTATTTAACAGCTCTGATTTGTGTAAAGCTGCAAGTTAATAGTGTCATTTATTTGGGAGAAGGAATGCTCAGAATGTTGCAGGAAGTTAAGGAAGAGGCACAGGAAGAAGTCTTGCATTGAAGGAAGTGCTTACCATATGGGTCTGGGGCCGACATGCAAACTTGGGCTAAATACATGCACGTGACGCATGTTGCCCCAACATGCATCATTCACTTGATTTAATTCTCAGTGTGAATACAGACCATCACATTAGTATGTCATATTCTGGGAAAAGAGTCTTTAAAAGGATATCCTGTTGGCTGTATGTGTCTTACAACTAAGTTGCTGAATTTATTAGTGACAAATCCTTCTGAGTGGGCAATTTTCAGGAATCACAACTTGTTTAGCTGAATAATCTGGGATCGACCACTCATGCTAAAGTAAGCTTATCTTGAAATATCTTGAATTTAAACCCAAACTGAATTCAAACCCAAACTATGAGATTAAGGCATCAATCATCAGCAGTGAATGTCCCAATACTTTAACAATTAAGCCACCAAGACTTTGTCTGAAAGGCATTTCTCTGTCTAATTCACTTTCTGAAATTCTCCTGAGATCAAATTCGTTATTTAGCAAAATATTTTTGTTTCTATATTTCGAAGAATAACCTCATAAATATTTAAGAGAGGGTGTGATTGATACAATGCTATAAAGGATAAGGCCCAAGAGGGCTATAGTTCTACTGCATACAGGAATGATAACAGACTATGAATAAAGTTCTGTCTATTACTTCATTGCCATGACTTGAATTTTAGGAAAAAAACATTATCTTTACAACATATCTATGACACACTTGATTTGCAAGCATTATAAAATTGTATGAACTTAATTGTTGCCATAGAAAACTAAAAATTATAAGTGTATGTGGATATGAAAACAAACAAGCCTTTATTAAAAAATAATGTTGGAAATGATAAAAAAAAAAAAAAAAAGGTTTCAATTAAAATATCATCAAAACATATGGATAGCAGAGCAATTATAGATTTCCATGGAAACAATAATATTTTTTATAGCTTACATTGAAATTGAAACACAGGAAGATTACAATGAAAATATTTTCAAAACCAAATGATACAAAACAGATGGTATTTTAATCCATGACATTTTTGTTTATATATTAAAAAAGACATCTCTATACAGTTCTGATTTAAGAGACAATCAAAATATTTGTAATAATTCCGAATTTTAACAAGTGGTTGAAAAATAACTGCCTTTGGAAAGCTAAACTTTGACTAAAAATTGATTAAAAAAACAGTTTGCAACAGAAAAAGTATTCAAGTTGGAACGGCAACTGTTTGAATTGATTGTTACTTCAAAATTCATTTTGCTGTAATGATTTTATGAAATTTCTTTTCAAATAAAATGTGATAAAATAAATGTCATGTGTATTATCAACAGAGTTTTATGACATTTTCTCAATTATTTGATTCACTATCAACAAAACCTTTATAGATGGCATCAATACGTACTTTGAAAGCAATAAAAATATCTGTCTTATTAAATGGAAACATTAAACTTATTCACTTCAGACCTCCGCATGTAAATATGATCAACACTGACAAGTCTAGCAAACAAGACATATGGCTTCAGGTTGGGGTTGAAAATGTGAAACAATAAGCCAGACTTACTTGGCAAATCCTTCCTTTCAATATGTATTCACTTAGAGAGGGCGGTTAATAATTTGTGCACTAATTAACACAAGACTTACCTCTCTCTTGCGAAGAGATTTCCAGTGCATTAGACGCACCATCATCATGCCAAACGATTGGAAAGCCATATTTGAAACTTGAAAACTTTCACTTAGCTCCAGACACACTTGTTGCACAGATACTTTTCACAAAGATTGATATTTGCACATGAGGCTCCACCGTTGGTTTGATTGCACTGATTTCATAGCGAACCATTTGCTCGAAGAAAGCTCCAGAATGAATATATGGTTGACCCCAATAGAAGGCAGTGGTGACTACATATTCAAGCTAAATCACAATCACCTGGAAGATTTGTGGTAGAAAAATACATGCACTAACACCTGCAAGAAAACCCTAGATATAAAGATGAAAACAAAATATTCAACCGAATGCGTCAACTTATAAACATATCATATATACAAGAATATTAATATACAAAAATATCTAAAAACAGCATGAGATATTTTAACCAAATTTGACAAATTTCTTATCAACATACAAAAATAAGATAAAGATATAAAACAAGATCTAGGGTTAAACAAGACAAGACCAACATTCATCCATGTTCCAATTGAAAAATTGCTATTCCAGCTGGCCACATGAATTTAAGCTGAATGAGCTGGAGATAAAATCCAAATCTGATGGATGAAGAAGCAAACAGTCTGACGTCTCAAATATACAAGAGGACATTCACAATGGGCACTCCTGGGAGCTCTTCTTATCTCTCATTCATTTGATTTCAAATAATTCTGACCAGATTCATCACTGGGAAACTGCGACACAGAAAAACCTAAGGCACATCATCCATTTCAGAGCAGAGATTATGGAAAGCTAAACTTCCATGCTTCATACATGGTCCTCCCTGTTGACAGTGGAAGTCAAAGATAGATCCAGTGAAATCCCCAAATGGAAGGGACTCTGCCAGCTCTCTAATGCTCACTCTCTCGACACTCTCCTACCTCCAGAGCAGAGAGTACAGGCAACAGAAGCAAAAGAGCGAGAGGGAGGGATCTAGCAGATCACGGCAGGCGGAATATTAGCAGATAGCCGCAACTGGCGATGCCACATTGCTGCCGCCACTAAACTGCCCACTAACCCTACACGCTGCCAATAAGATACTTCCTCCTGAATTAGCATGCATATCAGTTCTTCACTGCAAATCTACTGGACAAATCCATTTCTCTATAGAAGGGGTGACACTCAGTAGTGCCAGACTGCCTTGTATTGTTTTCATCAAATGTGGCAAAATCTTTTCCAGACAAAATATTAGATGTACTTCCTAACAGGTGGTGTATACATAAATTCTTCTTCCATTCCATCCATGTCTAATTATTTGGTATACAGTCTGGCTTTATCTATCCACTGTGGATGCTGAGTCTATTAGAGTCTAAAGAGTTCCAGTTGAATCGCCAGATTATTGGATTATCAAAACAAGAAAGTTCATCTTAATAAGGTAATTTCTCGTCTTTTATTCTTTTCAACCAAACGACTATCATTAGAGATGAAAAACAAACTTTCATCTCCTTTTGATTTTTTAAACATTTTTGAGACTTCAGAAAATGGATAGAAGATGGCCAGTTTCTTTAAAAAAAAGTTCTTTTGTTATCCCATTAAGGCAGAAAAAAATATTGATACTTGTGTTTGTTTGAATATTTCTTGCTTATTGATTTGAAGAGTTAAGGATACTTCAAGTTTCAGGAATTCTATTAATGAAGCCTAGTACTAATATGAAAGCTTCAAATCAATAGAAATTGAATTCAAACAGTCATTAATTTCGTCTATGTCAAAAAATTACATATTGATTTAGATAAAAACTGATTAGAAGAACTCTCTAACTCATCTATAATCAAATCCAATATGCATAACTTGATCTGTGGGCGTATTAACGAATTACAAGATATATACAGTTATGTAATTAATTTCATGGATAAGGGAGTAGATTTTACTTTCAATGTTGGCTACATGGAAACTTAACCGATACTTGTTAATGCAGTATCATTCTGTAATTTAACTTTCTTTAACCCTTAACCCAGGCCATATCATGAGTTAAAAATCAAAGTAGCCAAAAAGGTTTTGATTAGAGATTAATACACTTGCCTTTAAATAGAGCCAAAATGTAATCACTGTCTGAATGTAACAAGGGATTGAGCAAGACCCTTACTTTCCAAACGTTCAAACTTCTTAAGCTCATTCTTCACATATTGGCTACATGTGATCAAATTCTCAAGGCTATGAATGTTTTAAGATAAAGGCCCATGTTTCAACCTATTTTCTATTTATTTATTTTTTAATAAACATTTTTTAGAGTAAATTTTCACAAATTTCTATTTAGCAAAAAAAAATAATGTTCATATACCTATACATTAAATGCCATAATCATATAAGGTATTATATAAGATTTCTAAAACTAATATGGAGAGAAGAAGAATGACGTTTTCTATTCTTGACAATCTTGATGTTCTTCACATGAGAAACAAGCATTTGACTTTGCCAATTATTGTTATATATTTTCTGGGACTGGGGTAGATACTAAGATGTTGGAGAATGATCGAGTACAGATGGAACCTAGGCCTATTTTTATGAATGAACTGGATTTAACAAGCATATTTAAGAAATAGTTCACACTGATAAGACATGCGAAAGATGACAGTGGCCTCTCACTACATTCTTCAGTGTACAACTTCTAACACTGAGTACATCCTCATTCAATGTCTTGTTGTATGTCAAAATATTGATTTAAACAACTGTATTACTGGAAACTTGATTATGATTCGGGTAAATGCATTCAAGTTCTCAATTTGATCTTTTTTCTTTCAAGTACTAGCCTTTGTCACTATAATCTGATAGCTCTTGATAAGTAAGTTTGTTCTTCACAAGAGGAAAATAGTTGAGTCTGACCAGTCTGTGTGTATATATATATATATATTACATTTTATCATCAACCTATTTCCTTCCTATCCATCAACATTTATTATTATTTATTAGCTGTGGACAAAACATTTTACTAGATTTATTTCAGAAAGATCGAGATGTCCTTTCTATCAGTTTCTAATATCACGATTAGTCAACTTCAAGTGGTGACACAATACGCCGACTGATGCAAATTTTTGCCTTGGCAAAATTGGGTCTTAAATAACAGTTCTATTGATTATATGGCTTTCTGTATGATGACGCTCTCGTTATGAATGATATAAACCAGATTGGCAATATGTTTAGACTATAATAAGGAAACCGATGGTTTCAAGCATGGAAAATTGATATTCGTTAGAAGTAAGATTACGAAGCTGAAGCTAAGAGGAGGTGAAGTGATTTGGGGTTTAATGTCGCTTTCAAGAGTATTTCATTTATATCACGGCTGCTATTATTATGGCAGGGGGAAAGCCTGCAACACCATGTGGCTATGTATTGCGGTGAAGCCTGCGAGCATTGACTGAACTAGTGAACCATAGGTGGTACTGCACTGAAATTCAGTGTAGCATTGCACCCAAACCTAGCTTACTACATGTAGAACATTTCTCTACTGCAGACAAAGTTGCCGTGCTCCTGGCTGAAGCTAGAAGGAGACAATACGTCAGAGAATGCAAACAGCCAGAATATTCAGTGAAGTATCCAGTTCCATATCTTGCGATGGTTGCTTGATGAAGAAACTATAAAATTTCACAGCTACAGAAGATTCTTTAAATTGCTTTAGTTACGTAAACACAACACTTGAATTGCTACTACATTTCTTCATAATTGCAAAGAATATTATTATGATTGTACACTTATTTAATGAATATTGATAAAGAAACTTATTTGTTATAACAATATTGAAATTATATAATTTGTAGATAAACAGAATAAAATAGTATGTAACACTTCTACTGGGACTACTGCTTTTCTTGGACTTCAGAGACAAAGACCCAATGACTTTAGCCTGACATATTTCTTGGACTTCTGAGACAAAGACCCAATGACTTTAGCCTGACATATTTCTTGGACTTCTGAGACAAAGACCCAATGACTTTAGCCTGACATATTTCTTGGACTTCTGAGACAAAGACCCAATGACTTTAGCCTGACATATTTCTTGGACTTCTGAGACAAAGACCTAATGACTTTAGCCTGACATATTTCTTGGACTTCAGAGACAAAGACCCAATGACTTTAGCCTGACATATTTCTTGGACTTCTGAGACAAAGACCCAATGACTTTAGCCTGACATATTTCTTGGACTTCAGAGACAAAGACCCAATGACTTTAGCCTGACATATTTCTTGGACTTCAGAGATAAAGACCCAATGACTTTAGAATGACATATTTCTTGGACTTCAGAGATAAAGACCCAATGACTTTAGCCTGACATATTTCTTGGACTTCAGGGACAAAGACTTCAGCTTTCTTATAAAAAAATTTCCACATCATTTGAATACAAAAACTCAGAGAAATTAAATTGTAATCATTGTTGGCATTATTTGGTAACACTCCAACTTTGAATTCTCTAAAGAAAACTGTCATCTGAACACAAGCAGTTAGCTTTTTGTCCGAATATGTGTTGCTATGACCTGAGAATCTAAGCAAGTGCTGCATTATTCTGGCTACAGACAAGCAGCTGAATTGTCTAGCTGTAGACTGTTTACTATGTGTCAAGGACCCTACAGTGCTTCCACCAACGCAAGAATAGATATCTATTCACAGATTTATGCACATATCAATATAAGTGGATAACTACTGATTGTTAACTCTGTGCTTCAAAGATATATTCACAGATACATGTCTATAACAATATTGCATAACTACCAAATCATACATGATGCCTTGAGGGGAAAATGACAATTGAATATAAAATGATAAATAATATTTTTATATATTTCATGGGTGTTCACTATCGTTGAGTGCATACATGTATGCTTTTCAAAATAGCATTTAATGACCTTGACTTGTTGGTTAATATATATCAAGAAGTATCCAGCAATTAGTAGCTGTTTCAAACAGAGATTCTATCTGAATACAAACACATTTCTACAAACAGAAACCATTTCTGTATCAACAAAAGCAATACCAATTTCTAATAAAAGTGGTAAACTGTCAAAAGGCAGCAAGGTAATTACTCAGAGTGCCCTGCCATTATGAAAATTAGGAGAAGTGTGATTTCCACCTGATTGCTTGAAATGGTCATCTAACAAGCAGCTGCTTGGACAAGCACTGACCAATGACCACTCTAGTCAGCCTCTGCGGAGAGAGCTAGAGTAAGCAAAATCATTCTCCTTCCCCTGCTATTTAATCCACCCTGCTGAGTTATAGACCAGCCAAATGAGACAACCTTTAAACCTATAGCTAAGCCAAATGAGACAACCTTTAAACCTAAGCCAAATGAGCGACTTCTTAACCCTTTGCCTGTTGAGTTACAGAACAATTTACCAAATGAGACAACTACTTAACCCTTTGCTTGCTGAGTTACAGAGAAGTCAAATGAGACAACTACTTATCCCTTTACCTGATATTTCAAGAAGTGTCAAACTTTTTCAAAATATCAGAAATTTAAGAAATTAATTTACGTGAAGCTGAAATAGGTATGGTCTTAAAATGACAGATTTCTTGTACGAAAATCTTTTTTTTCACATTTGGAAACCTGCAATTCAAGCAGATATGCAGGCGGAGCCCGAGACTTAATGTCACTGTCAGTACTACCAAGTCTTCAGCTTGACCCAGAGGGACCAATGTCCACTACCGTAATATGCTGGTCAACCAGTAAGAAGCAGGCAGCAGAGCAACTCTGACATTTCAAACAGTGGTATTGATTGGGTACTTCTTGATATTGTATCTCACCAGCAAGGGATTTTAATATAGGATATTGCTTGAGAGGTATTATATGACTTGATAAGGAATATATAAATCATTCCTAGGAAGTCATTGAAACTTGAAGATTGAAAATGAAGATTACATTTCCCTCATCTTTCCAAATAAAAATTTTAAAAATGATAATTCACTAGAACAATAGTTTTCTTTATTAATTGCCAATTGCATATCCTCACCAATGTTCTCACTCCCAAGGATACTTTAAAACATATTCTGTTTCAGGGCAATAAATAAAGATGTAGACTTTAAAAACCTCTGAGCAATCAAAGAGGAAGGCACTGCGAGAGTCTGTGAGTCAACAGGCTACGCAGACAAGGAGTGCTGTTCAACAGCTTCAGTTTATGCTATTGCATCCCAATGTATACTGATCATTCCTCCTGGATAAACATTTAAATCCTCAATGTGTCAGTGACTCGTAATTTGGCGCATTTCAAACAAGGATCAAAAAGAGTCTGTAGAATGTCAAACTCATTAGGATTGTCTTCCCCACCCATCTTGTTACCTCTTCAACATTCAGCTTCTCATCTTTGACAGGCATTTCGTAATGGAATACATAAGAAAGGCAAGATTCCAACTTTACTGTGAAAAACATATATTCTGGCACTGAATATCATTTACCATGGCCACCACCACTTTGCACTCGGTGACAAGTCTGGAAAATGTTTGTACAAGTTGCCAGTAATGTAAAACTCAAATTATGAACAAAAAGGTATTTCAATTACAAAGGTTCATTTCATTTGTTTCTCTGATAAGAAAGCAAACTTGTGACTTCCAAGTGAACTAGAAAATAATTCCTGCTTTTAGATACAATACCATCCTATGGACAAGACAAGCATGGTCTCATGACCTAACACCTCAAACAAGCAGTTTATTGGTTTGCATGCAGTTACTAAAATCTTGTCTTTGATTAACCTTTTAATGAATTTTCAACGGAAAGGGCTCTGTCAACTTGTGAAATTAACCTTATCAAGAACAGAACGCTCTCTTATCTATAGCTATTCCATAGTGCTTAACCTGTCTATCATACCATCTTTGACATCAGGACACTGCCAATACTAAGACTTTAATCTTTAAAGTTTTGGCTCAATATTTTATGGAGACAAAATGCAGCAACCTGACAGCTTTGATGAAATAAAATTTGAAACACTAGAATGCAGTAACTAGTAAATCCATTAGTTTTGTTCAAAAAAATATTTACTCGCACTATTTCCTGTGGAACTGCCACAACAGAACAAAGTTGGGACCATACCAACATATCTACACATTGACATGTAGTAATCAGTGTATCTATTATTACTTAACCAACAAACTTTCAATTTTAAACTCAATATTCTGTGGAGATACAAATAAGATTGCCACCAAAGTTCTCACACAGACATGTTGAAATCAGCAAATCAGTGACGTCTTAACATACCAAAATGTTTTACCAAATATTCTGTTGTTAAAGGGGCAGTAGCACATTTTTTTAAAATAATGTCCCCAATAGTAAAAACCCTTCTCTCTTCGGAAAATCAAGTTAAAAATGCGTGTACATGGTTGATACAGCCATGGGAATGGATTTGTAATTCGAAATAATAAAATGTGTTCACATTAAAATGGTCACCATGCAAGTTTTTCTTTATACACAACAGTGTTAATACCACTACACATAATTGGTTTGCTTTACCCTCCAAAGTTCATTTAAATGACATAAACATGCTACAGCCCCTTTAACAAAGGAAAAGTAAAAAAAAAAGTACCTATTACAGACCCTGATATGTTGCAATATTAATAAATAAATCAGTGACTACTCAACAAGACAAAATATTTCTGTGGAAGCAGGCTGGAGGAACACACTGAGGGCCACAAGAGGAACTAACAAGCTAGGAGCACTGGCAAGCAGTAATTAGTCACCTGGAGGGCTGTTTGAATATAACACTTGGATAATGACTTCCTAAATTGGTTCTTATGAGAAATGCACTCATCTACAATGTTCATTAACACTCCACTAACTGTAATTAGAAACAAGAACTAGCTTGCAATCATTGCTGGTAATTGAGGTGATCCACGGCGCATGAAACATTTGCAGCTGTCAAATAGTTCAAGGTTAAAACAACGAATATACCATCCAATGGAACTGATAGGTAAACAGGAAGAACAGTAGGAAGTAATATATCTAAGAAAACAATCCTTAAAGGCAATTTGCCATAATGACAACAACAAATCTTTATTGTCCATAAAAAGATCTTGAAATTCCATTGTACAGTTCACCTTGGTACTTAACAGCACCCTGTCCCTCGGAGTGATGAGTGACAGAAGGACTGGAATCAAACCCTGTCCCTCTGACATGAGTGAGTGAAGGACTTGAATCAAACCCTGTCCCTCTGAGCGATGAGTGAGTGAAGGATTGGAATCAAACCCTGTCCCTCTGAGCGATGAGTGAGTGAAGGATTGGAATCAAACCATGTCCCTGTGAGTGATGAGTGAGTAAAGGACTGGAATCAAACCCTGTCCCTCTGAGTGATGAATGAGTGAAGGACTGGAATAAAACCCTGTTCCTCTGAGCGATGAGTGAGTGAAGGACTGGAATCAAACCCTGTTCCTCTGAGTGATGAGTGAGTAAAGGACTGGAATCAAACCCTGTCCCTCTGAGTGATGATTGAGTGAAGGACTGGAATCAAACCCTGCCCCTCTGAGTGATGAGTGAGTGAAGGACTGGAATCAAACCCTGTCCCTCTGAGTGATGAGTGAGTGAAGGACTGGAATCAAATCCTGTCCTTCTGAGTGATGAGTGAGTGAAGGACTGGAATCAAACCCTGTCCCTCAGAGTGATGAGTGACAGAAGGACTGGAATCAAACCCTGTCCCTCTGAGTGATGAGTGAGTGAAGGACTGGAATCAAACCCTGTCCCTCTGAATGATGAGTAAGTGAAGGACTGGAATCAAACCCTGTCCCTCTGACATATGAGTGAGTGAAGGACCGGAATCAAACCCTGTCCCTCTGAGTTATACGTGAGTGAAAGACTAGAATCAAACCCTGTCCCTCTCTGAGTGATGAGTGAGTGAAGGACTGGAATTAAACCCTGTCCTTCTGAGTGATGAGTGAGTGAAGGACTGGAATCAAACCCTGTCCCTCTCTGAGTGATGAGTGAGTGAAGGACTGGAATCAAACCCTGTCCCTCTCTGAGTGATGAGCCAGTAAGGGACTGGAATCAAACCCTGTCCTGAGTGGTGAGTGAGTGAAGGACTGGAATCAAACCCTGTCCCTCTGAGTGTTGAAGGGACTGCTACATCCCTAAATACAAATTGACCATTGAAATTATATAAAAGTCCAACGTAGGCAAAGTTTATAAAACGTCCTGTTATCAGGTTGCTAATTTAGTTCATCCAGAAATGTTGACACTGAAATTCAATCACTATTTGATGAAAGTGATGCATCAAAATGAAGATGGGAGAGAAGAAAAGAGGGCCAAAGTTAAATCCAGTCGATAATTGGCCACCTCCTTGTTCTTGCTCTGCTATTTACAGAGCCAAAACTTGAATTGAACTCATTTCGTATGCAAAGGTTGTGCGAAGTTTGTAGCTGAGAGGCAGCAGAAAGATTTGAAAGGATATAAATGATTGAACACTCCCGACAGAGTCTATGCAGTTATCAGATCTCAGATCTAGACTTGCCCAAAGCTCCATTTACAGAAGTGCTTCAAATAAAGAAGTATAACCCACTGTTTATACAAGTTTCAGACTCATTTGAAAGGATATAAATGACTGAACACTCCCGACAGAGTCTATGCCGATCTCAGATCTCAGATCTAGACTTGCCCAAAGCTCCATTTACAGAAGTGCTTCAAATAAAGAAGTATAACCCACTGTTTATACAAGTTTCAGACTCATTTGAAAGGATATAAATGACTGAACACTCCCGACAGAGTCTATGCAGATCTCAGATCTCAGATCTAGACTTGCTCAATGCTCCATTCACGGCTTCAAAAGAAGAAGTATAACCCACAAACTATACAAGTTTCAGACTCATATTGTTACTTAGACAAAGCTCTATTTACAGATGCACTTGTTTTGGTATAGATGATGGAGGATTGGATGGAGTCCATGCAGATATTGGGACTAAATTTCTAGACTTAAACAAGGCTGCAAATGATGTACTCCAGAGGATATGAATGAGGTGTCATTAATTACTGAACTGAATTGAATTTATGATTATAAGTATAGGGTATAAATGGATCGATGCATGCACTCCAAAAGGCAACCATGACGAACAGTTGCATTGCTCTTTTGACCCCTTACCTTCTTGATGAGGAATATTGCTGTTGTCAGAGATTTTAACTGCTCATTCAAAATATCTGGAAAAGTTAAGCACTTAAGCTTGTGGCCAATACCCGGAATACCCATAATAATATATGCCACTTTGTATTCAGCAACTTCCTTTGCAAGTCATAATTTACACCAGTTTCTGTAACTGATAAGTCTGCATTTCCTTAACTTTTCTGTGCTGACAGTAGAGCGCAATATAAAGTTCAGGACAGTTAATGAAAGTGATGGAAACAGGTGAAAATTATGACTTGAAAAGGAAGTTGAGTATTGAGTAGAAAAGTGAATCTGAGAGGAATACCAAAACAACAGCTGACAAAAACTTTTCTTGTGACACTCTCTTGGAAAAAAAAAAACCCAGTACATGTACATTCCTTAAACTTTCAGAAGAAACTCATTTCCTAACACAGAATCATCTCCACAAACAACATGGAGAGTAAACCCCATTAGTGACATCCTGTAATTATTTTAAAACATTAAATACATCTATCGGATCGGGTGTTTTCCAACCCCCTGCCTTGTTCAAGAGAATCAAACCAAAAGTTTCATCTGGACTTAAATGCAACAGTAAGTGATCTACATCAATATAAGAACTGTAAAAGCTAGGTCACCTTTATATCTAATATTAGTAGCATAGACAAAAAAATGTGTTTTATATCATGATGAATACCATATGGATAATGTATATATCAGGGATGCAGAAATCGGTCTATTTGCCGGACATGTCTGATTGAGAATCCAGTTTGCTATATATCGCTATTGAAAACGAGTTACTTTGGATTTTGACATGCATATTTTGAAAGTACACATAATTTAGTCAATATTTTGAAGTTTTAATGAACTAGGTGGGATTAATTAATTGAAATTTCTCATCTTTCTCAACACAAATTCGCTTAAATTCAAGTTCTTCAAATAATGTTTAATTTTTATTTCTTAAATAACACCAAATCCCTTTAGTAAAATTTACATACCGGGTATATAAAACTTGCAAAGTGTTATTTATGTTTAGACAGCAAGAAGAGTGAAAGACTTAACACCTGAAGAAATCTTATGGCAGGTGCTTGATAAAGATACAGAAAACTATGAAGTTATATCTTATATACCCTAGTGAAACCAACAAATACTGTTGGCAGACAACTGCTAGGTACACAACGTCAAGCATGTCTTGTCTTCCTGCACAACTAGATGAAACACAGATACATATGGCTAATCGAGGAAAGAAAAACTCAACGTGCTTCCACAAACACAGATACAACTGTCTACTGGAGGTACAGGAAAAACTCAACATGAACCCATAGGCTGATCCAGAGATGTTGAGAGGGGTGGGGGAGGGAAGATTGAATCCCCTGAATCCCTCTTACATCGGCTTCCACAAACACAGATACAACTGTCTACTGGAGGTACAGGAAAAACTCAACATGAACCCATAGGCTGATCCAGAGATGTTGAGAGGGGTGGGGGAGGGAAGATTGAATCCCCTGAATCCCTCTTACATCGGCTTCCACAAACACAGATACAACTGTCTACTGGAGGTACAGGAAAAACTCAACATGAACCCATAGGCTGATCCAGAGATGTTGAGAGGGGTGGGGGAGGGATGATTGAATCCCCTGAATCCCTCTTACATCGGCTTCCACAAACACAGATACAACTGTCTAAAGGAGGACCGAGAAACTCAACATGGGCCCGTAGGTGGATCTGGGCTTGGGGGCTTGAACCCTGAACCATCCGCCATTGGCTTCCATAAAAAGTAGATACAACGGTCTAATCGAGGAAAAGGAAAAACTCAACACGCTTCCACAAATGTTAATTTTCAGCCAGCAAAGAACAGCTGATGGTGCAGTATTCCTGTAACTGGAGACCCTGCTATAAGTGGGATTACCTATTTGCTTGAGTTAAAATTATTTCAATCCTTATTGTTTGTAGATGACTCTCTCTTGAACCATTCACTCTAATCTGAATCTTTGAATTATAATCCACTCTGGATAAATTTTCCCCTCTCAATTTAGTCTATTGAAACAAAAACCAAGAATCTAAAAAATAAATTTTCTTGAATTCTCCTTTAACTTTACGAGAGAGGGCTAAGAAAAAATCACAATGTCTACAAGGAATTACATGTTATCTTGAAGAAAGCTTGATGACTGAAAACATTCTTCATTATTCTTCATTAGTTTCCAGCTGCTATTCACACTTTAATTACCAGAGTAGCAGTTAACAGCCTTTGAAATGCTTGAGTGGTAATACATAACGACACTTACTCTCCACTTAATTCCCCAATGGCTCAGTAGAGAGATATGGAAGCGTTTCACTGAAACATGTGTCCTATCACTGCAAGAACATTGAAGATAGAGGCAACTTTTAACATTGCCAACAAGATAACTGGAACCCTTCAACAAAAGATGCTTCAGTGCTGATGTTACTCAGTATTTACAGATAGCCGAACATACAACCAACCTCAGAAATGATGGCAAATGTTTGCTTGATTGTTGTATATTTTGTGTTTTTTTCTCTCTCCATTTTATGTTAGAGTTGAAAAAGATATGTGAATTTTAGTTTCAAGGTCATGCAGCTGAATGTTACTGTGTGTATCAGAGTGGTTGTGTCTAGAATTCATCTTTTTCTTTCAACAATTTGCCTCAGAACAAAAATGCTTGTATGAATACCACTTTTATGCATAGTTTTCTCTATTTTGATAGGATGCACTAAAATTAGAGTAACTTTTCTTATGTCTTTACTCTTATAAAAATATTCTTATAAATGAAATAGGTTTCACATTATAACTTTCAAGGCTAAATTTACCTTTCTTTACAAAAATTCAAACCTTCCCTTAAATGAGGAGAAAATACAAACAGTGTTTCTTGATATTGGAATCTAAACAATCAAATAAGGCCCAGATCGATATCCTTCCACCTCAAGATTATGTTCAAAATCCCCAGAGCTAGTACCATGGACAAAAAACTTTCAATCAATTTTGGCAACCCTTGTCGAGCCAAAGTGTCAGTTTTCCATGTGACAAGAAGAGCCATGACACTCAAAGCCTTGTAAAACTACCAGCTGGCTTTATGTCAATACTTAGATAACGCTGGGGACATGACCACGATATAATAACTCATAGAAACGATGCAGCCCAAACCGAGGAACTCAAACGATTCAATATCAGTTCAGTAATAACTGCATCATTACAGCTGTTATGTCGCAGATCAAACTGTAGAATTCATTTTCACTGCGACGTCATCCTCAATATCTGAACACATTGGAGGCATTCACAAAATCAATATGGTCGCCTATCAAAGACAGTTTCTCCTCTCGTGAGGTGCGACGCGGCGAAACCTTTCCATTTCACCCTCTCTCAGACGACTAACAATCAAATCACATGAGTAAACCTGTTGAACAAACTCTATAGAAGCAGCCATGGTGGATTTTGGGTCAGATTCAGATGCTGGAGCATTTCCAAGATTTGATTAAAGATATCAGCAGTCTACAGTCTCTTCAACCATGGTGCTCATTCTGATGGTGTTTAAGATAATAATCTTACTGTTTATAGCGTGGCGTGTCAATTAACTTATTGCATACTGCATAGTGAATATTAGAGATTTTACAAAACATATGGTACATGGATTAATTTTAATTACTACGTTAACTTTATTTTCTTTTCAAACTGTTACTTTTACCTGGTTTTTTAATCTATTTTGTGCCAACTATTTTTTTCATTTATTTTGAAATTTTGAAATTGATATTTTTCGAATATTAGGAGTATAGTCATAAAAACAATGAATGACGTTCATTATGATAAACAATTCATTTCCAGTATTCAGACTTACAAACAACTAATTTTGGATATAATATTAACATACAATTCCATTGTCAGATCATACACTGTGGCTGAAACATACATATGTAAAATAAAATATGTTTAAAAGCATACTTATTTTTGTGTGTATATCCATTTCTTTATCTTTCACAAAACTGCAATTGCAAACATTTTAAGTTATATTCACAAAAGGTGCAAAAATCTTAATAATTTCCATTTTCTTAATAGACATGACACATGTGCATTGTTATGGAGAAAAACTATTGTCATGAATAAGTTATTACAGAGGTAAACAATTCCAGGAGTAAATGTACTATACTCTGTTGGTAAATCCTCCATAATTCAACTAAAACTGAAGCTTTTAAATTGGGGAAAACTATTCTTGAAAATAAAGTGCCTATGCTCTGGGTAAGTTCTCCATATTTCAAGTAAGACTGAAAACTAAATGACAGCATGCAAGTTTCACAGACATGTTGAACTCATGTTCAATCCATCAAATCTATGTAACTGACAAATAAATGGTTTAACAGTGCAAAAACAACTTGGCGAAGATGGGTTTTTTCAATAGAAAAATATAATATAGGTATTAAAATAGCACTTTTCCTGTCCATCAAGACTTGTACAACTTTTTAAAGGCATTAGCTACCTATTACGTAAATGGTTTTAGAAAAAACATATGAATATTCTCATAAATATAAGAACTTTCAGAAAGTTGAGGTCTACATGTTTCACGCTTTTCTGGGCCATCTTGATGAAGCCAACGGTGTATAAATAAAGAAATTTCAAAGAACAGATTGGAAATAAACTGAACCCAATTTTTTAAAATATGAGTTTGAAGCAAGAGAAAAGAGACTGTTGGAAGAAATGCCAATCTGACACTGAAGAAATTAGTTGATTTAAAATGAATTTCCACCTACCCGGTATGTTAATTAAACTCAATTGCTTCGGACAAAAAGAGCCTATAACTGTTGTTTTGTGTCATTTGTTTCCAATGACATAATTCAGTTCTTGATACTCCCAATGTTCTCTGTTAGACAATCAGTAGGTCATGAGTACAACTCCTTTGCCAATTTGCTATTAAAAAAAAGTCTGGCTGACTTAAAAGACGGATCACAACATAATTTTAGAGAAAGGGTAAGAATTTGTATCACAAGCATCGAGCTTGAAGGTTCTGAGTGATCTATTGAAGAAGACAATATCATCAACAGACGAGCTGCAACTATTCTTATCTCTCCACAAATAATGTATCTCAGATAATATGTAAAAGCAATATTTGCATTTTGATTTTAACACTGACCTAACTGGTGGGAATGTTACAAGGAAACTGTTTGCAGATGGAAGTGATAATACAAATATTCAAATACTTTGAAATAGTGCCAAATTCCGTGCACCACCAAGATACTCCTAGAGGGAGAAGCCTAACTCCTATATACCCCAGCAATCAATCACTGATAACTATTTCTCCAACATAATCTCTGTACCATCTTGTACCGGAACTGATTGTGCATGAAACAGCACAGTAACTGACTGGCATGCAGGTCTTGAGCCTCGTTATCCAAACGATTACGAAATAACTTGATTATCTTTATCAAAGAAATCTATAGAGTGTATCTATTTGCTTCATTTAGGCTGGCTCATCTCACTTCTTTCCTATCTTGTTTTCACACAGACTCGCCAATGCTTGATGACGTAGATTTGTTAGGCGAGTTCACACCGGCATGATGATATGTCCATGTTATGTAATACTGATAATGTTAAAGGTTAGATGAAATGACATATGGTCACTTTCGGATTCGTTGAAAAGGGGTTTCAATTTGACAATTGCTAGATTTTAAATTTTTGAAATCGACCCATAAATAACTTATATACGGCTTTTTTTTAAAAGTGCCCAATTAAGCCCCGGCGACCAGAATGAAAATGGGCGGGGGTGGTCACTGAAGCGTATCGGGCTGTGACGTACGTGAAGGAGCCTCTACATGGCCGCTAATCATAATTTAACGCGTTTTCCCCACTTTTAAACTGCTCATATAAGACAGAAAACTTCATCAAAACAACCCAAATTTTCGATAAACGGATTACTAAACTATTCAAGTAGCGATTTTATATGGTTACAACAACCGGGGCGTGCTTTATTAGAGTGCATTCTGCGCTTTTGTATAGTATGTTTGTACCAATTAATCGCGGAACTAGAAGGGAAGGTATGACAGTTCAAGTGACACTGAAACAAGGGAAGAAGATTATCGCGGGAATCGGGTGAACAGAGATTAAGTAGCATCAATTGATCAAAGTATGTTGAATAATCGGCATGTTAATTTTGTTTTGTATGTATTAATAAATAAATATATATGGTAGGTATAACTTCATATACACTGAACGATTGACTGTTCAAACAAGCGAGACAACGTTGCAGATTTATAAATAACATTTTGTATTTAATATAAAAGATTACTGTATTTTAAGTTTGTCAATTAAAATATTCTATATATGATGTAACGGAATGCAAACCATTTTCACTTCACTTTCATGAATAAATAAATGAACTGTTTTGGTCAACAAGCTCAATGAAATTTACATGAAGATTGCTCTATTGTGCACGCTAAACATATACACAGATTGATATAGACAACGAACATTATCGAATAAAAGAATTATGTTACCAGAAGCATTTTAATGAACATATCGTTAATGAAAACGAAATGGTTTAATTAATAGTCTGATAGCTTTTATGTGTCACTTCTGCACATCAACACACAATTCTCAGTTTAGCGGACCATATAGATGTTTCTTCCAGATCAAAGGGGAGAAGTGTTGTTACAGCACATTAGTTTACGCAATTAAGAAGCTGAGTATGTGAGAAGGAAGGAGTGTAATTATGTTTGTACAGATAACAAGTTTACTGGACCGACTTAATTATATAACACAAGTCGGTGACCAGCATGTCATGTTTATTGCCAACGTCCTGTCTTGGTGACACACAATACACTTAACGCGACATTCAGTCTAGAAATTTCAGCCAATGAACATATCTCTATCAAGTTATCCAATAAAAACTCTTGTTTAAATCTAATGTACCAATGAAATTATTTTTAGTGTAAAATCATCATAACTATTTGGTTTTCTATCTTGCCATTTGCGAAAAGACTTTTGCTGAAAGAGGGTTATTATTTGACCATCTTCTGTTTCCAAGTACTGTCATTGATGGAATTATAGGTTAACATTTTGTGTCTAATGTGCATTTGGATATTCATATTGTCCTTTTGGATACGGTTATAAGGTAAGTTTCTTACATTAATTGACACTCTTGATGAATTGTCAATTTAATACGATGTTTATTTGATTATATTTGATTAACCACACATTTTATTGAAACCATTATCTTATAAACTATGAAATTCTGAATGTTTTAATGTGTAATAAGTGATAACTAAATCGTAAAAGGTAACATTGGGATGCGATGTTTTCGTAGGTGGATTCGTAGACGTATTATTCTTTTGATGTTTTAAAATATGTGGTGAGTTATTTTGATTTTTGTAATGTACAGTTAGTAAATTAGGTTGTCGGTTGATTAACGATGTTTAAAAACAGGATGTTGTGAAGTGCTTTTATTGTCGATGGCTCACAATAGGGTCTACTTCGCCGGCGTGCTTATCTCACGTTTGTTTTTTTATTTTAAACACAAACAATCTCTAACAAAAAATAACAACAACACCGACTATCTGATTTCGTTGTCTAAACTGTACTTCGTTCATATTATCATATCTTGGTTTCATTTTGTCATCTTATATATCATTAGCATTGATTTATCCTATGTCTACGAACGTCTATGAATCCACCGTCTCTCACTAGTTATACCAATTATATTTGATTTGATATATATAACGATATTTTGGTGCATTTGTAAAGTGAAACTTGATAACTAACATTACTCGAACAGATTACACAGCAGAACAGCGATGTGGCATCATTGCAAAGCGTAGATATAACAGATTAACTGACCGATTCCCCAGTGTTTGCCATTGTAAATAGTAAGCGAATGTTTACACCCCGTCCCTTCACGTACGTCACTTCCGGTATCTTCCAACTCTCTAAACCCCGCGCCATTTTTGGTTTGTTGGTCACGGGTGAAAAGCAGACGATGTTTTTGGGTGTTTTTAAGCCGCTCTAGTTTAATATAGGAACAACATATGGATTTATTTTTGGTTTCTTTTTGCACAAAATAGTCTGATGAACCAATTGCAGTTAAGAATTCAATAGAAAATAATTCATTTCAGCCTTCCTTTAAAGGGGCTGTAGCACGTTTTTTTCAAATTTTATTTTTTCAAATTTCCCATTTATAATGATAGTTTATTAACTTTAGAGGGTGAAACATGTTATAACACAAACCAATTATCCGTAGTGATAATAACGGTGTTGCGTATAAAGCAAAAATTCCATGGCGGCCATTTTATTGTGAACACAATTTAATCATTTCTCATTACAAAAACGATCCCCATGGCTTTACCGAACCATGTACACTCAATTTGATTTTCCGGAGAGAGAATGGTGTTTTACTATTGGTGACATTATTTTTCAAATACATTTCATCGACTTATTTGAGCGAAAAAACGTGCTACTGCCCCTTAAAGTAAAGAGCAAATAATGGTCATATTGAAAGATGAACGGTCCTCTTGCTTCAGATATTACAAATATAGCTAGTACAGTTAGTTGTACTTAATTCTTCCACTCTGTCGATAGTTCAATTCATACGATAACCCTATATATTACAGGTTTTGAACAGAATTTTAAGACTCTTCTCAGCAAAATTAAGGCCATTAAAGGGAGACTAATCGGTAGGCCTAGTCATAAGCTGGCCCCTAGCTGACCGCTAACATGACACCCCTGCCAAGCTCTTAGCGCGGTTAATTACTTCGAGCCATTCGACCGTGAATCGAAACTGGGTTCCCTCTGCGCCACGAGACGTGGGCCACGAGAGGGGAATTCCCTTTTGACATCTAATCGCTGATTGGTCCATTGTCATCGCAACGCATATAAACAAGGCAACCCTCATGGCGGACAGTCAAACATGGCTAGTGTTTCCGCAATGTCTTGTCGCTGTAAGAACACATGTAATTATTGTCCTTGTTGATACAAATCATCTCTCATTATATAACCCAATTATATAATCAGATGTATATATACACACACTATATTGTTCTGTTGTTTATTCCCTTACTCAACACTTGAGATGCAAGCAGTTTTATTGCAGCCTCGATTGATATTCCAACACTGGTGTGATCAACCATAAAGTGGAGTCATTATGTAATAGTCTGGTCTACTTCCTGGGTGGGATATCCACTTGGTTACATAATCCAAGTAGCAATTATCACTCATTATCAGGGGGTTCCTCACATATATGTAACTAAAATTGCTTTTTCATAATGTGCAGTTCTGTTGCAAATATTATAGGTGTCTTGTCTCTTGGTAGTATTCCAGTTGTAAACCAGAAACAAATAAATTAAAAAGTAAATATTTGATTAAAACAGTATCTTTTTTCCATATATTACACAATATATTTAGATAAATACAAATACAAATGTGATTAGCAAACAGGCTGAAATAGCCTATATAAAAACTTCTTAAAATATAACAAATAAGTTACATATATGGAAAATAATTGTAAATATTTCAGGTATATACATATATATTTAGGTATGTGTGATAAATGTTTTCAATACATCACGAGTCTTGCTAGTCCAGCATGCTAAACGTCTTCCTACGTCGACTAGGATCCCAAGCCTATTTTATCATCAGCAGCTTAATTCCGATGCGATTCTTGATCGGAAGGCTTTTTTCACCTTCAAACAGTTCTGACTCGATGAATACGAAATACCTGGTGTAAATCGACACACGGATCGAAAGATCAACCCTTTAGTTACAACATCCGACCGTTGTTTTACTGAAGAAATTTTTTCTCAATATTCAGCAACATTTAATTCAAAGCTACCCCCTTCTTTTCAGATGTCATGACCTAGAAATCGAAATTGCGGAACGGTTCAGAAACGAACCGGAATTCAGTTACAGTGATCTCTGCATCTCCGGGTTCTTTTATATATTCACTTGTTTCAAACCCAGCAACAGGACATATTAAGTCATTCTTCTTTGTATCATATTGCTATTATTGACATTGATGTTTGCCAAAGCCGTTTATCATCAAAGAAATTTCGTTTCATTAAATATAAACTTGTTTTTCACATGTTGATTTTCCTGTTTTACTTTCACTAGACTACGACATTCAATATTTCATAATCTTCTTTTGTCAGCTCTCTCATTTCTGTTAATTTATAATTCAAATACTTAGTAAAAGCCTGTTATATAAAAATAAAGATGATTATTTGTTTTCGTGATATCAAAGTACGATGTTCAATTATTATTTGTATATGTGCAGAAACCGAACCATTGTAAAACATTTTATTAAGAAGTCATTATAATCGTTGTAATACGAAATTGTCTACAAAATTAACTGCTGTCAAATAGAGACTGGCAGAAAAGAAGACACATGGCATATGCTGCAAATTACGATGATTATTTTTAACATAAAAAGGGGTGTCGACAGTAAAAAATAAATCATATATCGCTCGTCCAATGATAGAGATTTATGATAGTTTTTATTGAAAATATAATATATACTCAACTTTTGCCACTTTTATTTCCATATAATCGGCTATAGAGAATTATGAAAATATTATAAATGTAACATCCTTTGGTTATTCTATATGAATAATCATATTTAAGAAGTATATATTAATGTTTCAGGGGATGTCTTAAATATCAACTCCTGTAAATGGATTGATTGGTAGATCCGAAACCCTAACTTCGTAAAATTGAATTGATAGCAAGGCACAGTTGACGTGATTGATAGTTTGATATATATGAATTTGAAGTGAATCTGATCAAACCAATTGACATATTTTTTTTCAAATGTGTCTATGATATGTGAGATCGTTTTTATTACGAAATTCCATAAAAGGATCCGATCGTTGTTGTATTTTTGGTGAATATTTTTTAATAAGTAGTAAATGAAGAAATCTGGTAAGTATATGATTCTATTCAATTAACAAATGCACCACATATTAAAAAAAACACGAATTTGGATATCAACCTCGATTAACAAATGTATATGAGAAGATGTAACGGTAAGTTGCGGTCAATGGGTAATAGTAATTTAGAAACAAACACATACTGTTTTACGCTTATATATTTATATCATACTTTAAACAAATCACGATCAAACGTAAGATAAATTGGTTTGTCTATTATCATTTTTATGAAAGTCACTAATATCCAAATTTCAATTTCATATTTGCGTCTTAATTGTTCAAATACGTTGTTGTTGTTGTTTTGCGTAATAAGAAATATGATAACTCATACTTACCTCATTTTTAATATTTTTATAGTATAAATTAACACAAATCAACTATTGTAATGTAAGCTCTCAAAATTAAACATCGTATTGAAAAAAAATCGGCAAGGAAAGAACCTAACTTAAATATTTATAACAGCTTGAGACCCTAAACGTTGGGTGCGCAGTCATCGCACATAAACCGACGTTTAGATTATCTTAGAGTCTTGCCTACTCGAAAGCAACAAGTGTTCGAAAATTATGAACCATTATTCCTTCTAACAATTCTGAGAAGTACAATGAACTTTTTGATGCCTCGGACACCATGGAAGGAGACATATATAAACATATTTAAAATACCAACGCCATCTTGGCTATTTATAGTACTTTACATCCGGCAGTGAGCAGGCGAGCAATTGCTTCCGGCGCAAATTAATCGTAAAACCAGTCAAAGTATTTCCCAGAATACAACGCAACTTCCGGTAAAAACAATAACAAAGTCAAAGAGCCCGTCCCCGCATTTACTCGATCTTTAGGTTTTGCGCAGATCAGATTAGTCTCCCTTTAAGACCAGCAATTACAGTACGATCACTGTCATTTGGGCGGTTCAGATCGTGCCGAAATATTAATGCCAATATTCCACGCTTTTTCATGATTGTAAGAACCCTGTATTAAAAAAACATAAGTCGGTGGAATATTCAGAAGAATTCAGCATAAATGAATCCAAAAGGACTCACTAACAAACTTGCATAGACTATCATAACGAAAACATCACAAAAATCAATTTCACAACAATATGTAGTTTCAAACATGAAGAACAAGATATTATTCTTAATGTGATCGATAATTTGGTCAGGATTCCTGCTAATTCAAGGGTTAATAAGTCTGCAATAAGCAAGCATTATACTTGAAACAATCATTCATCTTCCAACTGTGGCTATTGTTGATCTGAATCATTGAATCAATAAAGTGTTGTATGACATTGGCTTAGTGTTGAATGTCATGCTTTAAGTGTTGCATGATATTGTCTTAGTGTTGAATGTCATGCTTTAAGTGCACGACATTGTCTTAGTGTTGAATGTCATGCTTTAAGTGTTGCATGACATTGTCTTAGTGTTGAATGTCATGCTTTAAGTGTTGCATGACATTGTCTTAGTGTTGAATGTCATGCTTTAAGTGTTGCAAGTTTCTTTCTTAGTGTTGACTCATGATTTCATTATTTTATGCCAGATATATAAGAGACGTGACAATACATTCTCAAAATCAAATAACAGAGATGTCAAGACATATCCTCATATATAAATACATTTTGGAAAGGGGTAGCATTAGATCTTCATGCTTTGTATTTACACATTTTAACTGATTTTAAATGTACTGTAAATCCTTGAATAATCGCCAAGCGGTTATTAATTTCAAAACACCGATTTAACCCGGCGATTATTCGAGGCAGGCAATTATTTTTTTCGATGCAATTGTATATATGTGAAATTTTTTTAAATTATAGTAAAAACATCATTGAAGTATGTTTTAAATTATGAATAATGTAAACGAAGTGCATGTCAATTAAGAAGTTAAACTTCGCATAAATTTGCTTTTGCCGGATTTACCAGATTTTTTAAAAGGAGATAGCCATTAGGTTACATTTTCGATTATTATAGGCGATTATTTATTTCAAAGAAGTCTATCCAATACATGATATTTCCATCACTCCATGGCATTGCAAAATGGTTTGCTTATAACTCTGACATTGTGGTATGTATCTGTATGGAGTATAATGTATGACAAGAAATATATGCATCCATGAGATACAATAAATGACATTCTTAAAGTACATAATTCAAACTAGAAGCAACAATACTACTCAATGATACATATCTACAAGTAACTCTCCCATCTTCTATATCATGACATCTCTGATATACACTGTCGCAAAAGCAGTGAGTTATATAGAGAAACTCTCCTTGTGTCTTCTGATATCAAATATATCGACACAAGTTGATAAAAGTTACAATATCTGAGGCTTGCCAAGAATATTTGATATTAGGAGTGTTGATATATTTGATATCAGAAGACACAAGGGTGAGATACAATTCATCATCGTTACTTTCAATGAAACATATATCTCTGAACACAGCATTGTCATTACACTTACAGTATGGTGATGTAAAAGCATTGTGAAGTCAGCATGTTTATGATGTCATGATATTGTGATGTCATCAGATTTTTGATGTCATGGTATTGTGAGTCTTTACTTGGTGTAAAAACATTGTGATGTCATTTAGTTGACGGTGACAGGGCATTGTGTAAAATCTGCTGTCAAATCAGTATCTCCTAGGAGATATCGTTTGATTTTACACCGGCAATATCTCCAGAGTTTTGGATGATAAATATCTTCACTCTCCCTTTCATGTATCGTCACACCTCTGCTATACACTGTCCCACGAGCAATGGAAAGCTCCACCTACCTTGTGCATGCCTCCACTGCTGCTACTGTCGGTGGTTCCGGTGGTGGCGGTGGAGTTGATGGACGTCAGTGACCCCCGTCTGTCCATCCCTATCTCATCCAATGAGGCTGTGTCACTCTCCATATCCCTGGAATACATGGATAAACTCATAAAATATTTCTGTTATGCCAATGTATATTCCTGGATATTTATATATGTGTTAGCAAGTTCTCTTTTTCACTGCCTTGATTTCAAATCAGCTTGACACCTGGACTGACCAATGGTCTCCTAACTCCAGCAAGCTGAATTAACCCTTGAGTTGCAATATTTTATATTACCCCTTTTAGCCCCTGAGCCAGAATATACAGAGCCCCCGGGTTTTGATTAGGCACTAATTTCCCAGAACGCGAATCTAGCACTAACTGCGAGTGGCTAGCCAGTACTACCCTTGAATAAACCATCCTGTTCTTTCAACGTAATTTATCTGGAACGTTAACTTCTGCCTCGTATTACTAATTTCTTTACATAGCATGTATTTTGTCAGTCAATTAAATTTCCTGATTTGAAATTTGATGATCACTAATCGATCTTATTTATTGCTTGATTTAAAGTAATATTGCCTGGTTATTAATCGAGTTATACACAGAAGCTTAGATGGAATAAAGTAGCCTTGCGGATGAATATATATATATATATATATATATATATATATATATATAGTTCGTCCTTCAGATTTGAAGATGACCAGGACTTCACTTGTGTGTGCGGTAATGACTGATTAGGCCGATTCTCGCAAGGAATGACCTGTTGCAGATTAGATAGAAGAAGTTGGAAAGATGGCTGTTGGGGGAAAGAGAAGAACTTTGGTCTTGCTAGCAAGGCAATAATTTTGGGCATCTTGGATTCTCTTCTGCTCAGCTCAAAGTCTTTGACACCTTGCTGGATTGAAGAGCGCAATGCAAATACCCCAATAGAGAAGGAACAGTCTGATTAAAATCGACCTTGTTCCGAGGAATAAAATATGCAAAATAATGCATCTACCGTGATACGAACATGTTCTGCAGATTCCTCGCCCAAAGGTCTGAGGACACCACTTATAGGCACGTGTTCCGAATCAGTTTAGCGCAGACAAAGCCCAGTCAAATACCTGACCTATCACATCACAGTTTTTAAACGGTCTCCGTTTTGAAAGCATTCAGAACAGACAAAAGGATAGCTATTTGTAGTTATCTGCCCCTAGCTTTACGCACCAAAAACCTTTTTGGAGGTCTTGTTTTTGGTTAACTGAATTGGATCAGAACATGCAAGCCCATGGACTGTTATCAGACGGTTTTGCTAGAAAACCTAGATGCATTATTTTACAATTTTTCTTCCTTGGAAAATTGTTGATTTTAATCAGACTGGAGAAGGAAGAGAATCAACAGGGCGGCAACATGTACTCCTTGCTCTTAACTATGTATCTAGTATATATAGGAAGATAATGAAACACTAGAGGTACAACACAAAGCCTCACCTGCTGACTCTGCTGGGGTTGAAGAGTTTCGGTGGTGGTTTGAACATGGTCGGTTGCTTGTCCTTGAGTGCGTCGTGCATGTACATCATCCTCTCCTGGATCAACTCTCGCATCTTTTTCACCCACTGCTGCTTCGTGTCCAGGGAGGAGGCCTGCAGACAGGAAAGAGGAAAGTTGTAGTCATTAGCAATTTTGTACTGTATATATGTGTATGGGATAAAGCCCGTGTTGACCTTTGGTTTAGCTTTATTTGTTTTGTTTTTTTAAATTTTTATTAGCCATTTAAATTGACAAAGTAACACTTTTTCGAGCATATTTCATACACTGCATATACAGGAATGAAAATTGACTTATATAGCACCTAAATTTCTGGTTTATCTTTGACCAGTTTCTACTCCTCTTACAGGCTGAGTTTAACAAGGGCTGTTCTCTTATTGAATTTTTACAAGTATCATATTTCATCCAACATCTCACACTAATTACGTATTAATTAGGGATCGGTCAAAAATTATATTTTTAAAAGATTTTAATCCTTCACACCAGTTAACTTTCATTAAATTTCATTTTAAATACCGTAATCTCATTAGGCACTTATCTAGTTAATCTAGGTTATAAAACAGGAACTTGGTTGTACCTTGAGTATAATTCTGTAGTCTGAGATGGGTGCTCTACCGGTCCAGAGAGCAAACTTGGTTTCATCACCCTCTATGTGTTCAGTGATATTCACTTCAGAGATCTGCAGTAAATAGATTCAATATATGGCAATCATCCATTTGACAACAAGTTATTTACGACAACTCAAATTTTGCACAAATGATTGATTGAATAAGCTTCATGAAGATTTTGTGGATAACAACTTCTTTAATGTGAAATACACGTTTCGAAGTATATGCTCACTCCTAAAACAGGTGGAATGTAAGGAAATAACAAGATGTAATACATATAGAATACTAAACGATGTCCCGTTTGATAACATGTTTATTAAACGAGTGGATGGTTTGGTATTTTAACGAGCGAAAGCGAGTTAAATACCGATGCCATTCACGAGTTTCATAAACATGTTATCAAACGGGACCGAGTTTAGTATTTTATTTATTACTCAATGATGTAAATAGCGCTGAATTGCAAGAAAATCGTTTTAGCAACGCTGACTTGCAAATAGGTCACCGGCTATTGCAGTCGCGCGGCTTACTTTGTGACGTCAACCAAAAACGATTATGACGTCACGCTCCGATTGTGACGTTACGGCAGCACGCGGTGGTATCACACATGTGTGTAACCAACTCATTGTTATCAAGTTTCCCCCCACACGTTCTCTTTAAGCATTTAAAAAAATCTAATATATGTGTCATTTATTACACGAGTTTTAATTTTGTTTTCCCAACATTCGCGCTCACAAAATCAAGGTTCGTATTTAATGAATTTCGCATTTTTGGAATAACCCTCATAAACATATCACGCGACGTTCAAAATGGCTACCGTTTGCCGGTCGCTGTGAATGACGAGCTTGAGGACTTGTATTTATTAAAAGGAAGCGTTATAGTCGATGGTAATTGTCTCATTAGGGTAAGGAATGCACATTCTAGTTATCGACGTAGGTGTGCAGATGATATGACATATGTATTTCTTATTTTACATCAAAAAGTTACGCTCGGTGTTCAGAAGCGGCTGACCATTGTGTCAATGACATTGCGTTTGCTCGCCTTCTCAACTGCATCAAGTGTCGCTATTTGAAAAGATCTTGATACTGACGCAGTTTGTCTTGCTAATCTATCTGATGTAACTCTAAAACACGCTACAGGAAAAAATTAACTTGATTGTATCAGTTATTTTGATTTCCACAAGTAGAGCACACGGCCTTTTGTTCGGATAGATTGTGACGTCACAATGTAGATGTGTCAATACGCGGTGAAGCGGCGCTAAACTCAGAGGAGATTCAATCCAGAATTGATCACGTTTGATTTTGCTGGAGAACCAATCAGAATAGAGTATCCAGCAATGTCATGGTAGAATGTACAATGATTTGTTGATTGAATGATGAAAATATTTCCATGGTTGGTCAACTTCAGTAACGGAATGAATACAACATGTTTGTAACTTTTCCTCTTTCAAATTTACAATCTTGACAAAATGTCCATTAAAATATTTTCAAAACATTTATTTACATTGAGTAATGTAGCTAGTCAAATTTCATGTTAGAGATAGCGGTTCAAGGTCTGTGACACTGTGAAGTAGGCACCAGGGCCTCCATTTGCTTATCTTGTGAATAGCAAACTTGACATCCAAACTACTTGGAAACAGATTAAATCTGTGCTTATACTTCATTTGGGATATCTTGCATACACTCCCACCCCCTCAGGATATGGCACTGCCGACTGATCACATGGATGGAGAGATTGAGCCTGGCACCTTCCATGCTATAAGAGTTTTCAGGCCTCATGTGCAAATAATCGAAGCTGCTACTCACCATTAATTTAAATTTGTACATATATTTAGATTTGCCAGTGCTGTCCTTGACTTCCTTGGCAAAGATGAGACAGACGTCAAAGAGGAAGATGTGTCTCTCGCGCCCCTTCTTGATGATTTGTTTGGGGTCCCAGACGGTGAAGTTGTCCTGCAGAAGCACCTCCCCCAGAGCCTCCAGACTCTCCTCCATACCGTCCAACATACTCAGGTGCATCGCGTCGTTCGCCTTCTTCGGCACGTTCAACATCACCTCTAAACCATCCTGCGGAGAGAGAGAGAGGAATGTTCATGATATATTTGCATCATTCATACATATATTCTGTTATCTGCTCAGGTGAACTTCGTTTAATTCATCTCTAAACCATTCTGCAGGGGGAGAGAAGTAGTTTTCTTGATCTACTTTAATTCATTCATTTATTCTGTTATATGCTCAGGTGAATCTTATTGTTTTAGTTCTTTGGGACATTCAACAAAAGTTAAATTGGTTATGTTGCATCTAATTAAATGTATAATAATGTTTCTCATTGTTTTCTTTCACCATGTACACACCATTCTAAAAATCAACAAATTTAAGTAACATTTGGCTGCACAAAGAAACAATACCCGGTATGTCACTAGACTTGGATGCAAGACCAATGTTCATGTTGAAGAGGAAATAAGGATAGTACACTGTGTATTGATTGCACTGAAGAACTAAACAACATCAAAGTTTGGGTTTCAATAACATATTTCAGAACTATCAGAACCAGTTGTTAGATTTCTTAAAAGCTTCTATTTCCTGGGCATTCAAGTGTGGCAGTTGTTTCTGATACAAATTAAGTTTTCCCGTATAAAGGCTGAATCCCTGTAAAACTGTAGCCTATGATTTTCATGACAATCCTACTTAGAATGCATTCACATGCAATGTGTTGTAGAATTCGACAACCAATATAATTCTAGTATTGTCAAATATTCACCGATACTAATGATGTTGGTCACAAACATAGTCAAGTCAATTCAAACACAGAAGTAGTACTGTTCTCATGGACAGCAGTAAAGCTAAGAAAACCACTAGGTTCAAGCAATAAAGTTACAAAATACACGAGACGAAAGTGAGTACCCGGTATCTGAACTCACTGTAAACCCTGCTATCTGGCATTCCTCTCTTACTTAACAGCTCTTTGATGATAAACAACTGTTTGTGGGAAGAAACTTTGATTGCAAGAATGGTGAATGCACATTTATAACATCATTAGAATACATGGTTGCGTGATTTGTGTAGCACTGATCAGGGGAGGAGGTTTAAAGAGAAACAAATGCCCAGAAATGAACAATGCATGGAGAATCAAAATAATTTGTGTGGCATTGTAAAGCTTTTTCTGTAATAATTTGTGTTCTGGCAAGTATTTCTGGAGTTTTACTTGAAATAACAGCATCAGACAATAAACAGTGCATGGTGAATAAAATTAACGTGTGTGGCATTGTAAATTTGTGTTCTCTTATAATTTTGTCTCCTGGCAGAAATCCTGGACACGCCAAACTTGGCTTGGTACCAGATATTGCACTTAAATGTACTTGTTCTCCATTATGGCAAGTAAAAGTGAGGAATAAGTAATTAAGGTATCATTCAGAGATGGATAAAGAAAACGATGGACAGGAAAAGTCAACAACTTGCCTTGATTGAAAATCCTATAAGGAAAACTGAGTTAATGACTGTACTCATATTAGAAATGAAACCCATAACAAAGTTGTAACACATTTTAATATCAGCTTATCTGTATTTACATCTATGATGTCCCTCTTAAAGTTCTACAGGATGTTGTGAAGAGTGATATCTAATGATCAAGAGAAATCAAAGCACCTTTGATCAGCGGAGCTAGATATTGGCACTATACAAATGTGTCTATGCACAAAGGTGCTTTGATTGCCCTCAATCATTGGATGTCACTCTAAACGACACCAGATTCAAACTAGATACACACTTAGCTAATCTTCATTTCCCTTCTGTGTTTCAGGAGCTGATTTTGATTTGCTTCACAGCGCCCAAATGTCCCGACATTCAGTCTGCTCACCTTTATTTCACCCATATTCCTCACAGCAAGTGAGGAGCTGGTACCACATATACACCAAGCTCACCTTTATTTCGCCTGTGTGTTCCTCGCAGCAAGTGAGGAGCCGGTACCTGATATACACTAAGCTCACCTTTATTTCGCCTGTGTGTTCCTCGCAGCAAGTGAGGCGCTGGTAACACATATACACCAAGCTCACCTTTATTTCACATATGTGTTCCTCGCAGCAAGTGAGGAGCCGGTACCTGATATACACTAAGCTCACCTTTATTTCACCCGTGTGTTCCTCGCAGCAAGTGAGGAGCTGGTACCACATATACGCTAAGCTCACCTTTATTTCGCCCGTGTGTTCCTCGCAGCAAGTGAGGAGCCGGTACCTGATATACACCATGCTCACCTTTATTTCGCCCGTGTGTTCCTCGCAGCAAGTGAGGAGCCGGTACCAGATATTTATACACCAAGTTCACCTTTATTTCGCCCGTGTGTTCCTCGCAGCAAGTGAGGAGCCAGATAAACACCAAGCTCACCTTTATTTCGCCCGTGTGTTCCTCGCAGCAAGTGAGGAGGTCCTTGAGGAGCAGCTGGTACTTGGTGATCCTCTGGACAGGTTTGATCAGGAATGATGCCACTGGGTCGTTCAGCTTGTGTTTGCTCTGCATCTCCTAAAGGAAAACCGTAAACAATCGTGTAAAAATTTCAGTACACAAAATTAAATATAGTCTTACTGGCAGTAGACCTGTTTTTATGAAAATTCAACAAGGCCTTCTCAAAATCTGACAACTGGGTTTAAAATGATACTTGGCAAGGAAAATGTATTGACTGTTTGTTCACTAGCTAAAATATACAGATAATATGATCACATATTTGACTAGCTAAAATGAGTTTGGACTAGTAAGCTCAGAAATGCACACTAGATGTGTTGATATTTTTTATATCAGAAAAGGCGTGGGTGAGATTCTGTGTTAATCTGCTAGACTGATAGGGTGTTGTTTTTCTGCGTGTGGCATTTTGTCTACCTGAAAATAAGTTGCTAATGATATTACAAGACAGAAGATAACTCCTACAAGATAATAACTCACATTGAAGATAAGATTTATGTAACTTAATTGCCTGTTACCACTCAGTATTGACTACAGCCTAATTAAATCCCTACATTGACGTAACTCACAGACAAAATACCACACAGTGATGTCATCACTTCAGTATTATATACCAGCAAATAAAAGCTAAGTACCAAGTAAGAAAAACATTCAGAGCAAAATTGGATAATACCACATGAAGAACTTGCAAGGAAAATGAGTTCTATGGATATACATGAATATATGGATACTAGTCTACTACTTGAAAGGGTTAACGAGAGTCATCAGAAGATGACATATCCCACCGGTTCCACAAAATTTGTAAAACACATCTTGTGTATCTACTACCGTCCTTCAGTAAGTGGGTATTACAGATTCTGAGTTTCAGGTATGTTAAGGGTTTTAGACTTCTGCTCCAGAAGCAGTCAAAATCAACAACAACCAACATCCCTCTCATGTTTCGATGGAAACAGAAAAAAATTAAATTTTCAGAAAAAATCTGAAAATATCAAAAGGCACCACTTCAGTTAGTGGGTAATACACATGCAAAGTTTCATTAAGATATGATGAACAGGTTTGGAGCTGTGCTCCGGAAACGAACCTGTCTCTGAACAAAGTCCAAATTCAACAAGTTTCTATGGAAACGAAAAAACAAAATTTTTTCAGAAATCTGAAAATATCAAAAGGCACCACTTCAGTTAGTGGGTAATACACATGCAAAGTTTCAGGAAGATATGATGAACGGTTTTGGAGCTGTGCTCCGGAAACGAAGCTGTCTCTGAACAAAGTCCAAATTCAACAAGTTTCTATGAAACAAAAAAATATAAAATTTTCAGAAATCTGAGAATATCAAAAGGCACCACTTCAGTTGGTGGGTAATACACATGGAAAGTTTCAGAAAGATATCACAAATGGTTTTCGAGTTCTGCTCCGGAAACGAAATGATTACGGACGGACAGATGGACAGGGCGATGACTATATCCCACGGTATAACATACCGGTGGGATAAAAAATAATTAAGTGTCAATAAGCCATGAACATGCAAAAGGCTATTTTCTCCAAAATAATTCACAGATTTATGTATGAAATTCAACACAATTTGGTAGTATTTTTTAAAATTTAATCAAAGGTAAATCTTATAATACAGATTTTCATTAATAAAACTATTCCAGAGCATGATGGTTTAAAGTGACAGTAAGTATTGTTCATAAAATTGTATTTGGCTCTGATAAGTGCCCAAATACTATATGTGATGTGTTCAAATCATTTCAATCGACTTGCAGACATATTCCCAAACACTAAATATGGGGATATCACTTCTTTTCAATGAAAATTGAGTAACAGCCTTATACAACTTAAGAAGTTGATAATTATGCATCTCATTAACATGTAATTAGTTGTATGACCTATCAAACATTATCAACCAAATTCGGTATTTATCTGATTAAGTCTAAGATAAGATTCTAAAATAATGTTGGACTAATAGGCTTGCACCAGCCACAGAACATTGTCCGGTTTTCAATCAATATCGTGACTTTTCACCTTAATTGTGTCACTATAGTGAACCCGTTAGCATAAACATAATAGTTATATAGCTAACAGTCAATATTTTTCGCTATAATAACATCATTGATAACTTTTGATATATGTAACATACTTATAATGTCCCTTTAATAGAATTGAGCAATGGGTGACTTTTCCAAATCTGTCTAAAAGAGTTTACCCAGGATAAATAATCAAATCACTATTGAATTGTTGGCTCAGTTTCACATTACACTGCTGTATTTTACTTACAGACATTTGTTATTTCTAGATAACACTATTGAGTTATGCAGGGACATTGCATTATCCCTTGCTCATCACTATTGATTATTTACAACAGAAACGTCATCAGTCATCTGGATGGCAATCAACATTATGATTAACCTCTTTCTTGCAAAGGAAACTCATTAACGATTAAGCATGCAATCATTACCTAGGTAGTCTGTCGCCCAGACAACAATTCATAATCTGTCAATGTCAAAATTCAAATTAACCAAGTTTATAATTGAAATATAGAGATGTCATTAATTTCTTTTCTTCATTTCTTATGAATTTTTTTTTCCCAGTCATCGACAAACATCCGTAAGCGTCATGAGGTTTAACTATGGCCGAAGAAAAAGTATGACAACAGGTTTACTTTTGCAGAGCATTAACTATACAACTGAAGGTAAACTACAGTTGGCAGATAACTTGAGGGTTAACTATGGGAAGAGGTTAAATACATGAGAAATGTTTAACTATGACTGAGGATTAACTATGGCCGGAGTATAAATTAACTAAAAGGTAACTATGATTGAGGCTTAACAAAACTAGGTATTTAGCTGTATGACTACTGAGTTTTAGCTATGACTCAGGTTTAACTAACACAACAGGTTAACAACATTGTAAATGTTTAACTATGACAAAGACTTTACCATGGCAAAGGGTTAACTACTGCAGTGGGTCGACTATGGAAAAGGGTTAACCATGGAAGGTGGTTAATATTATCTGAGGGTTAACATGTCTACAGGTAACATGCTTAACCTTCTGCCTTATGTCATCTTCAGAAGGAAAACAGTTAATCCAAGAAAGTTTCACAGTTGAAACAGGTAAGAATGTAAACTGTATTAACTTAGTGTTTGAGGGGCATTTAGAAGTTGAATACACTGTATAAGGCAACAGTATTTTCTGGATAACAAATTCTATATTGTGAAGATACACTATGTCTCGGTGTATATGCTCACACCTTCATCAGCTGCAATTCTTCACAATAAAGTACTTGTTGTACAGAAAATCGTTTTTTCTTCTGTTGACTAAGCCCAAAAGATGACAGGTGATAAGTTAAGAAGTTTGTGATCAGTCAACAATGAAAGACAAACAGATCATGCATCACAGAATGTTGTGGAGAATTGTTAACACTTTAGTACCTCAAAGAAGCTGCCAGCTTGGTCCACTAGTAAAGCATTGGAATCCGGCTTGTTCTTACAGTACGTCACATAAATAGAGAACTTCTCAGCCTGAAAACAAAACATATTTAAAACTCATATTAAAATCAAAGACATTGAATTTCAAATATCGTCTTTATCATACATATTTTTGGAGAATTTTATAAGCTTTTGGCCAAAGTGCATTCAGTAAGGATTCATATTTTGTAAATGATGTATCATATTCAATTTAAAGTTGTTAAATTTTTTTTATTGATAAATGATATTAGATCAAATTAAAGAAATCAAAATACAAACTTACCCAAGTCACAAAACAATGACCAACATCTTCAGGAATTGTTTCATATTTTTCCAACTCCTTAAGAAATATACTGAAACATAACATTATTTATATTACGTACGTTTTTACTGTATATTATTACTTACTAAAGCAGGCAAGGATTTGCCAGGTATTTAAGTTTTCATACTTGTCAAGGTAATTTACGTTTTTCAAACATAACTTGCATTTAAATGGTTGATGGAACTTCTTTATTGCCATTAAAGAATTACTTAGATCTCTGTCTAAACAAATACAGTATTTGTAAACAATCAATTTGAACGTGAGAAAGACATATTCGTCATGACAAAAAAATTAACTTCAATCAATTTGAATGTAAAGAACTCTTCTGTTTCAAGAAAGAACATTTACCTTTTATGGAATTCATAGATTTCATCCAGGTTTCCAAATATCACTTTTCTTTTGCCATGGATGCCAGCAGGTGGGTTATTACTAGCTTCGTCCATGGCATTCATATAGCACTGTAACAGAGTTTATATCATATAGCGCTGTAACAGAGTTTATATCATATAGCGCTGTAACAGAGTTTATAACATATAGCGCTGTAACAGAGTTTATATCATATAGCGCTGTAACAGAGTTTATAACATATAGCGCTGTAACAGAGTTTATATCATTATAGAGCTGTAACAGAGTTTATATCATATAGCGATGTAACAGAGTTTATATCATATAGCGCTGTAACAGAGTTTATATCATATAGCGCTGTAACAGAGTTTATATCATATAGCGCTGTAACAGAGTTTATATCATATAGTGCTGTAACAGAGTTTATATCATATAGCGCTGTAACAGAGTTTATATCATATAGCGCTGTAACAGAGTTTATATCATATAGCGCTGTAACAGAGTTAATATCATATAGCGCTGTAACAGAGTTTATATCATATAGCGCTGTAACAGAGTTAATATCATATAGCGCTGCAACAGAGTTTATATCATATAGCGCTGTAACAGAGTTTATATCATATAGCGCTGTAACACAGTTTATATCATATAGCGCTGTAACAGAGTTAATATCATATAGCGCTGTAACAGAGTTTATATCATATAGCGCTGTAACAGAGTTTATATCATATAGCGCTGTAACAGAGTTAATATCATATAGTGCTGTAACAGAGTTAATATCATATAGCGCTGTAACAGAGTTTATATCATATAGCGCTGTAACAGAGTTTATATCATATAGCGCTATAACAGAGTTTATATCATATAGCGCTGTAACAGAGTTTATATCATTATAGAGCTGTAACAGAGTTTATATCATATAGCGCTGTAACAGAGTTAATATCATATAGCGCTGTAACAGAGTTTATATCATATAGCGCTGTAACAGAGTTAATATCATATAGTGCTGTAACAGAGTTAATATCATATAGCGCTGTAACAGAGTTTATATCATATAGCGCTGTAACAGAGTTTATATTATATAGCGCTGTAACAGAGTTTATATCATACAGCAGTGAGAAAACAGTACAGGCACAGGTGAGGATTTTACGGATGATTCATTCACTTGCAAACAACTGCATTTTAGGCCGAATACTGATGTTAGTTTGGGTTTTAACAATGCTTTCAAAGATTATCTCAGTGGCTTGTATCATTGCAGAGAGACAATCTGCAACACCAATGTGGCTATGCATTGCAGTGAAACCTGACTTTATGTCAATTTTTATATAACTTATATAAACAGATCTAAAGTAAAATTCACCTTGAGACATGTTTCTAAATCTTTCACATAGGTTCTCTCAGTCTGAAGGAGTTCAGCCATGATAAATCTGTAACAAAAAAGTATAACTTAAGTATTGGAGTTCACTGATGGATAGGACATTGTGAGAATCAAAGATCGATGATTGTTGCATCATTGATTCATTGTTGAATTGTTGATTAATTAGTCATTTTAGTGAAATCACAAAAGAAACCTCAAAACCACTGAGGTACATCAGGGACAACAAACCTCCATTTGAAATGGTAACGGGATCAGAATCTAGTAACCATTCCAACACATAAACTAGAATTATTTAAGTCTTACTACCGTATTCTCGCGGGTATAAGACCAGGGGGCCCGGCAAACAAACATCTTGAAAACATGGGGGTGGGCTAGTATACGAGAGAGACCCCAACTCATGAGACCGAATCCAAGATGGCGGCTCGGAACTAACACAAATAGGCAAGGCATGTTACCGGCATAAAGAATATTGTACTTTGATGTTTCAAGTCTTTTAAACATAAACATAATATTATTAATATTCATTCATGTTATTTTTTTATATATATGATAATTATATTATGCACTTAAACATCATTTTTGTTTTTCAGAATTGTATGATCGGCGACTGGAAAAAACATGAAATCATTGCCATTAATTTTTTTATTTATGAATTTTGTATGCCATGTGTTTGGTTTAAAATGGTGTACAATGAATAAAAAATATAACATTCTTGAGTTGCGTTGTTGATAGTTGTGTACGTAGCTGACAAAATAATCCGGGAAAATTTAAATGTTGGGTATAAATTTAGCTACTCACGTCATCAAACATCGATGTAAGTTACACGTCCCGATTTGCTATTCATCATTACATAGCTTAATTATGATGTTGTCAATAATGTTTATGACAATTATGTACGTTATTTAGTCATAAATTCCAGAACAAATATCGTAATTTGCTTATGAACAATTTACAATTCAGTGTTGGAAGCGTCAATGCATGTCGACTGAAATGGCTTTTTTTTCAAAGGAAGTACAATATGATTGGTTGTTATATTAGTCTCGACCAATCAGAGCAGACTATCGTCATTACGGAATTTCCTTCCCGCAAGCGTGGTGTCACTCTCTCACACACACGATCTGTCACTAGGCTACATCATGTTGTTTAGGATATTGTTTTGATGTTTTATTTCATAACATAACATAAACACGATATTTATTTATGTCATTATGTTTATAAAATCGTAACTATATTCGTTTAACGCACAAATACATCGTGTTTGTTTTTCAGGTGAGTAGCTACGATCAGCGAAGCCATGATACTCGAGTAACTTTTTCTGTGAAATTTGTTATTGCCGTTGAATTAAAAAAATTGTGTACCATGAATTAAAACGATAACAATAAGCTGTTTTGTTGAAAAAAATCAACAAAATGTTTTCACTTTGAAGGTCGATTATTCAAGAACGAGTGCAGAATATAACGAAACAGATGGCAGATTATTGCGTCGGAACGAATGGCTAATTACTTATGCGAACTCTCATTGGTGGATAAAAGGGTGTGTCATCGATTCAAAATCTCATTGGCTGATATATTTGGCGACTCGTAGACATACGGTGCTTACTTCCTGGTTCGAATCGAAGTATTTAGACACTTCAAAATAATACGAAAAGAGGACAAACACAGAAAATATAACAAATATTTTATTTCACAACTATCTTCAAATCGTTTCCCTCAAGTGATTGTTTGAAAGACAAAAAGTTTGTGACGTTGTTCGCTCCAAATATGGCGGTCATGACTAAACACGTGAGATAAATTTTTGTCAGATATGTTTACAGATGCCATTTTCTACTTGGATGTTATAATAACTTGACTGCATATCTATATTTTACTACCATATCATACAATGAAAATTCATTTAGCCTATTCGTTTATGGTGTTTGATATTCTTTTTAATAATTACGGTATCGTAACTGCACGAGACTTGACAGCTCGCAGGGAAGTACCAAGTTCATGTTGTGTTTTGATTTACGTAGGCCTACACAAATATAATTAATGAAAGATATAACCCAAGTTATAAACTAATATTATAGATATATGTAATGGATCCAATTATTAAAATATATACGATAATTAAACTGTCACAATAAGAATATGAACACGTAACACAAGACGATAACATGACAAATCAAACTTTATTGTATGTCCGAGAAATGAAATCTGTGCATGAATAGAGACATCGTTGGACCATGGAACATCTGTCAAAATGGGGGGTGGGCTATAACTAGGGAATAAGCCCAACCAGGACAATCCTCTTAAAAGTGGGGGTGGTCTTAGGCTCAAATATGGACTTATACCCGCGACACTACGGTATGACCTGGCAAGAGAAAATTCAGTTTTGCAGGGCATGGGTGAAGTTGCTCCATCCAGGTATGGAGGCGGAAGCTGAGCATAGGATCAGAGGATTGATATAGCCTAGCGGAAACAAATATCTCAGAACAGCAGGTTTTCTCTGGTAAAATTAACTTTAAATAATAAAATTCTACAATGAAATTAGTACTAACTCTCTTCTCCTGGCCGACTTCCTCTTCTCCTCCGTGAGCTCCTTGGGCGTGCCCTTTTGTTGGAGCTTCTCCTCGATGGAGCCGTCACTCTGTCTCTGCTCCTTCTGGTCCTCCTTCTCTGTCTGCTCCTGGGAATAACAGGTCATATTCTTGTTAGAGGTGGGATAACAGGTCATATATACTAGTTACAGGTGGGATAACAGGTCATATATACTCGTTAGAGGTGGGATAACAGGTCATATATACTAGTTACAGGTGAGATAAAATGGGTTATCAGCTTCCAGGGATATTATACTTTTATTTCTAATGGACTTTTTTTTTATTTCTTCTTGACTTACTTCTGATGTCCCAATGTTCAGGATTGGGAATTGTTTTTTACATAAATAATGGACATATTTTGAGGTAACTAAATAATATTACAGTGCATGCCAATGTTCTTATATTTCAGCTATCCTTATACCTTACCTCTTTCTCTGTAACCCCTAGTTTGCTTTCCAACTGTTGTCTGTATTTCTCCATGCGCGACGAGAAGTCCTTGTACCGCTTGTCGACAGCGGCACACCACTGCATGATATTGGCTGCGTGGATATTCCCCTTTGCAACAAACCCATCGGCCAACTGCAGCAGTAGCTTCACATTCTCTTTGGTTTCCTGAAAATATCAGCAATGAATTAGTGCTTTGACAAGATAATCAAGATGTGTCAAGATGTGAAAAGATGAAAGTTTTCAGTTTAGAATTTACATGTATATAATAACTTTACAGTAGCTGATTCAATAAATACTTTTATTCTTTATTTCATACATTTTCTAAATTATATTATTTATTTTACATATTCTAAAATACAGCACGACTTACTTTAGCTCGATTCCTGAAATCATAATGTTCTTTAAGTAGAGCCTCAGTCTCCTGTTTGTTGGTGCCGACGTGCGTGTGAGAGCTGAGGTACGCCTCGCCATAGTCGTGGATCCATTCCAGAGCCTGGTAATAAACATCATGTAAAGTTATAATAAATCAAATTTGGGAGAGATGATAATTAAATGCTAAAAAATGGTTGTAAATCTAAAGTAAAGCCGCACATAAACAGTTTGAAATGTTACTTAATAATCAGAATTTCCTCTAGAAATGATGTAGGTTTGTAGCAGATATATCTTCATGATTAAAGTTTCAACACTTTCACTGATAAGTGGCACTTCTATTCTCAATTTACAGAAATCACATTTTGTTAATATGACCAAAGACTGAAATATAAGTCACCCGAGAACACTTTGAAAATGGCTAAAGGGTTATTCAAACTCTTCAAATGACTTCTCACCTGTTTGGCGCTCTGTTCGAAGAGCAGGAACTGCTGACACTGGTCGAGCTTTCGCTTCTTGTAGGTCCAGAACTCTATCACAATGTTCTCCTGCTGTAGCAGCTGGTCCAGGGTGGCTGTAGGGAGGAGAGCACGTCACAATCACGGAGATCACAATTATACAACACAACACGGAAATGCTAGGAATCATCTGTGATTGGTTTGGGGAAAAACGGCTGGTACCCATACCCTTGCATCCAGCCTTTGTTCACATTGAAATATAAAACATAATATATCACATAAAATCACAAATGTTAAGTGACGTGATGTTTTAATCCTACTTTCAAAATGTTTTCACTTTTAACTTTGTCGCTAGTTACTGAGTAATTTTTGGGAAAAAGCATGCAATAATATGTGGCAATGTATTAATGTGAAACCTAGAAGCGTTCACTTGAAGAGTATGTACTGTATTGAACAGCATTGCATTGCACCCAAACCTTGTTTCATAGAACACTTCACCACCATTCCCTACCATAAAGTTACCAAGGGAATCATTCAAAGACTAAATCTCCCTCGATATAAAGACAATCACTCATCACCGTGTGATCCAGTACTTGAAAAATTATGATAAAGTTTATTAATATTGTCTGCCTGTTTCAAATTTCATTTGGCTTTTCCACAAAAAGTTTGACAAGCATGCAAACTCAGCGTACCTTTAACATGTCCCTCGGGACTTCTGAACTTCATCTGCATTCCCAGGAAGTGGAGGTTTCTGTTCACATACTTCAGGAAGGTTTCAGCTGTTCTCCGAGCGAGAGTGCAGGCCTGAAGCAAATATCAGAGTTAGACATTTGTAAGGATTTACTTGGCGAATGTTGCTATTCTATATCTGAAAAGGGTAGGTATCAAAAGGAACATCATGTAATGCAGTGTATGAAATAGGCCAAATATCTGTCCATCCCGAAACTATGATTTTGTCAACTTATATGGTAAAATTTAACAAAATTCTCACAAAGTTACCAGTCCAGATCAAAAGTAACAAGGTTACAGGGTGTCAGACAGGCCTTGTTTCATACACTAATTTGTTGGCAGTTGTGTACTCCCTAAGAAGATGAGACAGATGTGAAAGGATATTTGTCATAATGTAAAATGCCATGAGCAAGCTTCAGAATATTTTATTATCAAATGAGGTTCCCAAGTATAACTTGGAGCAATTGTAAAATTAAAAAAATGTCCTTGCTTCCCTTTTTTAAACAATTGTAAAATATACAGAAAGTTTATTTGCTAATCTTTTTTTCTAAACGTAAACATCTATAAAGAATGTCATGATACCTTGAGGAAGGCTTCCTTCTGTTCATTATGCTTGTTGATGAGCTGCACGAGGTATGCAACTTTGTCCTGCACGTGCGCCTTCTCTGAACTGCACCAGTCCTCGTCCCGCTTGTAGTCTCGATCCAGCGACTCCAACACAGACCATACCTGATGAATAACGAAGTTAAATTAAAATGAGGAGATTTTTTCATAACTAGATTAACCACAATTAATTTTCAGAGAGCTTGTTATTGTGTAACGCCAATTTGACAATATTGCAGCCATTAGCGATGAGTAAATCACCTTGAAAGGTTCTAAACATGATGACAAAATTCAGATTACATCAAATTGTAATGTACAAAAATCTTTTCAGGAGAAAATAACAAAGTATAATTTTCAGAACCATGACAACTCAATAGATCACCAAGTAAAGTTTTAAAATAAAATCTTCAATGTTCTTCCTTGGAACCACAAATCTTTCATTTTTTTAAATCAGACTATATTGCAAAATCTGCAAGAAAATTATCGATTTGGGTCTCAATCGCTTTATTCAATACATTAACATATAGAAATTAATTCCAGAGAACATTTGAGAAGCAATAGTGATAAAGTTAAATCAAAATTTTCGACATTTGTTATTTGATCACAAAATCAAGCAAGCTAACTAATGCCACTATCTAAGCTGAAGATAAATACTCTGATACCTGTTCTGCAGTCTTGTACCAGTTCATGGATGCCATGACGAGTTTGTGTCTCTCCTCCGCGTGGTACATGAGTTGCTGCCAGGCGAGAGTAACGTTCTCAGCGATGGCGCGGACCAGCTCCGAGTTGTAGTGTTGTCCCTGGATCATGGCTTCAGCTTTCTGTGTCACCTGAACCACGCTAATGTGCGTCTTCTGTAAACCACAAACTTTCATGTTGTAGATTCATTTCAAGATTGGATATCCCCCTTTACCTGCTGATTTATCCTTTTAACTCTGTGTACAGGAATGCTCTGGGACAACCTATCTTTATACAGTGGCCCATCCATGATTATTTCAACAGCTAAGAGGCCATGATTGCTGTCATTGACCACTCAGAATTGTTTTGAACTGATTAATTTAGCCGTGAAAGTATTTGAAACCATTGCTTAGTAACCGAGTAACAGGAATCACTTGTTATCAATTTGAAGAATCACTGTTGCCTTTGGTTAATGACAGGCATATTCATAAGCATGTAATGGTAAAGCAAAAATGATGCATGACACATATTCTTCATTGCAATTCATATTCTAGTGCAGTTGATGGAAAAGTGATAATCTCAAAAACATAGAATAATTCAGTTTAACAATTTTTAGATTTAAACAAGTCTAAAATAAAATAACAAGAAAAAGAAGACTTTACCTCAATGGCCATCATGAACTGTTCGTGTTCCTTCTTGAGTTGTTCTGCCTCCAGGAGTGAGTTGGGACACATGAAGCTGGCGGTCAGCATGGACTCTCCGTTCCTCACCCAGCAGATCACCTGCACACAATGGTTACCAGTTACACATGGATACATGGACACACAGACATAGATCATTGATCATTGAGTACTGAGTACTAGAGTATCATACAGACCTTGGGATATGTTGAGGTCTTAAAAGATCGTCAATCGTCTGGTTCACAATGTGAAAATTGCAAAATTTATTTAGGAATCCTGGTTACATTCTTCTCCCAGAGAGGACAAAATGTATATCCATACCAGATGGACACTAATTTTTTGATAGACATTTAGAAATGGAATACAGAAGTAAAGCAAATGTCTGGACAACAACTTCTTTACTGTGAACATACAGAACATCTCGCTCACTTCCTCATCATGTTGATCCAGGTAAGCATGTACTCCGAAACATTGTCTATGTTTGCAATAAAGAAGTTATTGTCCCGAAATCTTGCTTTTCTCTAAGGGACATGTTCTGCCAATAATTCACAGCATACTACATGCTTACTCCAACATCTGGTTGATCCAAAGCATATACTTCAAAACATGTAAGTTCACAATAAAGAAGTTGTTACCTAGGAATATTGTATTGCTCAGAAGGACATTCTTTGCCAATACTTCAAAAACCGAGCATGTCCACTCTTACCTGTCTGGCCTCTATCTCAAAGTTGCGGAGCTGGACGCACTGTTCGAGTCTGATGCGCTTCTGTTCGGCAAGAGCCTCCAGGTCCATCTCTCGCTCGTGTAGGTACTCCAGCAGAACCTGGATACGTGTCGGAGCATCGTACTGGGAGTCCGACATCAACTGTACTCCAGAACTCTCAGTTAGCTGCAGAGGAGAAGATGTGCGTAAGAATTTAACAGATCATTTTGTGCAAAATCCTTTCTGTGGGGCTGAACTACAATAGTCATTACATGAGGGGGGTTATCCAGTTTTATGGCAATATTCAAAACTATTCTTCATTCAATATGTAATAGGTGAGGCTTTCACCTATATCGCGGCTGCTAGTATTATGGCAGGGAGAAAGCCCGCAACGACATGTGGCTATGCATTGTGGTGAAACCTGCGAGCATCGGCTGGAACTAGCGAACCACGGGTGGTACTGCACTGAAAATCAGTGTAGCATTTCACCCAAACCTTACTGCGCGTAGAACAGTTCTCTACTGCAGAGAAAGTTGCCAGGCCCCTGGTGGGAATCGAACCCGGACCTCTTGATCCGAAGCCGAACACACTAACCACTGCGCTATCCTTCTCCCAATATGTAATAGGTTCATTGAAACAATCACTGAAATCTCTAATATTTTTTAAGCTACTTTAGTACTATGATAGTCGTAAGTGTCATACATTAGCATTGACTTACGGCTATCTTAGGCTAAGAGGGCGCTAATATATTGATGCATAACAAAACTAATTTCATTGTACTACATTGCAGAAAGAGATAACACATAACTTTGCTTCCCTCTCTGTCAACATCTTATATTTTTACATTTTGTTCCAATGTTGGAATCACCCAGCAGAGAAATGGTCCAGTAAACTACCAGTCTTTGATGATCTATGTGGTTTCTTTCAAAAGAGGACATGGTCAAAGAGTATGCTGAGATATGTGTTCATATACATGCTGCTTATTCTATAAGAGCTCAGTGGTACATGGTTGCATACAGACAGGAGAATTCATTGAACAACTGTGTTGTTGCTATAGCACTGTGACGCTTCAGTGCAACAAAGCCACACAAAATAGTCCAGCTGAATTGACATGCAAGACATTTCAATATTTAATGGACCCATTCTATCCTCATACTCCTTCAATAGAAACATTGTAAAACAATTACCCTAATCGTAGTCCTGGAGAACCTGTACATCTTGTTTATATCTCAACTTCTTCCCGAATTCATACAAGTATTCGAGGTATAACACTGTGGCAACATATTGAAACTGTTCAATAGGTCAATGTGACATTGATCCACGCTGCTTGTAAGATGCACACCATCAATAAGAAAGCAGCTGGATAGGGCTTCCACGGGTCCAAAATATTGGACTCGAGTACTCGAGGGGTTGGACTCGACTCGGACTCGAGTACTCGAAATAAATACCTTTCAGCTAAGTTGCGGCATGTCACAATAACATTTTGTTAGTCTTTGAGGTTTTAGATTATGCATACAGTGAAACTCTGATATACCATGAAGTTATTTATTTAGGCTATTTATTTTCTGTCTCAGTGATAAAGGCATGCAGATGACAGACAAGGAAAATTCCAATAAAATAATATTTACTTATGTTCTCCTTCAGTGACAAAGGCATGCTGTACAGATGACAGAAAGGGTACCGTTGAATAAATGAAAAAGAAAGATACTATTTATCCAATGTGAACAATTCGTAGACAAATTCACATCCCTACTAAGAAATGGACCGCTTATAGATTTACATTCCTTCACATACCATATTTGGATTGAGTTACCTCCAAGCAAAATTCTCGCATTTTGATTGGTTATACCCCTGCTGATTTGACCATACACTTGACATGGACTATTTTACCTCATATGTCGGTGTCATGATCATTATTCTGTAGTGATATAAGATTTCAATTATTGCCTTTTTATTTAAAAAATATACTGAAATAATAACAATATGCATTTATTTTACCTTATGAAAAAGCGTAACATTCAGTATTAGATATGAAACCCGTCTTCTGTCGCTTGTCAACACGACCAACATACAATTGATAAACACAAGTTTATATTTGACATCAGTATATCGACCAATTTGACCATATAAGCTTCATATGTATTTACATTTGTTGGTATAAACTTCATCTGATATCATCAATTCAATGTTTTATTTGGTTGCATTGCACGAGTTTAACTGAACTTTGTGGCTGTGATACTGAAAGTAGTCGATGCGACCAAGGCTGGTGTCACTGTTCACTTGTAACTTAGTATAGAACTTGTCCCTCAGGTACCACGACATACGGGGTCCACTGCAGTTGTTGTTAAATATTCAGGCACGACATGTTCAGTGTATATAACTTGCACAAGGTGACTTAAATTATTGTGAAATTAATGTGATCTTTTACCGAGTCCTCGAGTCCCAGAAAATGGACTCGAGTCCAGCTAAACCCGACTCGTGCTCGAGTACTCGAGTACCCGTGGAAGCCCTACAGCTGGATTTCATTTGCAGTGTCATCAAACATTCCCAGATGTCACTAGTTTCAAGGTCCCCTGGCATTCCTCCCCTGTTATTCTTTCTATGGTCGATATATTGTTTTTACATATTATTATTCTATTATAATTATTATATTCCTCATATCTGTGAGAAATGATGTGAGAAATAAATAAAACCATCATTATCCATAAAATCCCTTCTATAATACCATAAGATATAATTATTGGAGGTGGTGTTTCCATGTTTCTCACTCAGAAGAGAGCATTTTCAATGGTGCTGAAGTGTTGACAGGGGCAAAGGGTATAACGTATTTATTATCATGTCATCATTTGTACCTGACAGAGTTCCTGTCCTCGCTGCAGCACCTCGAAGGTGCAGTTCTGCATGTGCAGCACGCTGTCATTGTGCATCTGCAGCAGTTGCTCAGCCTTGCTTCCATCTGTCACCATCTCCATGTGCTGCAGCTCCTCCGACCACAGCTCTAGTTGCGAGGACACCTGCCGGGAAAGGGGTTATCAGAGTTATAACATGGGCAAGTAGGTGGTACATCTGTCGAGGGAAGGGTTATAAGAGTTATAACATGGTTATATAGGTGTTACACCTGCCGGGAAAGGGGTTATCAGAGTTATAACATGGGCAAGTAGGTGGTACATCTGTCGAGGGAAGGGTTATAAGAGTTATAACATGGGCATGAAGATGGTACACCTGGAGGGGAAGGGGTTATCAGAGTTATAACATGGTTATATAGGTGTTACACCTGCCGGTTAAGGGGTTATCAGAGTTATAACATGAGCAAGTAGGTGGTACACCTGTCGGGAAAAGGGTTATCAGAGTTATAACATGGTTATATAGGTGTTACACCTGCCGGGAAAGGGGGTATCAGAGTTATAACATGGGCAAGTAGGTGATACAACTGCCGGGCAAGGGGGTATCAGAGTTATAAAACATGGTTATATAGGTGTTACAACTGCCGGGGAAGTGGGTATCAGAGTTATAACATGGTTATATAGGTGATACAACTGCCGGGCAAGGGGGTATCAGAGTTTTAAAACATGGTTATATAGGTGTTACAACTGCCGGGGAAGAGGGTATCAGAGTTATAACATGGTTATATAGGTGATACAACTGCCGGGCAAGGGGGTATCAGAGTTATAAAACATGGTTATATAGGTGTTACAACTGCCGGGGAAGGGGGTATCAGAGTTATAAAACATGGTTATATAGGTGTTACAACTGCCGGGCAAGGGGGTATCAGAGTTATAAAACATGGTTATATAGGTGTTACAACTGCCGGGGAAGAGGGTATCAGAGTTATAACATGAGCAAGTAGATGGTACACCTCCCACATTGGGATAGCCGAGTCATAAAACCATGTAGATGTTACAACTGCCAGAGAAAGGAGTATCAGAATTGTAACATGGGCAAGTATAAGTGTTACACCTGCTAGGGAAGAGGCTATCAGAGTTATAACATCGGCAAGTAGGTGGTACATCTGTCGAGGGAAGGGTTATAAGAGTTATAACATGGTTATATAGGTGTTACACCTGCCGGGAAAGGGGTTATCAGAGTTATAACATGGGCAAGTAGGTGGTACATCTGTCGAGGGAAGGGTTATAAGAGTTATAACATGGGCATGAAGATGGTACACCTGGAGGGGAAGGGGTTATCAGAGTTATAACATGGTTATATAGGTGTTACACCTGCCGGGAAAGGGGTTATCAGAGTTATAACATGAGCAAGTAGGTGGTACACCTGTCGGGAAAAGGGTTATCAGAGTTATAACATGGTTATATAGGTGTTACACCTGCCGGGAAAGGGGGTATCAGAGTTATAACATGGGCAAGTAGGTGATACAACTGCCGGGCAAGGGGGTATCAGAGTTATAAAACATGGTTATATAGGTGTTACAACTGCCGGGGAAGTGGGTATCAGAGTTATAACATGGTTATATAGGTGATACAACTGCCGGGCAAGGGGGTATCAGAGTTATAAAACATGGTTATATAGGTGTTACAACTGCCGGGGAAGAGGGTATCAGAGTTATAACATGGTTATATAGGTGATACAACTGCCGGGCAAGGGGGTATCAGAGTTATAAAACATGGTTATATAGGTGTTACAACTGCCGGGGAAGTGGGTATCAGAGTTATAACATGGTTATATAGGTGATACAACTGCCGGGCAAGGGGGTATCAGAGTTATAAAACATGGTTATATAGGTGTTACAACTGCCGGGGAAGTGGGTATCAGAGTTATAACATGGTTATATAGGTGTTACAACTGCCGGGCAAGGGGGTATCAGAGTTATAAAACATGGTTATATAGGTGTTACAACTGCCGGGGAAGAGGGTATCAGAGTTATAACATGGTTATATAGGTGATACAACTGCCGGGCAAGGGGGTATCAGAGTTATAAAACATGGTTATATAGGTGTTACAACTGCCGGGGAAGGGGGTATCAGAGTTATAACATGGTTATATAGGTGATACACCTGCCGGGCAAGGGGGTATCAGAGTTATAAAACATGGTTATATAGGTGTTACAACTGCCGGGGAAGAGGGTATCAGAGTTATAACATGAGCAAGTAGATGGTACACCTCCCACATTGGGATAGCCGAGTCATAAAACCATGTAGATGTTACAACTGCCAGAGAAAGGAGTATCAGAATTGTAACATGGGCAAGTATAAGTGTTACACCTGCTAGGGAAGAGGCTATCAGAGTTATAACATCGGCAAGTAGGTGGTACAATTGCCGGAAAAGTAGGTATCAGAGATATAACATGGGCAAGGATATAGGTGGTAGATCTGCCAGGATGTGGATATCAGAGTTATAACATGGGCAAGCATATAGGTGGTAGATCTGCCAGGATGTGGATATCAGAGTTTTAACATGGGCAAGCATATAGGTGGTAGATCTGCCAGGATGTGGATATCAGAGTTATAACATTGGCAAGAATTGATGTTAAACATGTAAGGCATATATGATCATTTCTTCAAACTGTGTATTTACCTCGAGTGCGTCCCTCTCAAAGATACGGAGCTGGAGACAAAGGTCGAGCTTCATCTTGCGGGCGGCCCATAGTTCCTCCAGCTGACTGCGGCTCTCGTTCAGTTGGTGTAACACACCTGCAATAGGAAGGGGACATTAGACTGGGACAAGTGATAGGCTAGGTTGTTGAGGGGGGGCTCACCACTGCTTTCAAGAGTATTTCATTTATATCATGAATGCTAGAATTATTGCAGGGAGAAAGCCTGCAATGATGTGGTGACTATGCATTGCGAAGAAACCTGCGAGCATTGGCTGAAACTAGCAAACCAGGGGTGGTTTACTATGCTGAAATTCAGTGAAGCATTACACCCAAACCTTACTGCATGTAGAACTGAACAGGTCTCCACAGTAGAAAAATAAGTGATAGAAATGAGGTGGTTTAGAGCAAAGGAGTTCACTGACATTTGTGTCAAAGACACTTGATGTAATGCATGTGTGAACCCAATTCTATCAATAGAAGATTTGTATGAGACAGGGACTTACTAAAAAAAAGCCTGTTTAGTGAAATTTACTGAGTTTGTCCTATATGCAAGATAGTCACTCTCTCACTGGTGAAATAACTCTTTTCCCTCAAGTTAGTTTAACGTGCGTACCAAACTAAAGCATTGTATTTTTCACATTTATTTCACAACATAAAAGTCTAAGGAAAATATGGTGATTTTATTGCACTTCTTTCAGTTTGAGTTACCCTGAGAGGGAAACAATTTATTGGGATAATCATCTACAACACTTGGAAAGACCTAAGACAGCATTGGACATCTTATTTTTGGGGATGATACAAACAAAAACACAAGAACAAGAACAAGGTTTCAGGTGAAACATATACATAGATACCGGTACTGGGATTATCACATCTTGTTTCAAATTATTCTTTGCATAAATAAAGGGGTACATTAAATGAACAGCAGCAGTTTTGCTTCTCTTCGGTACAATGTGCAGTATTGATGTTTAATACCTCATATTTTATATATTTGTAAACAAAATCTGTTTCTAGGTAGAGATGGTTCGGAAGGACTTTCAGACTGAGTTAAGGTACAGGACCCTCGATTCAATACAGAAGGCACCTACTCAAATGGTACTGCTTTTAGAGATTAAATATCTGATAAAGGTGTTTCAAACGATTGTTTATTGGGAAAACCTTTGGATCACACATACAACTACATGTATATAATCACTAAAATATTTGTGGTATAAACCATAAAACACAAATGTCAATCATTGTTATTTCATCTTCCTAAATTTGATATTTGTTGTAGAAAAGCTCAACAAGATGTAAAATTGAAAAATACATTCAGTGTATGAAACATGAATTATGGAATCATCTAGCTTTTCTTAAGCAATCCCTGTCTTACGTGCATGACCAGCAACAAATTATCACACACGTATGACAAGACAAAGCCACGACCAGGCTCCATAAGTCTACTCCAACAGGACATTTTAACTAAATTTTATTGTTTCAGCACTACTTTGATGTACAGTTTTTACACTACCTTGAGTACCTCATATAGACGTGAGACACACATAAAGGAAAGCTTGGGGTGACTCAGGTAACAGATAACATCAATAAAGTCTCCTATTTGATGAAAATTTAACTTTAATGTGGTTATTATTTGTACATGAATTTACTTCTTGAAAACAATGCCAACAAGGCTAGCCAAAGGTAAAGTTGGAACTTGAAAGGGTTACCTGCTTATCTCTAGGATAGCGTACCTTTAGCCAGTGGAAGTGATTCCTGTACATTGGCAACTCAGCATTGATTGGCACTGCTTAATCCAGCAGTTACAATTGTTAAGAGAAACAATTGTTCAGTCTCCATGTGTTGTAATATACAGATACAGTTATTTGTGCACTACAGATGAATCAGAAACACAAGAAGTCAGTCCCAGTGCAGATATGCTCCTTACACAATGCCTGAGTGCGCGCATTCTGTATGATTATGAGTTGCTCGAGAGTTTAATATGTCATATGCTTTTATTATTATCAAAAATTATCTGAAATGGAGTACTTTGCGAAAGGTATCAGAAAAACATTTCCTTGATGCTAATCAAATTTCAAAACATCTGCCCAAAAACATTTCCTTGTTTGTAATCTTAGTTCAAAAATATCTAACATTGGTCTAAGAGATATGAAAATATTTGTGATTGCCTCTTTCAATGATATTGTACTTGTATCACAGCAGCTACTATCACAACAGGGAGTAAGTTTACACTCAATAGTGTGGCCAACCTAACAACCCCCATCCCTCATTGTCACTATATATATGCATTGAGTAAAACTAACCAATTTGGCTGGTAATAGCAAGCATGGATGGCACAACACTACAGTATAAGGTAGTATGACATCCAAATTTAATCACATTAAAATGTTCTCTTCCACATTTGAACTTGTCGAACCCCTGGTGAGATTTGAATACTGAACCTTTCGATTTGAAGCAGAACATGCTAACGTCAACCTATGATTGAAAGCTGAACAGTACAAACCATTTAATTTCCAAAAATTTCATACAATTGTAATTTATCATCAATAAAGGAGTAATTGATAAACTACATCAACCTATGAATGAAAGCATAATACTACAAACCAATTCATTTCTAAATAGTTCATACAATTATAATTTACTCTTTTTTCTAAACACATTTCCCCCCACTTCTATTCGAGACACAATTTCCCCTCTTCTGTTGACAGGTTCTGTCACAGTTGCCACACTCACGACGACACCTACAGATATAGATCTACCTTCTATTTTCTTATAAATAATGCAAGCTAGATAAACCTTTAGGTCAGAGGAACAAGCCTCATTAGATTCACAGGCCGCGCAATTGTTCATCTTAGATGTTATCTAACAAGCGTAACTCATCCCATTTCATGGGTCTGGTACCATAGAAATATGTAACAATGCAAACTATTTAGAAAATTTTAGGTGCCTTTTTTTTTATAGAAATGTTCTTTCTTTATACTAAATGGAATAGTGATGTGTACATATACTGTATGATCTGCAAGAGCAATAACGAAATCAAGAAAGTGATATGGAGTTCAGGACAGTATGTCAGTTATGTTCATTTGAAGGACAGTTTTCAATAACAAAGTGGTTATGGATCGCAGTGAAAGCTACAGGTTTCCCTTAAAACTAGACTATCACAGGAGGCACAAACAAAGATAATCTTAAAGACAACAAATTTTGTAATAACAAAACATATTAATTTATGCATCTCTATGCAATGTGATAAATAAACTTGCAATTCATTTTTTTATGAAAGTATAAATTTGATGCTGAAAGTTTAATTTCATGTATCCTTTAAAACTGAAATTTTTGTTTATGCTAAGGCCTAAAAAATAAAATCAAATGTATCTGGTCTTTACAGGCTGACAAAAATGATGCGATGACGTGATTTAAAAAAACAATTTCTTCTTCTTTTTTCGAATGAAGAGATAAATTCAATTTTATACAAACTTCCCACAAGTTAAAAAAACAATTTAACACATTATTTATATAAATAAAAAATAAACCCTATTAAAAATGTCACTATTCCAAATGGCCAATAATCTCACACCTACACTCCATCTCAACAAACCAGAAACAAATTCTTTTTTTTTTAAGGCCTAATAGTAAACAGTTCTATAATGTTATCAAACAAAGTAAATAATATAGAGTATATAACTCAATTATATCATGATATATAACTCAATCCATCAGTATCTCTGTACTAGTAACAATAACTCTCCAGTTTTAAATCCTTATGCAACGTTATGGTCATAAACAAACTAAATCAATATTTTAAAACACAGGATAGTATTTCACTGAATTGAAGTGTTCAAATGCAAGAGCATAAAATATTCAATACACATGACACCACATAATCGTGCTGTATGTGTTCAAATTAGCGTATCTACTGCGTCGTGTGAAAACCGTTCAGCATAATTGTGCAAAATATGACCTTAAATAATTGTTAGACCTGTTTGACTGCTTAAAGAATGTATGAAAATACAGCTATTTTTGGAATTCTATTATGCTGCATATAACGTTCACATTTATGTTATAAAGTAAAACATAGTGCCTTGTATATGTTCTGGATTCAGAGATTTTGAATACCGGTACTCAATTTCACAATTTCCACCACATTATGAATGGACTATCCAGCTTTGAATTTCAAATTTCAAAATTCTCAAGGACAACTAACTACCTTTCAAGTAACAGTAATCTCCTTGTATGCAGCAAACAGATTACATATTGGCAATTGTAGCTTAATGAGAATAGAACAGCAATAAAGTTGAGATGAAAACATGGTTTCTATTCATCAATTTCACTACATGTGTTCAATCAGAACAAAAAACAATACAGAATAGAAGGTAACCGATACATATACCTACATTGTTATAGACCATGAAAAACATTTTACACCTGAGAACAATTAGACCCAAATATTATTTGTATCAAAATATCAGCATAGATTAACACTTGAGATGTTGTATCATGTAGTGCCACTCAGTTCTGAGAGGTCAATTTACTGGAATCACCTCAAAAGACTAAAAGACAGGCTCCCTCAGATTATTCTAGGACCTCCATAAAAGGGTTAAGGTACAGTTCAACTGAGGTTCTTTGGATAGAGAAGAAAGGAGATATTTGCATTGATTTAATAAATCATCATCAATATCATAACTCAAATGAATTGTGGTGCAAAAACTGCATAAATGCACAAATGAGAGTAAGCCATAAAATTTCTTCTCCACAAAAGTCGTGTTGTTGCTTTCACCACCAAAAATTATCCTGGCTTTCATTTCCTGCAAACCATTGAGTGCAATATGAAACCTTTGACTTCACTGAATAATCTTAAATGTTAATAATATCCTAAAACTTTCATGGGTACATAAGAAAAGAAAATATGCGACATTCTTCGACAAAATGTGAGCTTATAAAAAAAAAAAATGTGACATTCTTTGCAAATGTTAGGTAATAAGAGCATAAAGAAGACTGCTATTGTTTATAATGTGTGGAGTCTTCGCATTAAATGCCTTTAATAGGAATATTCAGTGAGATTTGAGCTATTTAGTACAGCTTCATTCTCTGTGTGGTCTCTTCAAACACAAACATGGGACCACCATCAAGAATTTAGGATCGACCTCTCACGGTCTTTTAATAATAGGAATAAAATATTTGAAAATGTGGAATGAAAATTATGGTGAAAGAATGTCACAATATTTGCTTGTTCATTACTTAAAAAGTTTCCATAAAAACGGCAAAAAGGAATTTAAGGAATTACTTTCAAAAGATCATGAGAATATTGTTTATAATTTGTCAAGGTAAAAAAACTCTGTATAACAATGTCAGTGAAAAGAAAGCAATATATCAAGTAACCAATATTGTGTAAAATTTTCAGAATGGACCAAGTCAGAAATATTTGTCCAAAATCTGTGTCATTTTGGTTATAAAAAGTCAGTAATTGAAAATAAAGGCACACATCAAAGAAAGAGAAAATGTGCAAAGTTGAAGAGATGATCCTAAACTATGAAAAGGCTCCTGTGTAAGTGAAGTGAGGTACAAAACTAAGCTATATCCTTTATCCGAGGGATCTAGAGAATCTCAAAGTGTCCATTCAAGCACAGCTACTACCGAGTACTCAGCGAGGGCTAGTACATTGAGTCTACTGTATTATTAGGCCAGATAAGTGGACAAGGTGTAATTTGTACCAGCAAAATAGAATAATATATCTCTTTGTAGAAACCCTTGGATACCTACAGCTGCGTGCTACAGGGTTACACTTTAGCCCCAGACATATCCAGTAGTTAACTACCTTACCATTGTGTTACTGTCTTCTGATACAATTTTAAGATGGCACTTTATCCTTTGTGAAAATAGGTGTTTACTTGTAGAACAATTCAATCTGATTTTTTGTTATCCAGAAAATCTTGGGTTTCTTATGTATACTGCTTTTAAATGCCCTTCAAGGATTTCATTCAATTTGTGTAAATAATTTAATGACGTTTTTTTTTACTACTTAAAACTGAACTATATTCCCTACCATTATGAGTATATTTTCCTTTATAAGGATTACAGTATACTAACCACACACTTTGATATACACAATGTTTATATTCATCTGATACAAAATATACAAAGGTTAATTTTCTCTAATATCTCAAATCTCAAATAATTGAATATTTACAGATCATTGCAATTTGAAAAGAATAAATCATATTCTCAAACCATTTTCCATCATAATATAAAATAATCAATATTTCAACATCTAAATTGCATAATCCATAGAGTTTACGACATGCAGGTAATAATGATTGAAGTAACAGCTTGTATTTAATTGACATATCCGTTGAGCAGAAATTTTAATCACAGGAGCATCAGGTAACTGTAGCGTTAATCATTTACAAAGGAGATCAATAAGTTGTCACCCTTGATGAGTGTTATGGTCGTGGTTCATTGATCCCATCGACCAGGTATATGTTACATATCTTTATGACAGCCAAACAAGGTGTTTGTTACCTTTTTATGACAATGTAATCAATAGACAGCTTACGTGACATTGGATAATTGCTAAACATGTGCTAATCTTGTAAGAGGTTCCTCACTGTAATTTGCAGGTCTGTCAAGTGTTTTGGTTAGTAAATAAGTAGACAGTTTACAAGATATTTGCTAAACATGTAAACCCATGTGCTAATCTTGTAAGGTACCAAACTGTAATTTGCAGGGGTGTCAAGTGTTTTGGTTAGTAAATAAGTAGACAGTTTACAAGATATTTGCTAAACATGTAAACCCATGTGCTAATCTTGTAAGGTACCAAACTGTAATTTGCAGGGGTGTCAAGTGTTTTGGTTAGTAAATAAGTAGACAGTTTACAAGATATTTGCTAAACATGTAAACCCATGTGCTAATCTTGTAAGGTACCAATCTGTAATTTGCAGGGGTGTCAAGTGTTTTGGTTAGTTAATTAATATGAAAAGATAGAAATGATATGTCATATACTTTACCAACAGTGAAGGGTTTATACTTTAGCTTATGATTAAGTTAATGCCAAACATTTCTGGATAGCAAATTTATAGGAATGACAAATCAATACCAAAGGGAATAATCCCAGATTGCCCAATAAGGTTTTTCTTGAATGATACAGGACTTGCAGGTTAAAGGGACATTCCTATTCTTGTTTAAAGAAAGAAATTAGAACAAAATTTCCTTGAGAGTTTGTTACATTATTGATGCAATATTGTCAAAACTAATCAGCCAGAACCAAAGCTTCAAGTCCAATGTTTGAATCCACCAGAGACTCATGGTTGGTTTCTTTGACTCTAAATCATTAATTATTTTGGTCCAGGAAACACAATATTGAACCATTAAAGAGTTAATATGAGGGTGAAATTGTCAGTTTGTTTCTGTGAACTTCACGAAATCTGGAAAAATCTAGTCATTCTTTACTAATTGTACAACTTAGTATTAATATATTGATACAATATCTACCTTTGTAACAAATAATTACTCAATTTACAGTTTCAGGCCAAACCTACAGGTTTTTCTGAAATAATTTAAAGAAAAAACGTTTGATTTTTTTAAAGTGGCCTTAACCTCAAATCAAATCTTGATAAAATGTAGCTAGCATGGCGGCCCTGTTGAGTTGATTAGGATTGATTCTGACAGAAACAAGGCTAGTGGAAGTACTCACAGCTGACACAGATTGATTTCTTAATTACTTCTTACAGATCTGGAACAAGTTCATCCCAATGTGTAGATTCATTGATCTCTCATTATGTCTTCAGAACTCAGCACGCAACTTCAGGAGATTTCTTGTGACAAAATTATACAAGAGCACAAACAAGCTGTAAGCCATTATCTAAAGTTAATCTGATGGCTGTTGTGACAATTACTGCTCTAGCTATAAACAATAAAAACAAATTTACCCTAAAAATCTTTTTTTGATTAACTTTATATTCCAGAGATCCCTGTTACAAGAAAAAGAGACTATAAACAATAATTTGATAATTGTACTCAAGTTACTGCTGTACAAATGCATATATATTTGCTACACATTTTCTGTTTCACTGCATATACACAGAGCAGGAAATAAACCTGAAATGTTACCATCCCAGTAAAATAATTTTGTCAATTTTCATGGTAAAAACCTCAAAATTACCAGACCAAAGGTAACCATGCAGGTGACGAACTGTCAGATGGGTCTTATTTCCCACACTATATTTAGCATCAAGTAGAAACTGATGTATCAATTTACCAATTTCCATCTAGACAGGAAGCAACTAAACCATTCTGGCATCCTCGTATAAACTACTGCACTTAACCAAATCATTTTGAAATTGTCTGAAAGCTCAGATAACTACAGACATTTCAATTAGAATTCTATTGTGTGACAATGTATTCCTCTTATGGAGCCAGAGTTGAATACAGACACTGCGGTCATTGGTCACTTGTGACAATAGTCAAATTAACTTTGCATTTGACTTTACTTTTATTGTATACTAAAACTGTTCTTCATGAGACAAAAAGTATGACTGAATTTATTTTCTTTATATCAAATGGGAAAAGAGCAGAGGAAGTAACTAGAATATTTCACTTAAATCTCTGCAAGGTTGTATTTCTTTGAGAAAACTGATAACAGTATTTCGGGTTGGTGTTGTGGTGAGCCTACCAAGCACAGGCTGGAACAAGTGAACCAAGGATAGAACAACACTGAATTTAGAGAGCGGTACATCTCTCTAAAATATTTTCTCTTTGAACTCCTATTTTGGGGAGAGACAATTATAACATTGCATGGTAACCCTAACCCCTTCTTGTAAAATTTGCAAATGACCAAAGACATGAGTGACAAATAAATCTCTTTCTCCCATAGTGAAAATATCAACTCACAAGCTATGTTCCTGTCTCTCAAAACTCGCAAAAAGGTGTCCGCCAATATCAGCACCTTATATGGTTCAGTCAAAACACCTGTCTGTATCACCAGGCAGCTAAGTACAATAGAAATCTTTCTTGACCATTAGTATGGTGTCCGCCAACACTTCATCCAACGACATTGCTCCTATGTTGAAACATGGTCAATAAATAACTTATATCTTCAGAGTCATTCTGTTTCAACTGACCGACTTATTAGGCAGCATGATCAATAATGTATCTATTAATGATAATAATGAATCTTTTATTGACTATTAGATGAACTTAATCACAACATACTGTAATACTTATTACTTTATATTTTCATCCTTGAAGCATCAAACAACCAGTTTATCTGCTTGCTAATGACACTTTTTCCTCTTTGAATGTCCATATTTCACCATTGGTGATCAGAGAAACCAACAGCCATCATGTCAACCATAACATTGCACCCTGTTGAGACGAGTTCGTTCAGATAAATTATTAGCCAAACACACGTTCAATACCTGGCCATGAAGTCAGCGGACATTAGCTCACCTGTCCAGCTCACCTGTCCACGGCTCATAAACCTGCAGGGTAGATACGTGGGTCTGACAGTTATGTGCTACAAATATCTTATTTCACCAGTATGAATTGATAATAGCTTTGTAATGTCATCAGTGAAACATAATATTACAGTATTATGAATTGATGAAGTGAACTAACAGTGGACCATAACATTACATTATTTTGAATTAATAAACAGAATTCTATAGCATGATATTATGCAGGAAGAAATAATCTAAAATTTCAAAAGATTTAAAAGTTATTTCTGGATTTGAATTGATAATATTAGGAGCAGTTATACCATTTATGATTATGTATATTAGGTCTTTGAAGGGCATTTATGAAACTCCGAAACGTTGTGTATTTTTACATTAAAGAAGTTGTAATCAGAAAATCATCCTGTTCTTAAGGTGTACATTGTATTGTATTTACATACAAATGATTAGGGTGAACAGCAAGTTTCTTCAAATGTTATTAAATCAGCCTTTATTAAAATATTACAAGAAACCCTACCTTCAGCCCGTAACCTATCCCAAATTATTCCCTTTGTTAGAATGGCTACTCAGAATGGTTTGACAGTTAGTAATTAAACAGCTAAAGCGTTAAACTACACAACTCATATTTAAACGATTTATCTCCAAGATGTCAATGTCAAAAAGCAGGAAACTATGTATTTCTCTTCAAACTGTCACAAATGTAAAAGGAATCATTCATAAAACAGCGCATACTTCAGCTGCTCTGTACAAAACCGACAAAGTGTTGACATAACAGTTCAGCATCACAAGTTCCTTCTATGTTATTAATGATGCAAGCCTTCAACAGCAATGTCAAGGACAACAGAATGGGCAAATTGATAACACTGTTTATGGTAGGCCAAGAGAACCATTTCCTGGGAGAGGAAATGAGACAAAGCCTATACTTGCCAGACTGAGAAACTGTAGCACTGTGAGTTCAAGAAGGGTCGTATTCATAAATACATAGACTTAACAACGTCATTTTTCCCATTATTTACAATTGACATAAAGATATAAATTAATGATTAATTGTACCTGTCTCTGAAGACATTCTCTGTAGCACTGAAAGAACGGTTGTAGCCTTAAATGCATAGACTGTTATGCCATCATCTTTGCCATTATTGTCAATTACCATACAAACATAAATCAACGATTAATTGTTGTGTATCAAAGTCAACTGAATCACTAGTTTCAGTTTAAACCTTAAGGACAAGTAAATCATCCACCTAAACACATTTTAAGAGATGGAAGTTATTGCTCCCTTGCTTTGTGGTAAACAGAAAATCATGAAGTTTGCTGATTTCAGAAGGTCAACCAGCCAAAATCATGAAAATCAGTGAAGTGGTTGAACATTTCTTCCCTCAAATTAAAGAGAAGGAGGAGATAGCCGCCAAAACACATGAACTTAACCGCACGAGGGGGAGTAGGAGCAGGAGCAGGAGCAGGAGCAGGAGCAGGAGCAGGAGAATGTGTGTAGTTACATGTTTTTGTGTGTTAGACCCCCTTCATCAGACTAAAATCAAAATCCCTAAAATTAGCCTTTGACAAAGTAACTTGGACAAAGTAACTCTTGATCTTTGCTTAACCTAAAAGGATTCTTCTTTATGTTTAAAGCATTTTGGAAATACAAGTGAAGATTTCTTCTGCGATATCACCTTTATTCTTATAGTTTTCAATTTCAACAGTGACAATTGCTGAATAAAACTTTAGAAGTACCGACATAGTATCAACTTATTAACATTCTTAATACAACATAATAATATTATGGATTTGAATCAGGTTTAACTGTGTCCAAACATCTCCACACAGAGTATACATGTGCAACCTAATTCCATGTTATTTAGGACACAAATACAATTTTGGAACACCCGAAGGAGAAACTTTATACGTGGGCTTAGGTAAAAGTTAACATATTGTGACCTAAGCAAGGGTATTCTCACAAAGCAGCGACTTTATGAGCAATTACTGTCAATCTTTGACACAGTATAGCTAGAGAAAGAGAACATTTATTACATTTATATAACTTAATGTAAGTTCTGATTTGAATTTCAAATGAGTATATTTCCATAATACGACGTAGGAAGTGAATTCATTCAAACATTTATATCATATTTTTATCAAGATGTTTTAAGAGCAATCTTTAAAAGAGTTATTCCAAATTTGACTTAACTAAAATGAGTATATTTTCATAATGCCTGAAATATATATAGGAAGGATATGTGTAAAATACATGTATCAAAACAATTAAATCAAATCTGATTCTATTACAACATATGTTAGAAAAACATTCATCAAAACACATTTTTCATGTTTTTCATATATGTATATGAAAAGCATTCATCAACCTAATTAATTTTAATTACACTTCATAACAAGATCTATCAGAAAAAAAAATGTATCAACATACTTCATTAAAATTGTATGCTATAATATATGTATGATATTTTTTATCAAAATCCTTCTTACAAATTTAGCCAATCTGTACTGGTTACACCCAGGGTAGGGATCAGTATAAGGTTGCACCATTTAAAAGTTTAATCGCTGTCATGTCGGCTTCTCATGATTGAAATTCCTGCCACATGTATGTGAGATTATCCAAGTCAGAAAAGCAACTGCATGAGGGTTCAAGGTTGGGTAAACAGTAACTTGCAAACTCAGACATCTCAGACATAACTAACAAAAAGCCACCCCATTGAATAGACTTGTTGGTTGAAAACTTGAAATCAGACTCTTCAAATATCACATTCAAGGATTGTTAAAAATTTATTAAAGGAAGATTGTTTTTTGGTTTATATATTTTGGATGTTTTTATCTTTGAGAAACAGAATACATGTACCTTGTTCTTTATTTTTTTAATTTATTAAAAGAAGATTCTTTTTTTGTCTTTTATATTTTTGATGTTTTAATCTTAGAGAAACAGAATACTTGCACTGCTTGATACATTGAATCTAAGAGTTAATTAGTGTAAAGATAATTAATATTTTAAAATACTCCATTACTATATTAATATAAATTCCAATTTTAGATTTATATTAGACTATTCAAATTTTATTTAATCTATATAACTTTGATCTATTTATGGTGTACATCGATGATGACCAGATATAACAGTTACAAGCATACTCTTGTTGTTGAAGCTCAGGCACCCCACAGTTTTAATGATTAAATGGTAAGGAGTCTTCAAAGTTTCAAAGTCAGGCAACTGTTGAAAACAGGGCAAACATTGACATGCAGTCAGCACTTCTCTCATATTTGAGAAAAACACCCCATACCTCACTCAATCAAAGTGCAACTTGCCTAAAGCTTTAAATTACCTGATCTGAATTTCTAACTCTTTAGCTGTTAAATTACTTAGTTTTCAAACATTATAGGCGGCTAGTTTAAAGAAATCACAAGTTGTCTAAACACGGAATTATCTTGGTTGGACACTGACTAAAGACAGGTTATCTAGACATATTAAGGGACCCACAGGTAAAAGGTTTTTTATGTTCCGAAACAGGTTCTTAGTTGTATTCAATTATTTCATAACAATCTTGTTTAAATAAGTAAAACCCCCACTTTGTAAAAAGGATATACGAGAATAGGACATCAATATTTGTTATTAACACACTGATTGCAAATTTTGGACCTCAAAAGAGTAGCAATTTTTACCTCAGTTTCAATTTCCCAAACGTAGACACGATGCTGTCCTAGAGGAAATTTGGGGAAAGTGCCAAGCTTAAGCGCTTAAAGCTAGGTGTACATTGAAATTTTGAGAAGTAGGATACTCTTCGCCGTCGTATTAGGATCCTTTTGTGTAATAATAACTCCCTCAACTGGCCATACATGCATGCACCTTCATACATCATTATCAGCCCATCATAATATTTAATCAATTCAATACAGAAACTTAATCAAATCAAGGACATCCTTAAAATTGACTCGAAACTAAACAACATCTAAATTAATATCAAGAGAGACAGTGACACGAGGCTGGGGACATATGTTGTCAGTCAAGCTGGCACGGATCAGTCAGGTCGTCAATAGACTAGAACCAATAGACACAGTTGAGTTCAGTGAGCATGTCGGGTCACAACAACCTGTCACTCACTGGTAACAGTGTTTGTATACATATACATACACACAATGACTTACTCAAACCCTGTCAGCAGGTGCTTGTTACAAGGGCGATCTCATTGTACTACTGCTTGTGTAAATCTGTAGTAGAACGTGTGGGTATAATGAAATGATCTTATTTTGGACTCAATACTGATTTAAGTAAAGAATGTGTAAATATGTAGTGGGTATAATGAAGTGATGTATTTAAATTTTGGATTCATGACTGCTTTCAGCAAAGAAAGGCGCTGAACACTATTTCACAAGCAACCATTTGAATAGATTAAAAGTCTAATAAAGAACGGTTTCAGGGAAATCTCTATCAATGAACAGGAAGTTATAGATAGTCAATTTCTGTATATTGTATTAAATTCAAACCACCCTATCCATAATCAAGTAGCTTGGTCTTGTTTTGTCAGGGATGTTGTTTAAAAGATGTTTTAAATTGGCCATTTTAACTGCTTTTGAGCTGGCTGTTGGTAAGTTTATGCTGATTATGTTGACACTATTATACTGTTATCAAGTGAAAAAGTATAAGGAAGTGAACCATAAAACGGCAACCTACACAGTGCATGAAGTAAGTTTGAAAAGTAACCACCCTGAAAATGTTATTTTGTCAATGTGAAAGGTAAAATTTAAGAAAATCCACCAAAAGTTACTAGCCTGAATCAAGAGTTTCCAGGCTTTATTTCATACAATGAATCTATGATCATGTAATTTGTAGAAAAGTTTTGCAATTGAAAGAACAGATTTTAGATATTTCCCTTGTGTAGTTTTGATAATGAAATTGTGACTGCTTGGAAAAGTTTTTACCACAGGGTCTCTCTAGTTCTTGTCAGGAAGGTGTATACACACCAGCTCAGTGACAGAGTAGTTTGTGGAGCGTGGGTGTTCCATAAAGAGTGGCTTGTTGTGTGTACTCTACCTTTAAGTACTTACATGTCATATGAAGAGGTGCATAGCTATATTTGTATGAAGAGAGGCCTATTTGTTATGTGTTATTCACACTGACTGACTGTATTGAACTAAATATGAGTGAAATATATCATAAGAGAACGCATGATATTACTTTCCTGGTAATCTTGATAATACCAAGAGTATAAGTGAAGGTTTGGGAAACCACCATTAGACAGAGTTATGTATGTTTGCTCGTATGTTTATAAGTTAGTAAGTTTGGGCATGGTTAAACATAGTTACCAAAATTGGTCAGTTAAACATAATTACTGAGTTTGAGTAAAGTTTGACACAGGACCAAATAAGTTTGAGATGAGTTTTCATAGTTAACATTTCGAACAAAGTTTTAATATCAAATAGAAGTTCTTTGTAGTACATTTTGCAATGGTAGAAACTTGAAGACAAATGATGTCATCCCTTATAAAATAACAACCCCCTCACCATAAATAAAAGAACACCCTACATATCTGAGTTTCAAGCCAGTCTTAACACTAAAAGAAACTGTTTATTAGAAGGTATATATATATATATATATATATATATATATATATATCACCATATTTGTTTTTTACATTGTAGTGTAAAATCAGATTTCTGTGTAATTTTAATTAATAAAGAAAGATACATAATGACTTATCCAATATCAAAGCTCTTATAACCTTGGAGTACTCTTGATTCTGTAGGTGAAGTGTGAATGCGGAGAGCTAGTATAACCTGAATTAAACCCTTTATCGAGATAGCTATGTAGTTGGGTGTAAGCCCTTGACCACTTGAACCAGCTGGACTGGAGGAGACTATTAAAGCTCTTGTAACATGGTAGTATTAATGATTCTGTAGGTAAAGGGTTAACACAGAGAGCCAGTGAAAGCCTATATCCAGATAGCTATGTAGTTGGGTGTAAGCCCTTGACCACTTGAACCAGCTGGACTGGAGGAGACTATTAAAGCTCTTGTAACCTAGTATAAAGGAGGAGTGGACACTAACTAATAGAGAGGATTATACACAAATACTTTCATGAATGCACTGTCAGATTTCTATAGAAGAGGAGTTTGTGATATCTTGTGATAGACCTACCAAGTACCAACCATAGGGGAAATCTTTAGTTCACGAAACTGTATTTGAAATGCAGTTACAATTTTAATTATTCTATTTTCTAATTATCCCTGTTTATTTGAAACAATGTATTTTATCTACAATCTTAATTTGCTTAAAAAGTGATCAAGTTCACCTGAAAATATATCCAAATCTTTATTCTTTAGATTTAATATTCCCAGAAATTCAATTCAATATAGCTCAAATTATTGTAATGAAAAATTTATTTTAATCAATTTAAATTTTACATAATTTCCTTGATAAATGTTGTTACAGAGAACGCTTCAAACTTGTTGCAGTGAAAAATGAACCTATTTGACCTAAATTTACTCATAAAAAAATTTAAATAAAAGAGTGGCACTAAAGTCACATGAATGTTGAAAAACATTAGTCTCACAACATTGTTTGTTGTAGTAACAGTATAACACTAAGTAACCAACTAATACACGATGTATCAACGCTGAGATAATTTAGATCTGACAGGCGACACCGCTTCTGTGTTAAGGGATTAGTTAATCTGGGCTAATCTAGAGAGTGGGTTGATATTTAAGCCTACTGCACTATATAATATAGCCTAGATCATATGGCTCCAGCCTAGGGCTCAACTCAAGTACAAACACTCTTCATGATCCCCTGTGGGTATAGAGATGAAATACGTGCTAGATAGCCTTATAGTGTTGTGCTGATAGACAGATAGCTCAGATATGTGACCCTCCTATTCTACTAATGCAATGATAAAAACTCTTCACTTTTTATGGGGACTCAAATGAAAGATCAGATATATACTAATGCAAAGATGAAACCCTTCAGGTTTTATGAGGACCCAAATGATGATATAATTATTGATTCAAGTGTTCAATGAACAGAAAGTGCTGTGATAGGTGACATTGATGTCTCGAAGGGAAAAGCTTGGATATTTAGGAGATAAACCTACTGTGTTTGAAAATCAGAGACATGTTATACTGGATTGATAGCGAGTAAATTTAAAATTGAAACCTCACGCTACGGGTTCGGTTTCAATTTTAAATTTACTCGCTATCAATCCAGTATAACATGTCTCTGATTTTCAAACACAGTAGGTTTATCTCCATTCTACCATGACCGTTTTACCATGGGACTCTTTTTGTCGGATGCTGACAGTGCGTACAACGGCAGGGCGCGAGCTCCGAATTACGTTCGAAAAATCCTTTGTGACAACAGCAGCGATTTCGTACAAAAATATTGTTGTTATACACAGTTTTCCCCCACAAGTTCTCTTTAACCATTTAAAAAAATCATATATATATGTGTCATTTATAACGGGAGTTTAAATTTTTTTCTCTCAACATTCGCGTTCACAAAATCAAGATTCGTATTTCCTGAAGTTCGCATTTTTAGAATAACCCGCTAAGCATATCACGCGACGTTCAAAATGGCTACCGTTTGCCGGTCGCTGTGAATGACGGACTTGTATTTATTAAAAGGATGCGTTACAGGTGATGGTAATAGTCTCATTCGGGTAAGGAATGCACATTCTAGTTATCGACGTAGGTGTGCAGATGATATGACATATGTATTTCTTATTTTTCAGATTTCTCAGTTTTCAGATCCGGCTGACCATTGTGTCAATGACATTGCGTTTGCTCGCCTTCTCAACTGCATCAAGTGTCGCTATTTGGATAGATCTTGATACTGACGCAGTTTGTCTTGCTAATCTATCTGATGTAGCTCTAAAACACGCTACAGGAACAAATTAATTTGATTGTATCAGTTATTTTGATATCCACAAGTAGAGCACATGGCCGTTTGTTCGGATAGATTGTGACGTCACAATGTAAATTTGTCAATACGCGGTGAAGCGGCGCTAAAATCAGAGGAGGTTCAATCCAGAATTGATCACGTTTGATTTTGCTGGAGAACCAATCAGAATCGAGTATCCAGCAATGTCATGGTAGAATAGTAGTTTCTTTATATCATTTCCAACGTTAAACATGAGTTATCCAATACTACTAGTTATAATCTTTATTTGAAAGAACTTGATACCAACATAACACACTGATAAGTTATTTTGTTTACATATTACGTACGATGACATTTAAAGCATTTTGAAAAGAAAGATTCTGTTCAAAATGTCTCCATTAAAGTGTCAATTCAGTACATATCAGCGTTAAGATATAGACAGATAGTCTTAAGTACCAAAAATTAATTATAACATTGGCTTAAGACTGTCTCAAAGAAAGCTTTGTAAACATGGGCCCTGCAATAGCAATAGATCAACAATGACATACGGGGGTGAGGGAGTACCAGAGTAGATCACAGGTATTTCACATGAAAACAAGCTATCATTTAAACGTGATATGACCATTTTAATTCTTCCTTAAAGCATTAACAGTACTACAGATAATGACAGGATCAAGACAAATATATTAACAGTCAATAAGCATGCACAACAGCATATATTTATAATTCTGAATGATTTGAAACATAAAAAATATTCCATTTTTAGATCACTTAATTGATGTAGGTGCGGGTCTTTAGAAATCCCATCTTTAATTTCATGTTGAGTGATCATGAATATCATGTACAGCAACAATGAATGATAAAGACAGCATGCTCTGTGGAGTTTCATGAGTTAGCACATGACTTTCCAAACCTTCCTCAGGTTAGGATTCAATTGAGCCTGTTGATGCTTTACCTTTTTATGGTCTTTTTTTGTGTCTTTTGGAAAAAATAAATAATTAATTTTTCGAAAGATTGGAATAGTTGTGGATCACATTGACAATTATTGTCGATGTAATTTTCAACTACTCCAATCTCCAACTACTCCAATCTCCAACTACTCCAAACAAAACGACCTATTGTTAAATTACATAAAGCAATTATAAAGCTACCTTTAACTCTTTACCTGTTGATGAAGTAATATTCAAATGAAAACTGTTAAAAATTATTAATTTCTTAATGAGATATGAGTCTCCAACGTCAGAGACTCCAAAATGGTTCGGTTTGACATGTCAGTGGTAAAAGATCAAGGTGTTTTCAATCATTCAGCACTGACTATTGTTACTTTTAACACTACAATTCCTTAGTGGAATGGCACCATGTCACAACAAAAAGAAATGTAAGTAAAGAGGACTTACCCTCAATATGTGCTAGGTCCGTGTTCTGGTTGCGTTCGTCCTCCAGCTGTATGGCTCTGTAGAAAAGTATCAAACCATGGTTAACCCCGCGCCACACTTTGTTGCATGACTTGATGAGGAAGACAACTAGTATTATCAAGAGGTGAGCCATCAGGAGTGCCAGTATCCAGGCAAACTTGACGGCAAACGTTGTCATCCTGAACACTAGAACTCGCAGTCGCCACAGGTACACGAAGAACTTCTTATATACAACATATAGGTACCAGAACATTGTCCTCGCTTACATCCTCATATGTGCAATGGTTTGAGGGTTTTACTCCCCTTACATCTTTGTACATGCAATGTCCAAGATCAAGAACATTTTCCTCTTTTATATCTTTTGATATACTACATGCGGGTACCAGAACATTTTCCTCATGTGGATGTGAAACATCCAAGTTTAAAAACACTTTCTTGTTTTGCTTTTCGATATTAACATGCAGGTATAAGAAGAATTCCTTCTGAAATACCGCAGATAAAGTTCCTATATCACATTTGTGTACACTTTTACACAGAACATCCAAGTTTGAGGATTGTTCTTAATTGCATCACCAGAACCTTTCTTTCTGAAAAAGGTTTTCTGTTATCACAAGAATGATATGAATTGTCAAACTGCACAAGTTTGGTGTTCACACATTCCATCTTAGTTGAACATATACACATGTACATATCACAATCTAACATCATAGTCGATTGATACAGATCCAGACTTGGGTGTTCATTCATTCAGTTGAAAGTAGATCACACATCTAATTCAATACAAGTAGTGAGGATGAATGACACCCGTGGGACCCTTGATGATGAAGATGTCTATTTTAGAGTACGCTTGCTTGTTAATTAATATTGGTGCATCCCTTGGGACACAATATCCATTTGTTGTTCTTGCAGAGTCAGATGCTTTAGTGTCATTGTTTTCAACTTTATACTTTATGTTACATATTTGATATCATTATAATGATTACCTGATTATGATATTAAAGTACTTCAATGCTTTGAAATGAATATGTAATACAAATCTATAACGTAATGGCAATACCTTTTATAACCAGAATGATGTAGTTTACTTAGTATTACAATATTCAACCTTGTATTACATTGGGGGAATCGTCCAAGGAGTGGCTTGCTATATAAATGCACTGATTTCTATCAATGTAGGTCACTTCCAACTATCTCAGTCAATCCTTTTGTCAACATTTGAACTTAACAAACCATAACAAGTTTAAATTTGGTGTATAACAAATCATACTCCAAGCTCATGACAGAAATATCTAACCTGAAAGACGTGTGGTAGTGGCACACATTTTGTGTGAAATAGAGTGAAATCCTCACTGTGTCCTACAACTGAACAAATCAAACCTCATCATCCCCTTGCTTCAGTGTATGAAATTCCCAGTGATCAATAATAATCACCAATAATGCTAGAAACCATCATTTCCTTAAAACAGAACACAAATCACAGGTACATGCTCCATAAAGATCCACTGAACTGTCAACAGAGTAATTATCCTGATCCAGATGCACTAAACACAGACCTCTACACAGGTGGTAAACAAGCTCCGTAATATACTGTCGGCACAAGGAGGGTTAACACATAACGGAGCTACAGACCTCAAGTAGGCGATTCACAGAAACCATCTTCCATGTACCGATCCATCATCTTGATGATGAAACAGAGCATCCAGATTCATGCCACAATAACACAGGTATCCATGCTGCAGCTCTCGCTTAATATCAGGACGTGACACCAATATTTATGTATCGATCCAGACCCAATCACACTGGTAGACAAAACACCATTCACTACACAACTGACACAAGTGAGAGTGAGTCTGTAATGATGATCCGGGGAGTTGATTAGGCTGTCACACTTCACATACACTTCCACCTACAGCAGGTAGACACAACTACCCAGTAGACAGACAGAGAGCTTGGAGTCCACCCCAGAGCTGGAGACAACAGGTCTCTCTGTCTCTGCATCAGGCCAGTCCTGTCTCGGACTCACACCTGCACTCTGAGGACAACGTCTGTTTCTGTCAGATGTCCACACGCGCGAGATTCAGGTGAAAATCTCGGACATGCTTCACCGGACACAGGTTACCTGAGTCGTACACAACCTAATCATGATACCGAGCTCCCTCGCTATACAGCCGCTCGATACCTAACAACAGGCTTCATTCATTAACTGCAGTTGGGATTCCTTTTTTCAGCACAACAATGCCACATGGAAACATCGACAGATCAACATCAATTGGCCCTGATCGTACAAAGCTTGGATGTAGTGAATCTGGTGTTACAACGAGGCACAGGTAGCTAAAACACACAGGTGTGGCAAATCCAACAACACAGAGAGGCTAGGTGGATCCCCATATAACTTGTGTTTGATAGTTTGTACAAGATTATTTAAATCATTCGCACTGACATATTAGCAATTATTACCAGCAGAATTCAATAGGATCACATCATAAAGAATAACTGTGACATCTGGAGATCAGCAAACCAACAAACAGGCCGTGAGACGTAAAAACTTTTTACTATCACTCGTAGCTTCACTTCATTGGTATCCATGCTATTTGTGAGTCAATTAACAGATAGTGACATACTTACTCATGCTGATCCAAACAGGTAAATATACTTAGTTTCTTAATGGCTTTATTTACCTAACAAAGAATGAGAACCTTGAAGTGAACTATTTCCTCGTTTATTCATCAAATGGAAACAGGTGTTACTTAAAGCCAGAGACAAAGGCAATCAGCCCAGGCACTTCTGACAACCAATTCATTTTACTGTCCATGAGTTATCACAATGACTACAAATTAGTTCACAAATTCACAACCATATCCTTTCTCCAGTTGTACTGAACCATTGTGATTCTATTAAAACTACTGTTAATTCATATAGAGTCCATGGATCACTAGCACTTTGCCTAATGTGCAGAAATATCTTGGGAATTAATAATGAACACTCAAAACCTTTCACAGACATAAAACATTACAAGTAATGTTATATTCTTCATTTTACACAATTTGTCGAAAATTATTCATGAAATCCAAATGTAAAGCCAAGTACAATATCAAAACAGCTCAGAATTATTCAAGTACATAGAACTTGTGTATCTCAAAGAATCTAATTAATCCTTCAACAACAAAGTAGCAGAGAGGTTCTTCTTGATCAATTCCGTTGAACTACAGAAAACTACAAATCTGGAGAATCAAAGATTGCCTTGTTCACACTAGATCATAAATCTTGAGAAAGACGTCACAGGATTGTTCCAACAAAGAATTTGGTTTTATTGTTGATTGATTCTGTTGTATGTAGATCTTTTCCTATGTAATTCATAAATGACGACAATCATTATCGAAACATCCTATCCGGAGAATAAATAACTTTTCATCCATAATGCTTTTCCTTATTGAAGAAATCAGGCTGACTTAATTTCTGACCAGAAAAAAATACATAAGCGATTGAGTTATTGCCTAGCACTGCTTGGTTAATTCTCAAGACATAAGTGGTGTGATGAATACATTGGATTTCATCAAAATGAAAAGATACAATTCTGAACCATCTGACTCTCCATCTTGACTGTCTTAGTGACCCCACGGGACTGGTCCTAGAGAAATCAGGTCAAACTAGATACAGGGACTATAAACCAGTCTCACTGTCGTCTACAAACACTGTCGCAGAATAGCCGTCGCTGATTAATCATTTACCCAGCCAATTAATAATGCGGCAGTCAATAAAATACACTTCATTGATTTTCTACAACAGCTCTCACCTTGGCACTGTTCTTATAATTCCAACCAAAAAAACCCCAGAATATTTGTCAAGCTTTAGAGAATATTGCTTTTTGACAAAAAAATTCTTTACAGTGGAATTGAATTATTGATTTCATGCATGTGCAGAAAACAATGTGATTTACATTCTGCCCTAGCTGAAACTGTTTTGGAGAATTACCCTATCTTCTCAATGAAGGTACAAACGTTGTTTTTGCATAATCTAATTTTATGTTCTTTTATTAATTATGATAATCAAAATAGCCTCAATAACACTGTTCCCAATAAAAATCTTTGATACATTTTTATATTCTGTGAACATTTTTTAATTGAGAAGATTGTGAATAAGCAGAGAAATCAAAAGAGAATAAAAATAAATGAATACCAATTTTGATCATGACAGAGATGAAGATATTAGGTACAAGTTAACAGTTACTCAAAGCACTACCTATATTGATAATATATGTAAACATATGAGTAGGTTTGTAGCAATTACATATTTTTAGTTCCGTAATCATTCAAACAATTTAGAAAGAGATTCTCAAAACATCATTACTACATGCTCTTTCAATTAAAGATTCTACTTTAGCCAATGTTCTGTTAACTCTTTAACAAAATATTATTAGACATAAGGAAATAGTTTAGATAATATCTTAAAAGTTATCAATAGAAACAATTAGAGACTTCGACATTCTTTTTTTACACTAAATGGCAAAAATAAATAATTAACCAATTTTAGTTCAATGATTTATGATCATAACTTTGAAACATTTAACTGAAGACCAACATTTTAAAAATAATACGTTTTGATCACTTTCAATATTGAGTTTAGAAACTTTGAACAGGAAATCCAAGAGAGGATGAGTCTGTGTCATCATAAAAGAAAAGCCCATCTCTTGTTCAACCCCCTGCATAATGTCAGTTATTATAGATCAGCTGATAGTCATCAAATTGCCATCTCTTCAATAGATCCGGAGGTTATATTTATCTTGCCATAACTAATGCAGTCAATTGTCTGTTTCTCTTCTCTATCACTGCCAGTTTCTATCAAAACAATTACATCTTTCGTCTGAACTCATAATTCTTTATTCTTTGAATCAGAGCCAACCCATTCTTGTTGACAATTTACAGGAATTATGACATGTACATACAGAATAATCCTTTAATGCCACTGTATAAATTTAGGGACCAAAAGGTAAAGTTTAAAATATCAAATCAATGCCAAGTCACATATTCATTGCTGTAAATATATCGTATATTACTGGGTATAAGTCGACCCCCCCTTTCTCAACCACCCAAATTCAGGTCAAAACCCTATATCTCACGTATTAGAAGACCCCCTTTTACCAAGTACTTGTATGTTTATTCAGATATTATTTTCGACTATGCCAGTAAAATACTTCTACTACTTCTTGGTAGCATAAGGAAAAGCTACTATAATAGTATTCTACTGATTGCAGACTTGGACATTAATCTCTACTTTCTACAGCTTAACCACAGCTGAAAACGTTCAACAAGACTCAATGTTCCTGCACGACACAGGACAGATCCAATATTCACGGACAATATTTGCAGATATCTGACAAGTGCCTTCCTACTCCCGTTGTTTACATGACCATTATTCTGTCAGGGAAACCAGGGCGACTGTGTCTCGAATAAATGACTGGTTTGTTGATTAAAAGACTTGAAGGACATTAGAGTTCTTCATTGGTTATAATTATTCATATTTTCCATTCTGGTATGTCTATACTTTTGTATAGCCTGCCATAAGTTAAAATGACATGTTAAGCATGATTTTATTTAATATTATGCAATACATTTGGATCAAATTTATTATTAGTTTCAGTCTTGATATAAAGAATTAACATTATTTTGTATTTTCCATCACAAATCATAATTTATTTTCTAACAAAGGAAATAATGATAGCTAATGATAGCTAGGTAAACTCATAATGCCATAAATCAAACTGACCAGGCAAGTTAACAATGATCTTTATGTAATAGATTTGAATAAAATTTATTATTAGTTTCAGTCTTGATATGACGAATTAACATTATTCAGTATTCAATATTTATTTTATGCATTTGAAAAAAGAAAGGGCATTTTGTCTTATTAATTGCATATGTTTTTCAATTTAAGCATTTCTGTATGTCTGCACCACTGAGGTGATTTTGTACCAATAGGCCCGTGGCCTTACAGTATTGAAATAAAAGATTTGAACATTATTCAGTAGTTTCCATCACAAATTATAATTTTTTGTTCTAATAAAGAAAATATTCTGAGAGCTAATGATAGCTAGGTAAACTCATATAATTACTTTAATAGTAGGAGGAGTATTTTATGGAAATTCTCAAATGATCCTATTTTTCATTGATAAATTTGTAGAAACACGGTGTCTGCATGATGTTGACTTTTTCAAATTGGCTGAAATTTACAAGATTACATTGATAGATTTACAAGCTCAGTCTCTTGTACATAATGCAATTTAAATTTATCGCTTAATCATTTGACAAATGGAACAGAAATCACAGAAACAAAATAAATATTTGCAAACAAACTAGTCTATCTGTTAACTTAATTTCCTTGTACACAATGTGTATGCTTTCCTTACACCTGTTCTCTCCGAACATCGCGGGCGGAACAAGTTGTTAGTTAACACAATCACAATCTGTGGCGTGCGTCTATATTACTCTCCACACCTGTGCTCAACAGACCGTGAAACTCACAGTTCTCGACGCCGCCTCCACAAAGTCGAGTTCGATGAAGCGCAACAGAGAATGCACATGGTCGCACGAGGCAATCAATCGTTTGATCAGAAAGTGGGACAAGGATATTGATCCCCTCTACAAGATGATGTTAACCCTTCAACTGCCTCACATACAGACGTTCAGGGGAGTCATTGTCATGACTTGTACTGTTTATTTGTTTGCACTTGTTCTTTATAGTACAAAAAGAAAGTCAGGAATTGTGGATGTAAATTTCTTTTGTAGCGTTGAGGTGAGGTGAGGTGAGGTGGGGTGGGGTGGGGTGGGGTGGGGTGGGGTGGGGTGGGGTGGGGTATGGTATGGTGAGGTGAGGTGAGGTGAGGTGAGGTGAGGTGAGGTGAGGTGAGGTGAGGTGAGGTGAGGTGAGGTGAGGTGAGGTGAGGTGAGGTGAGGTGAGGTGAGACAAAAGGATATATGCTTAAACGCTGCTTTCGATAGTATTCCATTTCTATCAAGGCATCTTATATTATTCAGGAAGAAAGACAGTCACACCATTCTGAATATCCATTGCAGCGCATTGGCTGGAATTGGCAGAATATGGGTTGCACTGGAATGAATTGCAATGTCGAATTGCCTCCAAATCAACTCCAAGTAAAACAATTCTCCATTAGGGTAAAGAATAAAAGTCTGTGGAGGGAGTAAAATCCTGGGTTTCGTCCAAAGCACACTAAACACTGCGAGAACCTGCTATAGTTTCCAAACTGTGATGAAACGAAATGAATCAAGATGACCACTAGAAACCTTGACTTTTTACTATCATCCACTTCAAAACTTCCATCAAAGAGTAGAGTAACACATTTGTCTAAGATAATGACACAACAAACAAATGAAAGTTTATAAACTGTCATTATTTCAAATTAATAGCTTTGGTTATAAAGTAGCAAGAGGAAAATGTTCTGGTAACACATAAAGATTCAACATGTGATAGTTTCAATGTCTAACTTAAACATATCAAATATTTTTAAGAATATCTATCTTCACTTCACTGAAAAGAATGAACAAGAATGAACAATATATTCAAAAAAGTATTTAATTTTTGTAAAAGTTATAAGAATAACATATCACAGAAAATAAAATACAAATCAACCAAAACCATACACAATAAAATTTGGAATTGATGTCAACTTTTTGAAAATTTATTTTGTAATTAAATATAATTTTTAAAAATAAAATAAACAGAATCAATTAGAAAATGAAAACATATTCACCTAAAGTGTTCCACTAACGTCTCCCCTTCCCCGACAGTGTTGTAGGCAGCCTCGATGGTTGTCTCCCTTTGTTGGTTGAACTGTGCCAGTAACTGCTCTGCGCCTTCTACTGAGTCGGCGATCTCGGAACTCTGCAACTCTTGTTGGAGCTCCTCAAGCCAGGACGTCAACTGGAATGAAAACTTGTATAGTGTTTTTAAGAAACTAACACGAAAAGAAACAGACGCAACAAAAACAACAAATCAAATTAGAAATTAAAATTTAGAAATTAAATATTATGAATAACTGTAACTTGAATGATGTATAAACAATGAAAAGTGAAATAAATTTAATTATACAGAACAACGTAATTTTACATGAAATAATTATTTGAAATTAACCCAAGGACATCAAATGATGAATGAATGTGATGGAAAAAATATCATTAAATGAAATAAAAACATGAATATGATCAAAACATGATGACATTGAAATCATAATGAGTACCGGGTATACAGTGGACCAACAAACAAAATTTATGCAGAAATAATCTCACCTGAAAAGTATTAAATGTTTGGTAACAAAAAAGTGTAATCTTAGAAATGTCCTGTACAGCTAACTTAAAAGGTCGAAGATAATGATAATATTTGATAATGATGAAAATAATTTCCTTCAGCTTTTGTGCTAATTAAAATAGTAAAACTCCATTATAATATTATTAATTTAGAGTATTACCCTTATCTGGTTAACATTTAACTGTCACATAATCTATCTGAAATCAACTTTAGATTATTTCATATCTATCTCTGAAGTGTAACACAAACCTGTGCCCAAATCTCAGCTGAAATGTTTTGTGCCCAAATCTCAGCAGAAATATTATCTCCTGTATGCATGACATAAGAAATTTGCCATAGTAGAAAAGTAAGAAGGAGAGTAAGGTAATTAATGAAATCGTTATCCTCTTGAAATTATTGTGTAACACACAGATCCTGCCTCTCAAGTTGAAGTTCCTGTTCAACCCATTATAATAATGACATGCATTTCTTAACAGTAGACCTTTACGTGTCAAATTCTTCATTAGAGCGACAGCGATCATTATGAGTTAAAGATTTTATCTGACACTCTCGCTCGAGAACTTGAACAATTCATCTTAGCTACATTATGACGATATATGACACTCTAACTAATGCATTTTAATAATTCAAAATAACATTCAAAATTTGTAAAATCAAAATTAACCTCATAAAATCAACTCTAATAATAATCAACCATTAACTCAAATCAACAATAAGAAATTACACAAAAATCATACAGATTTTCAAATTAATCAACAGAGAGATCATTGCAAACATCACGAAATGTACCCAAAATCTATCACTTACATGAACTATAAGAGTTAACATCTCTGAGTGAATCAGTGAATGCTAACCCCATAATCTACCATGACAATTCACAAATCCATTAATAACTGAAAAATGTTGACATAATCTACCTATAAACTGTGAATCTTTACAAACGCATATGCAGATCATAATAATATTACATGTAATTATACATATTATACTTTATAAATAAAATGCCAAGTTCTTTAAATCTACCCATAATCAGCTGTTACAATTTACAAATCACATTGCAGCTTACATCATCTAATCTAGTCATAATCAATGAACATTACAATTCACTTTCAGATGAACCATAACGTTTACAAATGAGTACATTATACAATGAGAGCTAAGGAATTGTTAACCTCATTAAATCTACCCATTGTCACCAATAGCAATTTACAAATAAGCCAACAACTGAAAAATGTTGACACCATAAACCCAAAATCAATGAACCATAACAATTGTCAAATGAACCATAACAATTGACAAATGAGCAGAGAGTCAATGACAACTTCATCAAATCTATTCATTATTAACCATAACATCCAAGGACAACTGAAAATTTCATCATCAACCAATAAACAATGAACCATAAATTCCTATCCAGATGAACGATGACACCATAACAATACACAATGAGCAGAGAGTCATGCAAGCATATGATGTAATCAAATAATCACACATCATGCAAATCTGACAATTGAGAAATCAAGAAGAGGAGATCGAGTGACTGCTTACCTCATGTACATGTGTGTAGAAGGACACTGTCATGTCCAGTATCGCCCGTCGCCGCTCTAGGGCCGACACAAAGTTGTGCATACGTTCTTCCAACTCCTGAGCTTCGCTGTATATCTCCTTCGGATCACACTCCCCAGTCTGGGCAAGCTCGTCTGCCGCCGCTAGCAGTTTCTCTGCATTTGTGACCGTGTTCTGGAGAAAAAATATCATGCATAAATATTTAAAAAGCCATTTCGCACCCTCCAATAAGTATATGCTCTTAGCAGAGTGTGAAGGATGCGGCCTGGAGATTGAACCGGATTTAATGAGATAAAAGTTTGAGTCTGCTGGGACTATTTCTGTGAAGTAGTAGAATTATGTCGTTTACATATTTCTGGCATGAAATTTAATGGCTTTATGAGATGTTTTTATAAAAACAGATTGCATTTAACTCATCATACTGTCAAAAAAGAATTGACAGTTTTCATGGGAATTGATATTCCACATTTTACTCCTTTTTTTTCTCCTATAATATGAGACAATTTTATTCTTTGTGGGGTTTATCAGAACAGAGACTTGTTTTGATGTGTTATCTTCTTGCAATATCATTCCACTAATATTACTGGGTATCTACAAATTCAAATAAATTTTTATCTGATTACTAATTAATAGATGTAAGTTTTTTTTGGCTTCATAAATTATTACTACTTCTACCACTACAAAATCAGCAACAGCCTCCTTGGGAAGCTAATTATCTTGACAAAATGAAAGGAAAACAACTCCCAAGTTTCCAATTAAATGCCACTTTTCCCATAGAAGGCAGGCAATATCAGAGAAAACATTCAGAAACAAGAATGTCAATATCACGTTTATTCCACACTTGGTGCTTATCAGCTTATTACTACTTGAGATGTAGATATGGTATATATGGGTCAACTGACTCCCCAGTGCGAAGTTCCCATCATCAGTTTCAGTGCACTTGTCAACAGTAGAAATATTTATACTTGTTTTCATATGATCCAATGTCGCAAAGAAAACAAAGTTTTTGCAATTCTTCAATAACAGTGCTGTTCTTGATTAAAAAGCTTTTTGTGGAGGGTATTTCCAGATGATTAACACAAGATAACTTTCAATTTATACATCTACACTGATACCGACACCCGCGCCTGTGTTAGTAATCAGCATTTGGATTTGTGAATGGGCTTTTGTCAACTAGCATAGATCCATGTAGACATAAAAGCTGATAGTTTAGAGGGCAGTGTTGGGAGGATAGGGAGGTATGATTCGATAGGAGGAGACATAAATTCGGGGGAGTGTTAAAATCACAGTTAAACCTGCCTCAGGAATGTGAGAACTAAATTACACACTAAATTGTTCAAGACACATAAAAAGGAAAAAGTTCAGGCCAGAAAAATTGTGATGGCTGTTAAAAAATCTGCAGCGTTAAGGTTGTTGCTTCATTCAAAATTTAAAGTGTCTTTGTGTGAATGAACTTTTACATGCTTTGAAAGTTTTTATTTTACTTGGGGAAAAAAGTTTTCTAAAAACTTTATTCTGTCATTTCAGTACAGAATTTTGTTCGAGGATTCAGTGTTTGAAATAGCTGCCTGTCTGTCAGCCAATTGTTGGTTATTTTCAGATGGAGCCAGAAAAAAGGTGAATTGTATGACTTTCAAAAGTGCCAATAAATTGTAAACAGGCCTGTTTGATTTATAGAATGAATGGTTGATTTTTCAACTCACTCCACAAGCCCTGCTTGCCTGTAGAGAATAAAATGTATTCCAAACACTGACTAAGTAAGAGTGTACTGGTATATAAACTAGTACATAATTTGAAGATAAAATGCTTGCATGAAATATTCTTATCAAGAAGATGATTGTATTTTTCAGTAAGACACATATGAATATAATTAATGATTTACTTATATGATTCATATAGACTAACAGACAATTTTGATATGTTTTAATTTAATATTTACAAAATAAATTTACAAAAGGACTTAGACATTATTATTTTTGGAGAAATTAAGATTAAAACTGTTTTCAAGATTATTTTATTTCATTTGACAACAGGTTGTATTAATGCAGGGAGAAAGCCTGCAACATTAATGTGGCAATATATTTGAGTTAAATTCGGCAATCATCAACCAGCACTAGCCAACCTCGTCTACACTGAATTTCAATGAGGCACAACTGCCAAACTTGATCACTTGTAGACTAGTTCTCTACTGCAGAAAAGGGTCTAGAGCTTATCAGGATTGTTGAACGCCTGGACTCATTGCCCTAGGACAAGCATACTAAGCATGGCTTAGCATGGCACTATCAAACCCTCTCCTGTGTGCGCAGAATGTAAGGAAGGGCAACACCAAGAAATTCTGAACATCTCTGCATGATACCTTGTTTACAAATCATTGTTCAGCAACTATTTATTTTCCTCAATACATTATACATCTGAAATTTGTTTTGTGCATTTTGCACCTGACAGCCACTGTACAGCACCAGTAAAATTGTTATTCTGTTCTGTTGTTCTAATGCCGAGTGTCAAAAAAGGAAACAACAACTCCCCTCTTTTAGCATCTTTAAGCGTCTATAGTAAGATAATCCATTTCAATTCGAAACTATCTAAATAGGTATGTTCAGGTTCCAAACATTAATCTAGATGGTCAAGCAGTAGTAGTGAAAGAATTGTGGCACTGGTAGAATTTGGGTTCCTGCAACTGGAACTTGTAGAAGCCAATTTTTTTCCGCAGGGGTATCTCTGTTTTTGCATTTAATCACCATGTTTGTTGCAACATATTCTATGGAGTTTATACATTACCTACAGTTAAATTAAATTGTCCAAATGTGTCTTCTCATCATAACAAATGAGTGGTCGCTGCAAGGGACATCCTCATTTTTTTTATTTCAGCTTGAACTTATTTAAATATGCTGATTCGATGAATTGTCTCGTCACAATGCCACAAACTCAAATGCTATCTGTGACAATGTCAGTGGTTTCAGTGTAGTTGCACGATCATTTGCTTTAAAGATAATAGAGGAAAACATCTTTACCTTTCACCAAATTTGGATGCTTCTCTATGAAATTAATTTCGAGAAATTTAAAGAATTACAAACAGCATCGAAAGAAAATCATATCATAATTTACAGATAATAATTTGTTGCTCTTAAAAAGGACCTGCATTAACATTTCATTTGCTGAAAGTAAAAGGCAAAAGTGAGTAAAGCTCACAAACTCTGCCTATAGTTGAAATGCCTTCCTATAGCATTAATTAATTTCAAAACATATGTAGTCAATCATGTCAATGCTAAATTTCAGTGGACAAAGGTGATGTTTTATATATGGACAAATACAGCTCAATACAAGCTACCACTAAAAGGTACACCACCACAAAGGTAACTTTCATACCAAATCTGAAGTTCCGAGACATATAGTTTTCAAGTTATGCTCCAGTAACGATTTTGAATGGATGGACAGAAATGCTATATGAAGCTTTATTATACACCCTTGTAAACTTAAGATGGTAATACAGGCATGCAATACGATTTCCGTATTGCACGGCTGACGGTTCTACTAATGCTATATGAAGCATTATATAATGGGCAACCAACCATTCTGAATGGCCAATGAACAGGCATTACAACTTTGAAACTATACAGGATTAGTCAATGGCTATAGCTATTCTATCCCTAAATAGTCAAGGACCTGCGGATAAAATGACCACAACATGTGTAAAATACTTGCATATAATTTAACTAGTAACACTTAACCAGGGGCTGGGCTGGATATATTTTATGATGAATTCTCTCTTTGTTATTGCGACACTTTACAAGACTTTAATTGAAATTGTTTGTGGTTTTTTTTTGTCCTTTTTCGCCATAAAATACACTGTTAAGATAAATTATATCATAGCCAATAAAATTTAGCTACAGAGGCAACATCATGTTACGTCTCATTAACACCCAGATTTTCTCACAGTGTTATATGAATGTAAAATATGATTGAAGTGTGTTGGTAATGCAAACAAAATATGGCATTAGAACAACAATATGTCAGTTATCCAAACTTAACTATTTGTTGTTGTCACTTCCTGATCCATCAAGAGAGTTTCTCACTTCTTTAAATGACATTCTTTTTAAATTTTTGTGGAGTGGAAAGAGAGATAGAGTTAAGCGAACTAAAGTGTGTCAACCTGTTAAAGATGGTGGTTTAGGTATGGTAGATATCTTCATGTACGTTAAGGCTCTCAAGGTGTGTTGGATTAGACAGCTTACAAGTGAAACTAGTCCAAAATGGAAGCAACTTTTTCAAGCAACATACCCAGTCATGAATAAACTTAATATATTTGGTGCATGTTATTTTGAGGAGAAACTATGTATTGTTGATAATCTTTTTTGGAAAAATTGCTTTTCCTCTTTTGTTGACTTTGACAAGAAAGTTAAACCAAATTCATTTGGTGAGTTTTTAACAGAGCCAATATTTTATAATCCATGTATTAAAGTCAATAATAAATCTGTTTTCATAAAACAGTGGTGGGAAAAAGGTGTTACTCAGGTTATTGACCTGGTTGATGACAAGAAAGAATTTTTGTCTTTTGAAGAATTTCAAGAAACGTACCAACTTTCCACAAATTTCTTAGATTACTATGGTGTTGTGAAAAGTATTAAGCAATATTTTAAGTTTACTTCTGTAGATAGAGTTCAATCTGACACTGTACTAGATTTTAGATGTTCACTACAAAAGCTTCATAGTCAGAAAACAGGAGCTAAGCATATATATTCTGTGTTCATATTTTCGGATCTAAAGACAAAAGGTCAAATAAAATGGGAAGCACAGTTTGATAATTTAAATTGGAACAGTATTTATTTTAAAATGACCCAGGCAACTCAAGAAGTAAAATTACGTTGGTTCCAATACAGAGTCATACATAGAATTCTTACAACCAACACCTACCTGTTTAAACTGAAATATACAGAAAATGATGTGTGTACATTTTGTCAAAATGAAAAGGAAACAATTTCACACTTGTTTTGGGATTGTATCTTTATTCAATTATTTTGGAAGGACTTCTGCTCCTGGATAAAGAAATGTTCACATGTGTGTAATATGAATCTCAGCCTTGAATTGATACTGTTAAGTGTTAAGGAAAATATTGTAACAGACAAAATTTTTGACTTTATTCTCTTGTCTGCAAAGTTTTTCATCTATAAATGTAAATTTCAGAAGTGTAAACCGCACTTTAAAAGATTTGTAAAAGAAATGTCTGTCAGATATAGAATAGAAAAAGACATATCTTTCAGCAATTGTTCTGCTGATAAATTTTACCAGTCCTGGATGCTGTATCATATCCTATTTTCGTCAGAAGAGCAGCATCAGTAATGTGCATTAGTTGAATAATTCATTATGAAGGCCATATGAATATATAATTCTTATATATTGTATTATACATTAAAGGGGATTGTTTAATTTGTATGTAAGTGTGAGTGAGTGAGTGGTGTATGTTTGTCCAAAAAATCCCACTCTGATAAGAGGCCTTATTGTACAAGTGACCTCCATTTCCCTGGAATGGAGGTCGATTTGATGTAACAGGGGTGGATGAATAAAATGTCAAAAAAAAACAAAAAAACAATATGTCAGTTAAGGATGCAGCTGTAATAACAGGAAAACTTCTAAAATATGTTCAAGCAAGGGTATAAAACTAAATGCACTATGAACGATTGACAGTGGAACTTTGATCAAAGGGAAGTAATATTTTCAAGAGGGGGTTATTCCCCTTAGAAAATCAAATGAATCATGAGGCCTTCTCCTTTCACTGTACTGAAATAAGTTGCGAAGGTCCGGTACATGCGCAAAGTGAAAGGAGGGACTCCGAACACTGTTCTATTGCTGAGCTTCTTGCACTTGTTTTATTTTGGGAACATGTTCCAGACACCAAGAACGGTGTTCGTAGAACTCTTTTCACTTTGCACATGTACGGGATGTTCGGAACAAACACCAATCATCGAAAGGAGCAGGCCTTTGATTGATGTTCAGAGTAAGTTTGCCTTATCAATGATAAGGTAATGATACACACAAACAAACAATATCCACTTGGACAGCTATCAGTGTTGCGCAGTCAGTCAACTAATGTTGTGTAGCTAGCCCAACTAAGATGCAGTCCGACCATGCCTCTGTGGATAATTGAACCATGGCACAGCTGGCTGACTAACAAGACAACAATTATTATCAGTTACCAGAAACTCACAAGAGGTAAATTTGGCCCAGGAGTGTAAATATCAAAGATACACATTGTATTTTTTTAAATCTCTATATCCTGATGACAAGTGTCAAACAATGTCACCCTGGCTGACTTTATGGAATCGTAACTCACTTTCAAGGTGAATATTCTAGGATTGCCCCGACACTAAGGAAGGAATACCCAATACATTACAGCATTAGCAGTTTAAGGATTGAAAACGATTTGTAAGAAATTTACGATGCAATTGTCAGGAAAATATGGAGATATCAAAGGAATTATAGAGATTGTGTTATCGCAATGTATGCTTAAAAGGTGAGGTGATTTGAGGTGTAACACCGCTTTCAAGAGCACTTCACTTACATCATGGCTGTCAGTATTATTGTAGAGAGAACACCCGCAACACCATTGTGGCTATGCATTTTGGTCGAACCTGGCTGTAACTAGCTAACCAGGGATCGTAATTATTTTGAAATTCAGAGTAGCATTGCACCCAAACTTAACTTCATGTAGAACAGTTCTCTAAAGCACAGGGATTCACATTGGTGCAGGCCGTAGGCCATTGGTCTATTACATTTTCAAATGACCTACTAACTTGACTTAGGACATTGAGGCTGATCAATAATTTTAATGTTATTTCTAAATATTAGCCTTATGAATGATGAATATTTATCTTCACCTATCAAAGAGTAATTAATCTGTGAAAATTCAAAAGTTGACCAAAACTTGGATACAAGTTGCAGCATGAAATATCATTCATAATTTTTGTTGAGTAATTTCATTAGATTTAAGTATTTGAAGAGCTTCAGGCCAATGGCCTATTGCCAGACACTCACTCAGGACATCTGGAACTCGAGATCTCTTGATCCAAAGCCCAACACGCTAATAATTTAGCGATCTATCTTTAGGCAGTGGCCAAACTTATTGTTCATGAGGTTTGATTCCTAGTAATTTGACACTAATAATGGCACTATTTGATGTTGCATCTCAGGTTTAAGGTACTTAGGTAAAAGGTAGCTTACCTGCGCGACTGACTCAAAGTGTTCATGACTTTTTTGCAGTGCCTTGGCACGTTGTAAGGATTTCCCTGTTGAAGTATTTTTGGCCAGAAATATATCTCCATGGTTATCCAACCAGTCAATAACCTGAAAATAATAAATAAATATAATTTAATATCTGATGCCTTGCACTTTATAAATACTGAGTAAGTAATTTGTGAAAATTTGATGTCCCATAAATATTGAAGTTGTTCAAATGTTCATAAATAGATAGTTAAGATTGATAATTTTATTGTGATAACCTTATTGCATTTCTTCCGATATAAGGTGTGACACAATACCAATGTTCATATCAAACATTTAGTAAAAGTAATTTACCATAGTTGACCAACAAATGTCAGGACCAATGGCAAAACATTAACTAAAGTGATGGATACCCCCTTTGAGTTTGCTCTATTATAAATTAGAAACGATGTAATTTGATGTTGTCATCTGCAGGAGGTTAATTAGGGCATGAATGAGGTTGATTACTGTAGCATTTACTTAACAACAGTAAACATTGAAGGGACCTGTTTGAAGTGCTGCAGGAATAGTCTGAGCCAAATCCCAAATTAATATCAACAAGATCATCATGCACTTACTATCACTCTTGAGCCATAATTCTCTGGAAATAGTGCTATACAAATGACTGCCTATTCACTGTACAAGACTATATATGTACATGACTATATCCATGACTATATTGAACCGACCTGCTTGACGTCCTGCTGGAAGAGTCTGAGACCCAGACGCTGGTGGAGCTTCACTTTCTTGGCGTGCCAGATCTGTTCCAAGTGTCGCTGATGGGCTAGAACCTGAAACAATAAATTAGATGTGAGTCAATAGTTGTGTCAAATTAATTCTGCAACAGTAAGAATGTATGAAATTGGTGTAAGTATTTCACGATGTTCGGTCTCAATAACGTCACAAAAGCAAGGGTATTTCACAACGGTGTAGATCTTGCAACACAGTACGTATAGATCTGTCAAAATTTGTGTTATATTATAATATTAAATATTTATATATAAATTAATATAACATAATGAATGACACTGATTACGTTCTAATAGAGACAGTAAGGCTGAAGTTGGCTTACTTCATGTACGACGTCAAGGACATGCCCCGCCGCCTCGGAGTAGTCTGCCTTGGCTGTGAGAGAGTTGCTGGAGCCCGAGGAGACGGGAGTCTGTAGGGTGTCCAGCAGGGACTTGCCGTCTCCACACACCTGCACAGGAGACGGGGGTTATTCAATTGTTATGTCATGGAATAACTCTCCCTAAAGATTCAATTATCAGGAGGAAATTGCATTCACAACATGAGGGGTTATGATTTGTTAAGTCATACACTGTCATAAACATATTTTAATTCACTCTTTATTCTCAGCCTAAAAGTGACTCGCTACACATTTTGGCCAATTTTCAAATCTCTTCATCAAACAGCATTAATGTAGGCCACTAAAATCTTCTTTTTTTCAATTTGAACTCTACATCATCTCCTTACAGTCGAATGGAAGACGTCACAATAGAGGGAATGTTTACCAATTCAACAAATAAGAGGTAGATCTGAGCATCATGGAAGAGGGTAATTTAACAAGTATTACTAACATATAACTCAGGACAATTTGTGTGTCATTGTTTCAAAGGAAGTATACAGATAATGAGCTGTGAGTAATAGAAAAATAACTTTCTAACTGTTATGCTAACCAGCCTGAAAATGCATGCAGTAAACCTGTACACAATGACTAACCTCAGCGTAGGTCTGTGTGATGGTCTCTATGAGATTCTGGTGTTGCTGGAGAGCTTCCTCCAGGTCTTCTATCTGAGACGGGATCCGCAGGTTCTCACACACCTGCTGCCAGATTGTCACCTGCGCCAGGTACTGAAATATGAACAATCACAATTATTGTTAGTAATTATAAGTAAACATACCTCTAGATTGAGTTGCCTACATCTCCAAGTCTGGAGAGGTTATACAGAGTAAAAAAATAAAATTTTATGTGGTGTGTGTGTGTTGTTCTTTCCCTGAGTTATCTCCCCTGGCTGAATTATCTTCCCCTGTCAACCGGATGTTTACCTCATTCTATTCGAAGTATAATTTGGATGACGGGGAGGAGGGTGGGAGTACATCCTCAATCTAGAGGTATGTTTACTTATAATTACTAACAATAATTGTGATTGTTCATAATTATTGCGTAAACTATCCCTCTAGATTGAGTTGCCAGAATAACACATAAGGCTGGAGGGAGTCCAAATTCGTAGACCACTCCAAACCTAGTCCCAATCCTAAGGACTTGATAAGACAAACTCATATCCATGGAGGAATAAAGGGAGATAACTCTTCCAAAAGATCGTACTTTTGTTCCAAATGCCGTAAAAATATCCTATTTTGGTAGTAGATCGTATTTCCAGCATTGAATATCTTCCTATTTAATGCTTAAAAGATCGTATTTTTCCCTTCTTAGGGGTTAAAATAAGGTCTATTTTGGTATAAAATATTCTATTTTACGTAAAATTCCGAGGTAATCGGACATAATTTACCGTTATTCCTTGACTCAGATAAGGAATTCAGGCTTAGAGTGACTTTTGATAATATTTGCGGGAATTTCCTCAAATTTACCGTTATATTCACGAAAATAGCCGATAATACTCAGGAATTTACCGTTATTCCTACACTTGGATCGGTAAAATCATAAACCAGACACGTCTCACTTAGGGGGAAATACGATTCGTTGCCGTATCTCACCAACCTTAGCTCACTTAGAGACTGATAATACTTCCCCTAACGGGATATTTGGTACAATAATAATTAGGTCTTTGAATATGCCCACCTTCTAATGGAATAGAAGTCACCACTTTCCGAGGACAGCTAGAGGCTGGACACTATCCCCGGGTCACTCCCCCCCCCCCCCCCCCTTTTTTCCCTGGGGAGGGGGTCAAGCAGAGAGGTGCTGAGCCGCCACCAAGGGCCCCAGGGACGATAGGCCCCCAATCATTGGGGCTACGTCTCTTAGGTAAGCTCTGGTGAAAGCTGAGGAGGACTTCCACTGGCACGAAGCAACGACCTGGTCAACTGACACTGACTTCCAGGCGGCCAGGGAGGTAGAGAGAGCTCGAATTTCGTGAGGAGAGTAAGTAGATTCTGCTTCAGAGAACTCCGCATTGGAATACGCTAGCACAATAGTCTTTCTCAACCATGAAGCGATAGTGTTCTTGGATATTTCTGACTCCATAGCTTGCTTGCAGGATAGAAATAGTCTTCTTCGCTTTTTCCTGAAAGTTTGTGTTCTCTCTAGATACCAGCGTAAGGCTCTAACTGGGCACAAAAGGCGATTCTTGTCTAGTTTCCCATTGGGTCTTGGGAGCGCTGGGATGGAGTATACCCTGGTACCCAGGGGGCCTGCTGCTGTTGATTGGTTTTTGGCAAGGAACTCTGGGATTGCTCTAAAAGATACAAACTTGTAATGCTCGGAGAAGGCAACAGATGACACGTCTATGGCATGTAATTCAGACACTCTTGCAGCCGACGCAAAGGCTATAAGAAATGCAGTTTTCCAGGATAAAAACTTTAGTGATGTAGAGTTCAGAGGTTCGTAAGGAGGTTGCTGAAGCGATTTGAGAACCAGAACTAAATCCCACTTGGGGAAAATTGACGGAGATCTGATGTCTTGCAACTTGAAAGATCTGATCAACTTGGTTAGGGGAACGTCTGAGCCAACAGAGAAACCCTCTAGATCCGTAACAGAGGCAATAGCAGATCTGTAGCCTTCTATGGTACCTGCCTTGAGGTTACAGTCCTTGCGAAGATGATTTAGAAAATCTGCGATTATGGGGATGGAGAGGGGGACGAGGGATAACTGGTGCTCTCGTCTCCAGAGCTGGAATCTATCCCATTTGTTGTCGTATAGTGCAGAAGTTGATGGTCTGATAGATTTGGTAATAGCTGAGCTAGTGTCCTTGGCGAACCCTTTCTGCTGTAGGGACTGCTCGATATGCGCCAAACGTGAAGGTTGAATGCTTGCAAGTTGACGTTGTGGGGTTGCCAAAGTGGCTGTTGCAGAAGATTGGGCCACAGTGGAAGACGTAGTGGGGGATCTGACGCTAGATCCAGAAGCGACGGGAACCATGGTCTCTTGGGCCAGAAGGGGGCTACCAAGAATAGGGTACATTGATGTCTCCTGATCTTGCTTAGCACGTCCGGGATTAACTTGAACGGAGGGAAGGCATAAGCCAAGAGATTGTCCCACGGATAAGATAGAGCATCCACTGCTAGAGCTTGAGGGTCGGGCACTGGACTGATGTACTTGGGAAGTCGATAGTTGAGAGCTGTTGCGAAAAGATCTATCTGTGGACGTTCCCATCTGTCCTCTATGAGATCTATGACCCTCTGATGCACAGTCCATTCCGAGGACACTACTTGATTCGTTCTGGAAAGTGAATCCGCGAGAAAATTCAGCTTGCCCGGAATATGTCTCGCTTGAATAGACATCTGAAGAGAATCGACTAGGTGGTAAAGATCTCTTGTGCTCTGCATTAGGGAAGGAGATCTGGTGCCCCCTTGTTTGTTGATATAGGCTACCACTGTCGAGTTGTCTGTGGCAACCACTACGCTGGTGTGAGACAGAAGGAACCTCCAATGGGTAAGAGCCCGTATCACTGCTAGAAGTTCCAGATGGTTGATATGAAACTGTGATTCCAACTGAGTCCAAGTGCCCTTGACTTGAAGGTCGTTGCAGTGAGCACCCCAGCCCAGATTGGAGGCGTCGGTATAAATGGTCTGAGTTGGTGTCGGCAACACGAACGGGCAGCCTGTCATGACATGTGTTCTGAGTGTCCACCATTGTATCTCGTACAGCACTTGTTGAGTGGGGGAGATCAAATGTGAAAGTTCTAGATTCCGATGCTCGTTTATCCAGGACTGAAGGTGTCTCAGATTCAGCCTTCCTCTCTGAGTAAAGTCCTGCATTGACGTAAGAGAGCCCGCTAGAGACATCCACTTCCTGAGCGTGTGGGGTTTCCCGTCTGTTAGTTGAGCAATCAATGACTGTGCTCCTGTCCATCGATCTTCTGTTGGCCAGGTCATTGACATAGAGGAGTCCAGCATGGCGCCTAGAAACCTTATGCGATATGTAGGCGTGAGTTCTGATTTTCCTGGATGAATGACCCAACCCAAATGGCTGAATACGTGAGCCACGAAGTCTAGGTGGAGTCTCAATACCTCTGGTAGCTGATGACGCAGTAGAAAGTCGTCGAGATAGCCGTGAATGAACACTTGTTTCAGATGCAGAAACTGTAGCACGGGAGCCATGATCATAGTGAATAGCCAGGGGGCGACGGAAATACCAAACGGTAGCACTTTGAATTGGAACCGGCGGCCGTTCACACTGAATCTGAGGAACTTCCTGGAGCTCTGATGAATCGGAACATGGAGATAAGCGTCTTTTAAATCCAGGCTTGCAAACAGAGACTGAGGCTGAATCAGCTTGCGAATGGCCCTGAGAGAGTTCATCGTAAACTTGGGTGGCCTTTTGAGAAATGACTTGTTGAGCACCTTTAAGTCTATTATCATCCTCATATCTTTGCAGTCCTTCTTGGGTACCAGGAAGACTGGTGAGTAGAACCCCTCCGAGCTGTCTGAAGGGTCTAGCTCTGTGACGGCGCCTTTTTCTAAGAGTAGCTCTATAGCAACGAGAGCTGCATCTAGTTTGGGTCCCTTTAGGAAGAAGCGTTTCCCTTGTGGAATTGCCGTAAGTGGAGGTACAAAGTTCCACTGGAGACGATAACCCTCTGATATCACCGAAAGAATCCATGGATCCTGTGTGATGATTCCCCAGTTGCGGTGGTATGACATCAGGCGGCCTCCCACTGGGGAGGGGGAGGTCAGTTGGGGGAACTCGCAATTCAAAATCATGTCGGAGGACGGAAGCGGCCGTAAGGGGGGAGACAGAACGGGAGGGACGGACGAGTCACCGTCGCTGTTGACCCTTGTGGAAGCGACCCCTAGACTGACCCCTGGTCTGCTGTTGTCTAGCTTGGTCTCTGTTGGGTACCGGCTGGTTGTCCCGGTTGTCCCCTTTACTTTGAAAGTAGTTCTTAGTAGGCGCTGGTGGAGCCGACGGCTTGGCATACGACTGCTTGGGGGGAGCCCTGGACCCCCCGTTCCCCCTACGGGATTCGTTAAACTTGCCCTTGTTTAACAGCGCTTGCGAAAGTTTAAGGTTCAGGCTCTTAGTAGTCATGGTCTCCTGCGTGGCGCTCGCTTCTATGCAGGTTCCATTAAACAAGGTGGGAGATTGCACTGGCTGAGACATCAAGGAATCTCTCACATCTTGTGGCAAGTCTCGAACACGAGAAAGTTGGAAGTCCCTTTCGTGGAGAACAGATTTGGCAATCGTGTTAGCCGATGCACTTGCTAAATCTTGGGAAGCTAAAAAGATGCTGTCCAGGAAACCATGAGCCATCGCGGCGTCGTCAGCCCTCATGGTCACTAGCGTATCTGGAGAAATGCCCTCATAGGAAGCAAACTTGGGAGGGAGTAACTCTCTAATACCAGCACAGAACCAGTTGATGTACGAGAGAGTGTCCATGGAAAATCTGGCATTCGCATCCATTTCCAAAATGTCAGACCTAGGCATCGGTTTGGTATTCACACTGGCAGGTCGAGGGTTAAGTCTATCGAATTCTTGGTCCAAGGCGGGAAGACCGGTAGACATGTATCGGTTGTGAATAACATAAGGTAACCTTGACTTAGACTTGGCTAAATGCGAAGGAAGGTTGGGAGTGATCCTCTCATTTACTGACGAAAAAGCTGTCTTCACAACAGTAGAATGAGGCAGAGATAATTTAGGAATCTTAGGGGTTGGAAGCAGTCCCGAATTCCCAAGTTCGTCCGGTTTAGTAACTTCCAATTGCTCCGTGGAAATTGGCATAGTTGACGGTTTGAGGTGATGCACAGAGTCCAACTTGTCTACAAAAGACCATTCCGGAACTAAGTCGGCAGCTTGACAATCCGATTTAATAATTAGTTGGCCCTCATGATCAAAGACTGACACATCAACAGAGTCCGTACTGGTAGACACATGTAGAGGCTGAGTCAGGATAGGTATGAAAGGTGGCCTGTTGACATCAACCAAGTCAGCTGCACCGTTAGGTAGCTGGCTTTGGTCCCAGTCACCATCAGCTAGGTTGCCCGTGCCGCACGTGCTAACGCTTGGCTTAACGGGATCGACCTGCTGGGGCACGTGAGTACTCCCGCCTCGGTCGGCCAGCGGCTCAACAGACTGAGTGGCTTTGTCCGTGTCGCCCGTGCTAACGGGACGCGTGACGGTAAGAGCCGGCCCAGTTGTCTTGCCACGGTTAGCCCGTGCGTCCGTGGACACCGTGGCTTCCCCTCTGGCCCGGGAAACCCGTGCTCCGACCTGAGCGTTGGATTCCCCGCCACCCAGGCCAGGATTGGTCGGGGGAGTCCCTGTCCCGTGAGGGACTGAGACACCGTCCCCGACCGAGTCGCCTGGCTGGGTGGTGATGACCGTGGTTGGGTTTTGGGTCTTAATGCGCTCCCCGCGCGACCCGCGGCCCGAACCAACGGCAGGCAGTCCCCATTCCTTGTCCACTGCGCCCAAGGCCAGGGATTTCGGAGGTGGGGAACTGGACCCAACGGTCCCAAGATGACCAGAACCGCGGCCTGCTACCGACGGCTCTGCCAACTTGGCCTCTATCTCTCAAACTTCTTCTCATTCGTCTCCTTGATAGAAGAAACAGAAGTAGCTAAAGCCACTAACATAGCTTTTAATTCTGATAGTTCAGAGGAGGGTTTATCAAGAGTGGGGGTGACAGATCTCGATCTCTTGCTAACAGACGAATCTGAGTCCTTCTTCCTCTTAGGAGTCTAGGCTTAGATCTAAGTTGGTTCATTTCAATCCAAAGTTTATCAGGCAAGTCTTTACACAACAAACATCTAGAGTCAAACAAGCAAGGTAGATCCTTAAAGCAAGCATAGCATGATGAATGGGGATCCCCCTTATGTAAATACTTCTGACAGGTTAAACACTTGTTTTGATTGGCAGACATCTTGGATGAATGAAAAATGGCGGGAAAGTTGAAGGATAATTTTTTCACACACAAGGTAAATCAAAAACGATCTCACCCAGTTGAATCCACTTGAAATCCAAAGCAGAATGACACAAGGATGAAACCAGAAGCTCTTCAAGTGAAATCCCAAGGGGAGACTCAAGAAGACAGAAAAAATTTTACTCTCTCACTCAGTGAACCTCTACCCAGTCCATACAGAGAATAGAATGAGGTAAACATCCGGTTGACAGGGGAAGATAATTCAGCCAGGGGAGATAACTCAGGGAAAGAACAACACACACACACCACATAAAATTTTATTTTTTTACTCTGTATAACCTCTCCAGACTTGGAGATGTAGGCAACTCAATCTAGAGGGATAGTTTACGCAATAATTACAGGTAAACACAGACTCCAATCAATGTATGTAGACCAGTGTACCAATGACAGTGAGTTGAACAGAACAAGTTTGACATGACCAACAGATAGACGTAATATGTTTAAACATTTCAGGATCAAAACTCAAATTTTATTTCAGTAATATTAAACATTGTTTTGAGGACACAGTGGCCAAATACTTACGCTGTGGGTGTTGATAAGCTGTCATTTGGTACCTGACTATGAATGTGTGGGTTTGAATCCCACAGGTGACATGTCCCAAAAAAAAGTACAAGACTGTGTACTAGTGAATATAGTATGATCCCTAATAAACAATATTAAGTCAACATAAAGTTGTATATTTACTAAAACCTTGAATTGCACACACCTGTTCTGCTTTCTTATGAAACATGACAGACATTCTAAGGACTGTACTCCTGTCATCGAGAGCTGCGGCTAGACTCTTCCATTCTCGTTCCAGTTTACCGGCTTGTGACCGGATCGTATTGGACGCATAGTGGCCGGCGTCACACAACCGCTGAGCCATACCCAGGATACGGGTGATATTCACATATACATTCTGTAAATGAGAGAAGTATTCATAGATAGGAGAGACCAGAGTATCATCGTATGAAATAACCACATCTGAGAACCTGCAACCTGGAAACTTTTGTTGTACACAAGAAACTTGTTAAGGTTTCTTTTAATTCCGAATATAAATTGGCAATTAAAGGCACACTTACAGTTTGACCTCTATTTAAAAAGTTTCAAGTGACTTTTCTAAACTGGTGACATGAAAGTCTGGTAACATTGACAAGTTTACCTTTGTCTTTCTGTAAGCCGGTAGATTTTGAAGTGTAAATTTACTTACCACAGCACTAGTTGCAAACTGACTATGTTCGGATTCCAGTTCTACAGCAAACTGGTGAGACGTTCCGATCTCAGTGTAGTTGACTAGGAAGAGATCACGGTTGTGGAGGATCCATTCAAACATCTGAAACATTTGAAATCAGAAGAAATCATGAGATCCTTTTTAATCTGGAAGCTGGTAACGATGTATTTGATCGATTGTCATGTATTTAAAAACACTTAGAATATGGTATTACAATACATCTAAAGTCAGACCAACATGATCACAGAATAATTATTTGTGTTGAAGTAAATGGAGTTGACTGGGGATGTATCTCAGTTGATCCTGATTCAATTCCCAGTAGCGGCATACCAAAAGACGTTAAAAGATACAAGTTGTTGCTGCCTTGCTCGAAACTCAGCAATTACAAGGACAGAACAACGCTTGAACTGGCGTTGCACTGTGGCTGTCAGGTACAAAATGCACAAAATATATTTCCAGTGTACAGTGCATTGCAGACAATAAGGAGATCAAGACTATCACCATTACCTTCTCGACGTCCTCCTCGAAGATACGGAGCTGCAGACACTGCTCGAGCCTCATCTTCTTGACGGTCCAGAGCTGGTTGAGGTGCTGCTTGGTGGAGTGGAGGTTGTCCAGGAGCTGGGAGATCTGCGGCACTGCACTCTGGAAATCTGCGTTACCTGAAACCACAAACCGACGTCCAGAACCTGAAAGAAAGCCACAAATCTCAGTCACTGAGGACTGTTGAGATTGGTGTTAGTAGGGTTTGGTAGTGATTGAAGCAGGAGAGGTGCAGTCGTGGTTCAAGGTCGTTCAAGCCAAGCACTGGTGTACGGGAAGGAACAACACTCCCTAATGCAGGAGGATGAAATCCATCATTGAATTTCTTGTTCATGGCTGAAGGGTGGTTTGTTGCTCGGAGGCTTGCAAAATCAAGCAGCGGTAAATATAGGAAGAGCGTGGCTGTTGATGACACCTTTCTAAATGCTACGAACATGATGATGAAACTAGAACTGGATGTTTTCATGCCCTGGTCAAGCATTACAATGGATGATGATGACAGGATAATGGATCTATCCTCTAGGATCTAGCCAGGAAGAGTGAAACTAAAATCTAATGTTGATCATTATATTGTTTCAGGACTACAGGATATGCAAATGGTTTTATAGTATGATGTAGTATATAAACCCATGCACAGGCGTAAGCATATAAAGCCATGTCTATCTATAACACCATCTTATGCTCTACACTTGCAAATAAGATAAGGAAAACTAGAAGTGAACTTCAAGTACTTTATATGATTATATATACTCAACTAAGCTCTCTAAACCTACATCAGAATCAGAAGTGTCCACTGAAGAAACCACCAACATAAATCAAGGAACATCATGAACATTGTATACACATGATTTAGGTGAGGTTTAGTTGGGGTTTAACGCCCCTTTCAAGAGTATATCACGGCTACTAGTATTATGGCAGGGAGAAAGCCTGCAACATCATGTGGCTATGCATTGCCTGCAAGTAACGGCTGGAGCTAGCGAACCATGGGTGGTACTGCATTGATATTCAGTGCAGCATTGCACCCAAACCTTACTGCGTGTAGAACAGTTCTCTACTGCAGACAAAGTTGCCGTGACCCTAGCGGGATTCAAACCACAGACCTCTTGATCCGAAGCCGAACTCACTAACCACTGCGCTATCCCGCCCCTCTTACACATGATTTAAGTGACGCCACTAAGTAAACACCTTGCAGATGCATCATAAATTCTGGAAAACCTCTTAGAATGGAACAGCCTCTCAACAAATGTCTAAGTCAAAGAGTACCATGAATATAATTATCAAGAACTTACATGCCTAGATAATGTGAGACTTTTTATATCAAAGTTCCAGCTACACACAAAACTGATGATTGAAACCTTGCGAGACATCTCAATATCCAAGACCACCATTTACATGTATCAAGACCTACAAGACTAGATATTGAGAGACTACTAATATTCCTGAAGCTGCCAACTTGCAAAACCAGTGACCACAACCTTGCAAAATCTTCTACATACCCGACTGTCCTTCGTCATCCCCTGTGATCTTGCGGAGGATGTGGTGGCCCTCTGCCGCGAGACTTTCCACCGGAGCGAGCGTGACTCGCTTCTTGAGATGGTTGTGTTCCTCTAGAACTAACTGAGCTCCGTTTAAATCGTCAGGAAGCTCCGGATTGGTCAGAATCTCGCCCAGCTCGTCCAACTTGTCCAGCAAGTCAAGGGCCTTCCAGATAAACTCCTCCAACATCTGAGAAGAAAGATATTGTGTCGTTTCAAGTGTTGAAATTTAAGCAGATAAACATTTATTCGAATATTTACACTGAGATTACTCAAAATCGAAAAGATAATCAAAATTGTTTAATTTCATAAGCAGAAAAAACGTAAAAAAAAATAAACAAAATAGAAAATACTCAATTGAACAGAACATCCCTTATTGCTCTCTTATTGTTCAAAATATCACATTGATAATTCCACATCTGTTCAAAGGTGAAGGAGGTAACAATACTGTTCTCACCAAACGTAGTTGGATCCACTGTTCATGGTCATAGTCGAGGGACCCGTCGAAGTCCCGTGTGAGTTGCGTCTGATCGATCACCTTCTGTAGACTGTCCAGTGAGATCATGTTTGTCTGTAACACAACACATAAAACAGTTACAAGAGGTTGTATTCCCCTAGTTATCTCCCTTCTCTCACATAAGATTTAAATTCTGTCACACGTATTTCTACATGCATATTTAGGCGCAGTTTCTTGTGAAGCTCTCATAAAATCCACAGTGCTGATGCTGCTGGACAAATTATGATAAAGCATACAAACTTATAAAAGCTGATACACAATTAAAGACTTTACGTGAAGATTTTTTTTTTTTTTTTTTTTTTTATTTTCCATATTTTCAGGTACAGGCAAACAATATTATATGACAAAACAAAGGTACATATATACAGGTTCATAGATCCAAAATTGGCTGATACAATTCATAAGAGTTATTTTCCAAGTAACAAATGTAAAGTTGACCAGTACTGGAAAAACAATTCCTCTGTTCCTGTTGACAGAAAAACATATCTAGACATATCGTAGTAATGTACAATTGCCTTTTTTAAGTAGTCTAATTTAGGTTTAAAACCATTTATGCTGCATCGATATAGATATTGTTTGACAAAAAGAATGATTGCATTAACAGGATTATTGTTCTTTCCTTTCATTCCTAATATGATAATTTTATTTGTAAATTCTAGTTGTAACTGTACAGAGTTTAACCATGATTCTATATCCTTCCATATTGTACGTGAAGATGGTGTTTTAAATAATGTGCTATTCAAAAGCATGAGACTGGTAAAAGTATATCCTGCCTTTTTGTTCTTTTCTTAAATTTTTTTCATTTTGATTGACAAATTTTAATTTTCAAGAAGGTTAATTTTTTAGCTTATTCTATACCTTGATAAACAATGAAGCAAATTGATAATTATTACTCGCCACAAATGTATTAACATTACTACCTATATGATGTCATTTGAGTCTTAAACAAATTGAAAAAACTTTCAAAATTGCAACTTACCTCAAAGTTATATTTTGCACTTCCAAGACTAGTCCTCTGTTTCTCCCAGAACTTTTCTGGTTTGATTATATATGCCATGTGTATGTTTCCAGGAAAACACTCCTGCAAATAAAACAACAATCAACGAAATCAAGAATGATAAATTGCCAAAATAATGAAAATGTTTTAAATGGATAGTGAAGATTCAATTCAATTCAATCTATTCAAAAAACTTTGTTGAACTAAGTTTCCTGTTTGCCTGAGAGTCTGTAATATCCCAGGATAGCCGCACTATATATTGTGGCCAATCTTGAAATTCTCCCTATGTTAATGAGTTTAGATTCATGTAAATTGGCTACTAGGAATGGTCAGCACTAAATAATTCAGCAGCTAATAAAGTGTTTGATCTTCTCTATCAAGGCCCATAATGCAGTATTTTCCCCTACGACTTATGAACATGCATGTAAATCTAAAGTAACATTTGTCAGTGTTGTACTGCATAAATGTTTAACTGTATCATACATGATTTTTTTTTTTTTAATTAAATTAGATCGATACAAAATTATTCTCAAACTGGTATTATATATATATGGAAGAGAAATTAGTATTCCGTTTATCACTTGCCCATATTAATCCAGCAAAATTGCTCAAATGTGCTCAAACTATGATTTTCGCGAGCTATGTATCATTGTGATGATGTTAAAACATTTTGACGTTACAATTGCACTCTATATGTCATATACTGGACGCGGTATTACACTTTTAAATTGCAGTGTAAATATTACAGTATCTGCAGTATCTACCACGCACATGCATACAGTATAGTATTTAATACTCAAAGTATAATATTTAAAGTGAATATGAGAGCTCAAGTAAGCAACAAATGTAATCGTTAGAGTATAATCAGACCCTGACCTCAGTAATTTGAACTTGATCTACCATTATGCTACACGAAATTGCATAATTCTACATTTGTCTGGTATAATAGCTCTTTATAAGGCTTAAAAAAAATTTTTCTGTCTTTACAGGTGGACAAAAATGATGCGATGACATGTTTTTTTGTTTTTTTTTACAACATTTTTTTTTTTTGGAATGAAAAGTTAAACAAACAAAATTTATACAATTATTTATATAAATAAAGCACAAACTCTCTTAAATATGTTACTATTCCAAATAGTCTATAATATCAACCCTACACTCTATCTCAACAGAAACGAGTGACATTTTCTATGTCCAATGTTTTCTGAGGCTAAAAAATTACAGTTATGTGCCCCTTACTTTTGAAAACCTAAGAAAAAAAAGACCTGAGGCATGGGTTTGAAACTGATGCAGGCGGAAACCAGAAACAAATTCTTTTTTGGGGGTCTAAAATTATTACTTGATCACAATCTATCTTTATCAGCTTTTATCTGTAGTCAAAAATATTAACATTAACACAACACATTCATCAGTTATTGCAACCTCAAAATATGGCGTTGGTCGTGATGGGAAGAATTCCTTGCCAGATTCGAACTCACACCCTCAGAGTCAGGCACCGATTGCTATCACTGACTGTCCAAACAGATTATTCACTCAGCTACCGAGACCTAAAGAATTTGTACTATTGCCAATAGTGTAATCCTAAATATAACAATGTTACATTAGTTCACTAAATCTAAATGTTGTGTATTTCTAACTCAAAGTATGATATTATTGGCTCAAAAAACAGCAGATGATAGCCTCAAAAAAGTCAAAATCATGTTATTTCAAATGAATTTTTAATGGATAAAAATACTGTGTTGTAGGTAAAAGTCCAAAATTGCCAGCTCAAACCTGCAGTTTTTGCACTAACAAGGCTGCAGTGCATTGTTTCATGCTGTTGTCTAAACAAGGACAAATTGTTGATAAATATTTGATGCAACATACACCGAGAGCCACACCTAATTAGAGAACAAATCAATACACTTTGCTAAAAACTAACAATGTTGGTATGACTGGCCGAGAGTTCACCTGTTTAATAGGGACCTGTCTGTAGAAACACTTGATTTTATTGAACAATGGCAATACTCGTGTAAAAGCAATGAGACGAAACGATTACCTTATCTCGTTAGCAAGAGTTAAAGAGAGGATTATATTGGAGTATCCACCATTTGGTTGTTGTGCATTGTGTGAAAATAAGAAATCTGTGTATTTTTTATAAATTTTTATTCATATTGAGGTAATAAATAATTGATCATTAGTCTGATTAAGTGTCTTGTTATGCCACACTTGTAGCGCCAAAATGTCTATCTAAACAATGCATGTTGTTCTTTGTCAAATTGTCAAATCTAAAATCACCAAAATATATCTCGATAATATGCTTCTATTAGACTGTGTTAGGCTGCTATCAGTGAAGTTCAGCAACAATGCTGGCTGCATGGGTGGGTGACCCGCATCATTGCTGAATTAAATGAGAGTTCAAAGGGTGCTTCTCTGTACCACCATAAGCCATCAGTTGAAAGACTCGTGGCGTCACCCTGGGTAAGCGACTTTACTCTCAGAGTGTACCTCTGTGGGTACCTAGTGGAAAATGTTATGGAGGCAACCTTCGAGTGCTATGTCAGGTAAGACAATAATGTTTGTAGATCCCGGAGTCAATCACATGGAGATTTTGGTGCTTTATGAAAACAATCCATTATTATTTTTATTTCCCATGACACACACTTACCTGTAGAGCCTTGAGGATGGGTTTGACAGTCTGCCAGGTGGACCCCCGCATGTCTAATATCACAGTAAACCCTCGCTCTCGTACCTCATCGCTGCAAACATACACACACAATTACACATATGAAACAGAAAATTTTACATGTTTTGCTGGTGAACAAATGCAACGTTAAGTGACGATAAAAGTATGGATGATCAACAGAATATAACACACGACAATCAAACTTCTTTCAATAGGTTTTAAAGGTTGTGACCCCTGTGACCCCATTTGGGGTCACGGGGTCACGAAATCTACAATTTAGAATCCCCATTAGCCAAGGAGTCTGCACATAAAATTTCAGCTCTCTAGAGTCATTGGTTCTGGAGAAGAAGTCGAAAATGCGAAGAAAAGTTTACGGACGGATGGACTGACGGACGGACAGACGGATGGACGGTCGCCAGACGCCATGCCATGCCATGCCATGCGCCCATCTGGCCTTTTAGGCCTGATGAGCTAACAATGGATGGGCCGAAGGAAATGGAAGCAAAGAGTTACAATCGAGAATCATCTGATGAGTACAACTCTTGTTCATTTTAAAGCCACTTTTGGTGTGGAAAATGTGAACTCATTACATCATCATTGATATCAAAATGATAACAATTATTTACACACACTTTCTACCTTGTTTTATTTAAATAACTTCAAACATACTATCGAAACAAGGCAAAGTTTGTAAATGCTGATATAAAAGAACTACATGATCACAAAAAAACCATCTTTTTCATTACAGTGTCATGAATGTTTTTCCTTTCACAAATGTTTTCCCTGTTAATGAAAATTATTATCAACAGTGCAACTCTGTCAAATAGACAGCACGATAAAATGTTTGAAATCCAAGACACAGCAGTTTTCAAACGTCGATCAATGTTTAGCCATGTTTATGTTTTCAGTTATGAGGTAGGTTTGAAGTTATGATTCATCAAAGTGATGGTTTTCAGTTAATGAGGGTGGTTTTGAAGTTGAAACATTTGTTTTTACACACAATCTCAAACAAGATTTGAAGTTATCAAAATGTAATGTCTTGTTTGTCAATCAAACATATTAGATTTCAAAACATTTTACATAAGAGTTAATTCTACCTAAAAGAATTTCAATTGCAGAGATAACACATTCTGGGGAAAAAGATTTGGACTTCAAATTGAAATCAAAGAGAAATATATTGATACATGTCTATCTAAAGATTTAGGATATTTTTTTAATACAACGTATTATAATATTCAAAGTTAGGTTCTATTTGAGTCCTTGGTTGTATTTGAGTAAATATTTCACTGTAGCGATCACAAACAAGTTAAAAATGTACAAGATATATAAAGAGAATATTAAACTACGTTCCGTTTAATAACATATTCATGAAACAAGTGAGTGGTTTGGTATTCAACTAGCTAAAATGAGGTAGATACTGACACCATTCACGAGTTTCATAAATATATGTTATTAAACGAGACTCTGTTTAATATTTTATATATTACTCACTGATTTCGTTGCACGACAATGGGACACACTCAATTGCAACCGTGGTGCTGACATTGTGACTTCATATTTTAACAATTTTGGCATAATGTGTAATAACAAGGTAGATTAATAAAACAGCGACGTCTCCAACGATGAGCAATAATCGGGGTTAAACAAAGATTGGATACATTGTAATATTGTTCACTGTAGCCACACTCAGATTTATCAATTTGATGCATTTTTTGATTGATTAGTTCTAGAAGATGCCTATTTTTATTTTATAATTCATCATTTTTTATCATTAAATTTTTGCCTGATTACCATTGATGAATAGAGATATGAGCAAGAGAAGTACAGACCTATACGGTAGCACAAAGCCGATAGTAGAGACCTATACGGTAGCACAAAGCCGATAGTAGAGACCTATACGGTAGCACAAAGCGGATAGTACAGACCTATACGGTAGCACAAAGCCGATAGTAGAGACCTATACGGTAGCACAAAGCCGATAGTAGAGACCTATACGGTAGCATAAAAGCGGATAGTACAGACCTATACGGTAGCACAAAGCCGATAGTAGAGACCTATGCCATGAGCATGCATAAGTGGAAAGACATTGACGCTTTTGATAAGACAACATTCAGTTTGAGTCGACTTAGGTTTGCGCATGTTCAGTGAGGATTGAGTGTTGTTTTAATCAGACAAGAACAAGACCCGCGTGTTTCAAAGATGGTGGCGTACACAGTAGGCCTTCCGTTTATTTTAAACGAAATGGTAGAGAGTGATGATGAGGAAGAGATTGATGACATGGTGATGTTATCCGCTGCACATTTCTTTTCAAAGAATCTGACATTAATAACAAGAGAATTAGTGAGCACAGCTCACTCATGAAACCCCCGCTTTTACATTAACATTGGTCAAAGAGAAATGTTTGAAAATAGCAAAAGGGCATCAATGTTTAAACTTTTGTATGAAAAGACCATTATAATTATATAAGTATTATTAAAGCAGAGTAAGTATTACACTTGTAAGCATGTTTTAGAAGTAAAAGTCAAAAAATTTGAAAAATGGCATTAAATATGCAAATGAGGGTATGAAACATACAAATATGCAAATGAAGGTATGAAATATAAAAATGGCAGATGTACACATCAGTGGTTTCATAACATTTGAACAATTAGTGTCTGAGTTATGAGTGGAACAAAAAGTGTGAATGGCGAAGATGAAAAACGGAAAAAAATTTGCATAAATTATGCAAATGAGGGTATGAAACATACAAAAGGCAGATGTACACATCATGGTGATTGTACATATCAAGTTTCGTAACATTTGAACAACTGGTTTCAGAGTTATGAGTGGAACAAAAAGTGTGAATGGTTAAGTCGAAAACGGAGTAAATTTGCATAAATTATGCAAATGAGGGTATGAAACATACAAAAGGCAGATGTACACATCGTGATGATTATATGTATCAAGTTACAAGACATTTGAACAATTAGTACTGGAGTTATGAGCGGAACAAAAACTGTGAATGCAAAAGTCGAAAAACGGAGAAAATTTGCATAAATTATGCAAATGAGGGTATGTAACATACAAAAGGCAGATGTACACATCATGGTGATTGTACATATCAAGTTTCGTAAAAATGGAGCAACTGGTTTCAGAGTTATGAGCGGAACAAAAACCGGACGGACGGACGTGCTGACCACTATATACCCCCGACTACTTCGTAGCGGGGGTATAAAAACTTACCCTTGCCCATTCTCAGTGGGCGCCATCTTTGATAATGCCAAACTCGTGCGAAAATTACGAGCCGACACTTGACCTAGTTAGCAAACCCGAGTATTTGATTAGCAAATGCCACACGACTAAACTTAAGTGTTGTCTAATCAACCGCGGCCATCATCATCATTATCATCATTAAAAGTACAATTCCTTCAGGGTAATAATGTCAGAGTAGCAACTTGAACAAGCATCCTTTTTTTTAAAGTGAGCCATACAAAAATTAACATCATTATCACAAGAATGACTGACTTACCTGGGTACGCTGGCGAGATATGTCATGAGTCGTCTGAGATCTTCATATTTTAATCTCTCCGGGTGGGTGTGAGATGGAAATGTAAGTATGGGGCCTCCCCGCTTGTCCCTGCCTCCTGAAACAGCATCATATAAAATATATTACTTGTTAGGTTGAAAATATTAAAACCTTCATTGAGGACTATAAACAAATTTTATTGCATGTGACATGTTTTGAGGTTGTTTGACATCATTTAAACACAATATCGTTAATTACAATTTCATGTCAGGTCATGACATCATATTGTGGTTGACATCTTAGATGCCTTCAAAAATTACCTACGATATACTCACGATTTATTCCCCTGAATAAATCAGGTCTTGGCTAAACTTTACATATTTTTTTTCAAAACAATTCAAAAGTGTTGGTCTCTGTGAACAACGAGAGAAGGTCACGTTTTTCATCACAGTCAATTTCACAGAATGTAGAATATTTTCCAACATTCACCTTGTAAGGCATAAGGAAACCATTTATGACAATATTCCAATTAAATTAACTGCAAAGTTACTTTTTTTCTCAATTCTGCATTTCTCAAACCCATGTTAGGACTCGCATATCTAAAAGATGAGAAGACTCTCCCTCAGGTATTTTCTTAGGAATTATTAAATACTGAATGAAATGCACATAAAATATTAGTTCAAAATTTAATTTCAACAGTTTTTTTAGGCTGTGGCCGAAATTTGGGGTCACAGGGTCACCAAATCTACAAGTTAGAATCGCCATTGGCTGAAGAGTTTGCACACAATATTACAGCCTTCTAGGTCTTTTTGATCCGCAGAAAAAGATGAAAATAGGATTTTAGGTCATGGCCTGTGAGGCCCTAATTTGGGGCCACAGGGTCAACAAATCTACCGGTACAATTTAGAATCTCCATTGGCTAAAGACTCTGCACACAATATTACAACCTTCTAGGTCTTTTCATTCTGGAGAAGAAGATGAAAATAGGATTTTAGGTCATGGCCTGTGAGGCCCTTATTTGGAGTCACTGGATCACCAAATCTACAATTTAGAATCCCCATTGCCTAAAGAGTCTGTACACAACACAACATTTCAGCTCCCTAGACCCACTGGTTCTGGAGAAGAAGTCGAAAAAGCGAAAAGTTTATGGACGGATGGACGGACGCTATGCCATGGCATAAGCCCATCAGGCCTTTCAGGCATGATGAGCTAAAACAATTCAATTATAGATTCAAAGGCCACTCCGTAAAAAAGGATATTTTAAAACTGGCTTTCAAAATATCATTATCATAAGAAGAACCTACAGCCCGATTTTGTGTGTGTATAGTTTAACATAACAGTTTAATTGAAAACTGCAAATTGACTAGACATCATGAGAAAAACATTATTAACAACTGTACCAACAGTTTTGCCTGAATGACTGCTATATACTACCGCATACTTCGCAGCTGGGTTATAATTAATGTTTCCATTCCAGGTACATACTACCATCTATACATAAAATCATACTGCTACAATTTTCTGAAAGCATTAGTTTACAAACAAGCTCTGTGATAACAAATCATATTCATGAAGAAAGGAAACATATTTGTAACACTTTGCAGCTGGTCTCTTGACACAAAGCTGCAATCAGTTAGCCTAGTTCGAGACAAGAGTTAGAAACAATGGACCTATTGGTCTCAGCTTGGTGAGGTGAAGAGATTTGGGTTGATTCTGTTTCCAATGATATCACCCTGTTTGCGGTGGCTGGTAATATTGCATGAAGGAAACCTGAAACACTTTTTTGGCTATGCATTGCAGAAATGGATGATTGTCAGATGGAACTAGGAAGTAAAGGGTGATATAAATGCCTTGTAGTGACAAATCAGAACCTAAAGAGTTCAAAAAGGGATGGTGGGTGATTAGGAGTTAAGAGCAACTTTCAAGGACGTTTCAAGGTGAAACATCAGAACAGCTTTGTATTGTAATGATATCTGCACGTGTTGGCTGTAACTAGATCATCTGGGGTGGTACTGAACTCTATTTAAATCTAGCATTGCACCCAAACCAAATTTTTAAGGGCGTTTCCAGGTTCATCAGAATGGTTCTGTATCATGATACTGAAATCTGCAAGTGTTGGCTGTAACTAGATTATCTTGGGTGGTACAGTACTGAAATGCAGATTCTCTACTGCAGATGAAGTTGTTGAGTCTTGGTGGGATTCAAACCATGTCCCACTTGATCCAAAAAATGTTTTTAGAAGAAATGTCTTAAATTCTTTTTAAAGCTAACTTTATTTTTTTTTTCAACAGAAAAGAATTCTAAGTTTGCAAACTCTTATTTTTAATGAACAAAGTTAATCCATCACAGACTTTAAATTCAAAATTCGATTTCATTCATTTCATTCCAATCAATCTTAGAACCACACATTTCACAAAATTCTTCGTAAACATGAGTGTCTGATAAATGAGAAGTGAATGAATCAAATGATATTCCATTTGAAACTTGAGAAGGGGCCAAAGTGAAATTGAATTTTCATTATCAGAGAGAAATCCAAACTTGCTTTGTTTTGTTCATAACCTCTTGGGATGGTAGAATCAGGAAAGAAATAAATGATTGCATTTTAGCAATAACATCCATTAACGCTTAACTCTTTACGGGAACTGATATTGGCTTAACACCAATTTTTAGGTGTAATGACTTCTGTTAATGTTACAAGGAGAAAGCCTGCAATACTATTATGGCAATGTTTTGTGGTGAAACCTGCGAGCACCAACTGGAATGAACACGACCATGAGTGGTACTGAACTGAAAACTTTACTTTCTGAATTTAGGGACAAATTACTTTCAATATTCCTTTTACAGAATTATAGCTCATTAATAATGGGAATAATCAAGAAATGACCACTAATGAAAGATAGTCTAACAAGAATATTCTGGAATCCTTAGATGGTTAATTTCAATTAAGCAATGCATGGAGAACAGCCCTTCATCTGAAAATCTCTTGAAACAAATTTTTGTTCAATTTCGTCAATTTGATTTTTAAAATTAGCCATTTACATAAATGTTGGCAAACAAAATAAAATTATTATAATTTTTTAAATTTCCAAAAAAAACTTCAGCAATCGAGATTAAGAAATTTTAAGAAGTCTTTTTAAATGTAAGAGACCCATAACTGAAATTAAGTCCTTAGGCATTTTGTATAATGGAAGTTGGAAAAAATACAGAAAAACATTTGAATAGATCGAAACTTCAACAGAATCTAGGATTGGTTCAGGAAGACCTTTTTTTAAATATCTGTGGCGCTGGGTTTCATTGAAATCGTGTCAAAATGGCTGAAATTTATTCCCACCACTGTTATCTCATACAGCTAAAAAGAGAGTGATGCAACCTTTTACAGGCGTATTAATTATTTTGAAGATAACACATATTTGAGAGATTCGAATCCACACTCTCAGAGTCCTTAACCTTATTTATAGTAGGTATAGTGGCAGATTATTTTTGCTAAACCCTCTCAACAATCTCCTTTAAGGACTTTTGGAATAAAATATTGAGTTAAGGTTGATTTCTTTTAAAGGCAAAATTAAGGAAGAAAGCCTGCAAAAACTTTAAAGATCTGAGTGGAGTGAGACCTACCTGTCAGTTTGAAACCATGGGGTGTATAGGAGTGAAACTGTTCACAACTACATCAGTTGAATCGTGTTATTTTGTATGTTCGGTTTGTACTGCATACCATATTTTAGGTCAATTTCTTAAAATTTTATTACTTTTTTGTAATTTCCACATTTTCTGAATACAAATGGTCACTTCCTCACCCCTGTTGTGTAAAATGGTACTGTACATGAAGTCATTATTTGATAGTAGTAGGGGTGTTAGCAATATGGCATACGTTTGGTCCAATCCCCCTGCTTGTCTATATAGTAATTTAAAATTCACATTAGTAATGTTCATGACCCCGGAGCAAGGATTACAGATCTTGAGGTCATAATTTGAGAGGTGAGTGGTGAGTATGGGTTTAACGTTGCTTTCAAGATTATTTCACTTATATCGCGGCTGCTAGAATTATGGCAGGGAAAAAGCCCGCAACGCCATGTGGCTATGCATTGTGGTGAAACCTGCGAGATTGGCTGGAACTAGCGAACCATGGGTGGTACTACGCTGAAATTCAGTGTAGCATTGCACCCAAACCTTACTGCGTGTAGAACAGTTCTCTACTGCAGACAAAGTTGCCGTGCCCCTGGCGGGATTCGAACCACTGCGCTATCCCGCTCCCCATAATTTGAGATACTAAGGTCTTGCTAAATAAATTTTGCTAGTTGTGAGCATTGGGGCAAGTGTCAGGGAAAGAAGTATGATGCTACATGCATCATGGCAGATCATGTTACCCCCTACCCATCAACCAAAACTCTCTCCATCATTGAAAATCTCAGGGCTATAAACATTCACTGTAGATTTCAGGATAATAAACGTATATGACATAATATTATGGCTGACAACTTCTTCATTGCACAACGTTTCTGAGTTGTAACTTGCTCTGTCATCAGGTGAATTTATATATATATATACAGTCAGGCCTCGATAATCCGAACGCTTCCGTTTTTCATCAAAAACGTTCGGATAGTGAAATGTTCGGACTACTGAGTACTGAGGACTACTATAGAGATAAGTTTGGTTACATCTTCCCACTGTTCGGAAACTGCGAGATTCGGATTATCGGTGGCCGGATTATCGCGGGTTGACTGTACTTGAAGGATACAAGAAGCCAGAGCTAAAGATGGCATATACAACAAACAGGGGAATATTAGATTTAGCTGTTAACTCTTGATTCACCATTGCCAATGGGAGATATTTCTAGCGCATAGGGGTCTAGTCACTTGCACCATCAAAGTTCTCACCATTGTTCAGACTGGCTGATTTTAAAAAACTTTCGTACAAATCCATTCCAGATTGTCACATATATCTGCACAATCTTTTATATTATCCCAAAATTTGAAAAGCATTTACATTTAACAAGCACAATATTTGGCATGAAGAGAGTTAACCCACCTGAGAGGTACGCCACCCGTTCCCGGAGGATCGGGACGATATCCGCAGCCTTCAAGCCATCGTTTCTTCTTCCTCCTGCAACATAAAGTCTAATGTTAGTAAGGCTCATATACATGATCTGCAACAGACGTTTTGTCCCATGGATGAAGTCCTACGCTCTGACTCTGAAAAAGTATTTATTCGTAAAATAACACCATTTTTTATTAAATATTGAAAAGGAGAGTTTGAGAAATGGGATTTTCAGAAAACAGGCTCTTTTTCAATATTTTTTCAACCATTTTTTTTTTAGAGTCCAAATGTTAGAATACCATGGATGGATTATAACTTCTTGATACTAACTTGACTCAAAGCAAATTGAACTTATTACAGCCTATTTAATACAATATATATGTGCTTCTCCAATATTACATCCAAGATGGGCATTTTTAAAGATTAAATTGATACAATAAATGATTTATTGATAAACACCTTTCTTGAAAAATATTTTATCATTGTAACATAAGTTCTGGGGTTATTTTGCAGAAGATCACTGAGTAACTGCATACAATCGTATAAACATAATTACTTTGTTCTTTGTTACATCAATTTTCAACTTATAATTCATTATAGGTTAAGCCTTTATCAGATAATGTAGTAATATTCAGCTTTTGCTTTTTGAATTCCTTACAAAGGATTTTGTACAAATCAAGTTAAGACTTGAAGAACCCATTTTACTATATTTCTACTCATCAGCACATAACAACCAAATAAACTACATCTACACTGAACCGATTCCAATCCTTTGTGGATAGATTTGCATGAGCATAATCTAAACTTTGATACACTGTATTCAATTATTGATAACAGTGATATCAACAACTGCAATGAACCAATTGTGAGTCTTTGTACGTGGAATTTCAACATTATCCTTTGAACTTTGATCACATGTTTAGTCTTCAAAATGACCTTTTCAGAATGTAAACATTAATACTGGACTGACAGCTACGCGTTTAACTAGTGATGTCTCTGATATTCCAACACACCAGGTTAATCAGGCGTTCAGGGGTTCAGGGGTTCGATCCCCGTAGAAGATTTTTGCATGTAAAAATGATGGACCACCAAAGTGAACTCCCCGTCTTCGAAATTTCAACAAAAGGCTTCAAAATGACCTCATAAGAATGTAAATATCAATAAGAGTATTACTTGATTACCATCGATAGCATACTTCAGGTCAGAGCTAATCCTATGATCTACAAATATTCCTGGTATTTGCTTAGATCAAAGTGATACTCTGAAGGGTCAACCTTAATATGAGATTCCCATTTGGCAATGAGTTCAGTCAAATACCCTTGGGATCATTACATGATATAATACAAAGAATATTCTTCTGTTTTGTAGACCAAGGCGGTCTTTCTTGTGTACCAACATAAACAGAACATGAAGACGCTATCCGGCACCCTCCACAGGTTCTTTGGAGTTTTGTAACACACATAAACACTATGAATTACATTGGAATGTCTTATTTGATAGTGATCGTTCTCCGAGAGTTACCTCCCTTATATCCAAGAGTTACTCCCCTTGCCTGTTTTCTCATGCAATTATGTGAGGTGAGGTGAGGTGAATTGGGATTTAACGCCGCTTTTAAGAGTATTTCTTATATAATATATATAATGGCTATGAGTATAATCGCAGTGAGAAAACCCAAAACGCCATCATGACAATGCATTGTGGTGAAACCTGCGAGCATCGGCTGAACTTGCGAGCAATTATGTGTCAATAAATTTCATATCTTTTGTAACATTAGATTTTAGCTTTCTGGACAAAGATTTTTCTAGTAATTATGAGCCCCAATACATAAACATAAACAGTGTATGAACAATTATTTGTTTGAAAAACAATTTTAAAAACAATTTGAAATATACTTTACCTCAGTATTAATATAGCTAATTGCTTTTTCAAAAATTCATTCACATTGATGTGATTCCTAACTAGACTAAGGGAAGTTGCAGTTAATGGACTCTGCTACATTAATATTCACTCACTCGGTTCATCCAATTTGTTGCCGTATTGCTGACACCACAATCAATTACTAACCGCTGAATAACTTCCTGTTTACAAAATATGTAATTGTGAACTAATTTCCATGGATCATTTCAAATCTTAAAAGAGTGACTTGTATGTTGAATATTGCAATTTAGATAATAAAACAGGTCTGCGGTTACCACAAACCACACCATACATGAATAAGCTTTATTGAATTTAGAAGAAATACACCAAATGAGAGAAACATGATTGAGAAAGTTACAAACCAACAATTTATTTTGATAAGTGTTCCCTAACCACAGTGTCATGTATCAAACCTATGGTGCTCAAAGTAAGCTATAACTGTCAAACACCAAACATTTTGTGACAATGAACAGTTATTAATGAAATATTGCAGAATTTAACCTTCAACTCAGCTGAACAATCTATGTTACCTATCACATGACTTGATAATTTTGACAGAAACTACCATTGGTCACCACTTTTTTCATGTGCCACCATGTTTTTGGGAAAAAAATAGTGAGCGGTCAGTAAAAAAGTGCCATTTGCAGAGGTAAAGCACCATTTTGGCCACCTAGAAAATCTTACAAAATTCTATCACCGAACTTCAATTGAGAAAATGACTAAATGATAACTCATTGGAGGAAATATTGAAATAGTTTCAACAGACCTCATCAAGTGGGGTCTAGGTGTTTATAAACATGTATCGTGAATGGCAGGATCCAACTGGCTGCACTATAACCAAACATAAGCGGAGCTTGGCGATGAGTCTACCATGCTAACAGGGTTCACAGTCTGTCACCCATAGAATCAACACCCACACCTACACCACAACAAGACTCATTGATTTGTCATGAAAAACACAAACAAGGTACATAATGCTAATTCCCCGTATCAGATCTGTTGCCAAAACAGTTATTTTTCCATATGCTTAGAAAAACAGTTACAGTGCGAGTAAAGTTTATTCAGCGAAGTCTCGTTGAAGTGACTGTAGTAGAGGGAGAGGCAGATTCATCATAGCCAGGCTTCTCTCTGTCAAAATATTCACTCTGTTTACGTGTTTTTCACCTGCCGCCAGCTGTCTAAAAGACTGCAGTCTGCATCATCTACAGAGACAGTCAGAGTGTAGAGGAGAGACATAGACTTACTCTGGCTGTTTTACAGCACATATAGTAGAGAAGAAGAAGGTGAGGTGAGTTGGGGTTTACGCCGCTTTCAAGAGTATTTCACTTACATAACGGCTGCTAGTATTATTGCAGGGAGAAAGCCTGTGGCTATGTACTACAGGTGAAACCTGCAAGCATCGGCAGGAACTAGCGATCCTACGCTGAATTTCAATGAAGCATTGCACCCAAATCTTACTGCATGTAGAACAGTTCTCGACTGCAGACAAAGTTACCGTGCCCTGGCTGGATTCGAACCCCGGACCTCTTGATCCGAAGCCGAACGTGCTAACCAGAGCGCTATTCCGCCCCAGAAAAGAAGAAAAGATCAGGACTAAGTCAAAAGTAAAGGGAGTTGGTGCTACAGGTCAAGCTTGTGCACTGCTTGTAACATCTGCATAAACTTCAAAATGTCAGTCCAAAGGGTGTCCTCTTTCATAAAAAGTGATAGTCTAGACATGAGCGGACAAGGGAATGAAGGAGAAGGCAGATGATGACTGCTATAGAACAGGACCTACAGTTTTAAAGGTCTTTTGACTTAGTTCTTAAATACTCATAGTTGTACCACAAACGTACTATAACACTGCCTTTCCTCTATCTTAGTGCTGAATGAGTTTTGAAAATATAGGCAAAGGGTAACCAATGCACTGTTCAATGACTTCAGAACTACATGCTTTGCAATTTAGACATTGAACAAATATTATAATGTTTTATTTGAGGTCCAGTCCAGACAGGAGCCGACAGGTAAAGGAAGTAGCAGATGATGATGGGAGTCAAGTGAGAGAAGGGCAGGTAGATAATGCATGCTATGACTTTAAGCGCACTTCAACAGAAGTCTGTATGTAAGTCTAGACGAGAGCCTAGAAGTGAGAGAAGGGGCAGCAGGTAATGTATGCTGTGGGTCAGGGCTATGCACTAACTGTACCACAAGATACCGATACTACGCAGGTACAGCTGACTCAGGCAGATAACACGAGTAGCATCAGAGCATGTGCGTGTACACTCATTCACAGATCACACGCGCACACTCACACACGCATCTGAAGTAACATCTAGGCTTCTCTAGACTGGCAAAGAGTATGAAAATTATTATCATGGATAAAACTGATATCTTGTTCTACAAAGTGAATAGGTTAATCCTTTAAGGCACTGTGGCACGTCTAAGAGGGAGATTTGTAGGTCGCATGAGAATTCTGACAGCAAGATTGTTGACCAAATTTAAAACTCTACTCTGAGTGTTTAGGTATAGCTGCATCAGTCAGACCACTTGAACTACCTTCAAGCAGCCATTTTAATGTGAACATGCATGGCTTAACCGAACGATGTACATTCATTTTAGAACACTTTTTATTGTTTTTGGAGTATTATGTAGCCAGTATTATGGTAACACTCATTTACAGTTTTGTGAGAGCACTTTATTTTAGTAAGAAATCTGTGCTACAGTGCCTTTAAAGACTAAGGCTCTAACGTATCAGGGATGCCTTTATTAAGCCTATGATCAATATTAGCATGGGTCTGATTGTCCATGCTAGTAAAAAGGATGCCAAGCTAATAGAAAAGGCAAGTTAAAATTTAAAGACAATACGATTCCTGTACTTTTATCTTAACACAAATTTCTTCAGCAGGAAAAAGTGGATTTTGAAAATATCAATCAATTATGTAAGAGTCCAAGCGAGGCTATCTTCCCGGTCTAGACGCAATCATCTCGGGACACGAGTATTCAATTGGAAGAATGACAGTTCCTGACATAATGTAATGGAGTCTCGCATACCATTTCATCTACTCTTTCTTCACCGACACATGGCCAACCAATCGTTGATGCCATGTCACTCTCAGTTATTACCTATATACATAGCGATATCAACATCACAATTGGTACCCAATAGCCTATATTTCCTAGCTCAATGTTCATGAATAACATACTTTCAATTAAACTATTTTCAGTCTGTTTGTTAGAGTGAAGGGATAAAATGATACATCATAATTGCTACAGAATTTATTTTTGTTTGGAAGAACAAATCTACATGAAGATTGATCTGTTTCTGGACTTTAATGTTCAATATTTTTTATTTAAAATCTTCCTTTGTTAATTGCCCTTTAATTTCAATTACAAGAAGCTTAAATCACCTTTGTCTTTCAACAAAATCTAAACAAATCTAAAACCTATTATGTATAAGACACATTTCACTTATTAACATAATTTGTCAATGATATAAACAAAAAATTCCTCTTACTCATAAAAAAAATAGAGCCATGGGCTCTGTAGCTCATCAAGATTTCATTGATTATTATCTAAGGTTGACTATCTAAGTTATATCAAGTAATACATTGTTATCAAGAAAAAAATAGGTTTTTTAGACCATGACTCCTGTGACCCAACTTTGGAATCACAGGGTCACCAATCCTACAATTACAATTTCACCTTTCTACACCCCAGTGAAAAAGAAACCGGGATTCCAGCGGGATCCCAGTGTATCCCGGTGGAATCCCGGTTTTCAGACCGGGATATACTGGGAATAGGTGGGATGACCGGGATTAGTTTTCAACAACCGGGATCCCGGTTCCATCGGGAAAATATGACATTGAAATCCCGGATCAGACTGGAATTTATACTGAAATCCCGGATCAAACCGGGAATTTCATTTTTCAAACCCCTTAACAAACCGAGATTTCACTGAGAAAATTAATATTTTAAAAAGTACCTAAATTAGGATTACTATATTATGCACAAATGGAAATCACAAACAATCTCCGGATTCTAATAAATCCCCATTCCAACAAAGTAAAACAACCATAAATTAAAAATTTACCATAAATATTGGTTCTTAACTTTTCATCTCCTAAAACTTATGTTTACATAGAGATAAATGAATATGGGTATGTGTACTCAATGTCTCTAGTTGGCACAGACTCATCCTACTATATCCTTTTTTCTTCAAAGATCTAAAAAAAAAAGTGTGGAAAGTTGGAAAAAAAAGCAAAGAATTTGTGCCGATTAGTGCAAAGGCAATATATATGTATGCCTTATGATATTGTAATATAATTCTTTTATATATATTTAAAATAAAATTGTTTCCTTTTCTACAGGCAATGTGGATTTTTTGTTTTACTATAACACTTAAACAAATATCGTTTAATGGATTATTATTTAGCACTACCATCAAAACTTGCTAAAAATACTTTCCTTTAAATGTGCATTTTATGTAAATATTTCAATTTAATTATATAGTTTCATTTGACAAGGCAATTTAAATTTGTTCTATTTCCTAATGATATTTATAAGTTTTAAGGGATTTTATGGGTGATTCTTCCACTCTTAAACTCAAAGCATTGCATGCAACGTTTTATCAGCTAATATGATGCTCAGTCTTCAGTGCAAGGAGCTCTAGCTCCAAGCTCTTTGCAGCGTTCATTGCAACCTTTTGGGTTTACTTAAGCTACAGTGATGTTGGGAGTTTTGTAGAATAGCAGACGCCAAAAGGTGGGAACCAAAACAATAATGAAGTAGATCTTAGCAATGTAATTTCTTGTCAAAAACATCATGTCTAGAGCCAGAGAGGCTCCACCCTCAGGTATAGTAATGCTTAAACTCTTATTTGATCTTCTTATCAGCCCATGTTGTCTGTTTTAATGTGTAAAGTACTGGACAAGTGTTAGTTCATGCATAAAATAATGTAAACTCTACTATCATGTTGAGTAAGTTTTCCTGACATTGTGTCACTTAGTAAGAGTTTATTTGAGTTATATTTGAGTATTTTCCAGTTGCAAGTAGCATATATTCAAGTAAAATTCATGTCTGCTACTCATATTTTCCCGTTTGAATCAAATTACTTGTGTCATGATCACTGGTCAAACAATCTCAGAGTAAGTAATTCTTAGCAGAGTAACCAAGTGTAAAATAATTAATTAGTTTGCTGATAGTGTTTACTCTGTATAATGATTTGTGACTACATACTATTGAATTAATAACAGACCAGTAACTGTTAACAAAGTGTTTGTTGCAGAACATGACTGTTTCCCGCCTTTTCCTCCCGGCGGGATCCCGACAAATCCTGCTTATTCTGCCAGCGGGATCCCACCGGAATCCCGCTGGGATCCCGACAAATCCCGCTTTTTTCTCCCGGCGGGATCCCAACAGAATCCCACCGGAATCCCACCGGGATCCCGACAAATCCCGCTTTTTTCTCCCGGCGGGATCCCGACAAATCCCGCTTTTTTATCCCGGCGGGATCCCACCGGAATCCCGCTGGGATCCCGACAAATCCCGCTTTTTTATCCCGGCGGAATCCCACCGGGATCCCATCGGGATCCCGATAAATCCCGCTTTTTTCTCCCGGCGGGATCCCACCGGAATCCCACTGGGATTCCCGGTAACTTTTTCATTGGGGCAGCTTTACGTACTTAAGATAAAGATGAAAATATTTGGGTCATGACCCGTGACCTAGATTGGGGTCACAGGGTCACGAAATCTACAATTTAGAATCCCCATTGGCCAAGGAGTCTGCACACACCTTTTCAGCTCTCTAGACCTTTTGGGACTGGAGAAGAAGATGAAAATAGGTTTTTAAGGATGTGACCCCAGTGACCCCATTTAGGGTCATGGGGTCACAAAATCTACAATTTAGAATCCCCATTGGCCAAGGAGTCTGCACACAACTTTTCAGCTCTCTAGACCTTTTGGAACTGGAGAAGAAGATGAAAATAGGTTTTTAAGGATGTGACCCCAGTGACCCCATTTAGGGTCATGGGGTCACAAAATCTACAATTTAGAATCCCCATTGACCAAGGAGTCTGCACACAACTATTCAACTCTCTTGACTTTTTGGAACTGGAGAAGAAGATGAAAAAAGGTTTTTAAGGATGTGACCCCTGTGACCCCATTTGGGGTCATGGGGTCACAAAATCTTCAATTTAGAATCCCCATTGGCCAAGGAGTCTGTACACAACTTTTCAGCTCTCTTGACCTTTTGGAACTGGAGAAGAAGATGAAAATAGGTTTTTAAGGATGTGACCCCTGTGACCCCATTTGGGGTCATGGGGTCACGAAATCTACAATTTAGTATCCCCATTGGCCAAGGAGTCTGTACACAACTTTTCAGCTCTCTAGACCTTTTGGAACTGCAGAAGAAGATGAAAATAGGTTTTTAAGGATGTGACCCCTGTGACCCCATTTGGGGTCATGGGGTCACGAAATCTACAATGTAGTATCCCCATTGGCCAAGGAGTCTGCACACAACTTTTCAGCTCTATTGACCTTTTGGAACCGGAGAAGAAGATGAAAATAGGTTTTTAAGGATGTGACCCCTGTGACCCCATTTGGGGTCATGGGGTCACAAAATGTACAATTTAGTATCCCCATTGGCCAAGGAGTATGTACACAACTTTTCAGCTCTCTAGACCTTTTGGAACTGGAGAAGAAGATGTAAATAGGTTTTTAAGGCTGTGACCCCGGTAACCCCATTTAGGGTCATGGGGTCACGAAATCTTCAATTTAGAATCCCCATTGGCCAAGGAGTCTGTATACAACTTTTCAGCTCTCTTGACCTTTTGGAACTGGAGAAGAAGATGAAAATAGGTTTTTAAGGATGTGACCCCTGTGACCCCATTTGGGGTCACGGGGTCACGAAATCTACAATTTAGAATCCCCATTGGCCAAGGAGTCTGCACACAACTTTTCAAGTCTCTTGACTTTTTGGAACTGGAGAAGAAGATGAAAAAAGGTTTTTAAGGATGTGACCCCTGTGACCCGATTTGGGGTCAAGGGGTCACGAAATCTACAATTTAGAATCCCCATTGGCCAAGGAGTCTGCACACAACTTTTCAGCTCTCTAGACCTTTTGGAACTGGAGAAGAAGATGAAAATAGGTTTTTAAGGATGTGACCCCTGTGACCCCATTTGGGGTCATGGGGTCACGAAATGTACACTTTAGTATCCCCATTGGCCAAGGAGTCTGTACACAACTTTTCAGCTCTCTAGACCTTTTGGAACTGGAGAAGAAGATGTAAATAGGTTTTTAAGGATGTGACCCCTGTGACCCCATTTGGGGTCACGGGGTCACGAAATCTACAATTTAGAATCCCCATTGGCCAAGGAGTCTGGACATAAAATTTTAGCTCTGCGGAGTCATTGGTTCTGGAGAAGAAGTCGAAAATGTGCAAAGTTTACGGACGGATGGACGGACGGATGGACGGAAGGATGGACGGACGGACGCCGGACGCCATGCCATGCCATAAGCCCATCGGGCCTTTCAGGCCTGATGAGCTAAAAATCACTTAAAAGTCTAATGAAAAAAAGCTTCCATTTTGGCTTAATTTCCAGACAGAGATTTGTGACTCGGTACGACACTACTGCAAGTCAATGACTTTTTCAACAGATTGAAGCATATTTTTTTACTCCTGAACACCAATATAAATGACAGTCGACAATCTGACAACAAGATCTCATGACAACATATCTAATTAAATTCATATACAAGTCCATATTTTAACAGTTATTCAAAAGAGAGTCTAATATCATGATCAAAGAACCCGGCTTCAATAAGCGCCAATATATCTTAGGACAAAGCTGACACATAGATCAACCTTTCAATGTGGATCATGATAAATTGTCGGATTGATTTTCTCCAAAGATCTTTTATAGAATATTTGAAACTTACTCTTGTCACTTAAAAGAAACACCTCTAGCAATCTTTAAAGTTTGTTCACCTGATTTTGAGAGGGTATCGTGTATCTGCAATATATTTTGACTATTTCTACAGAACATACATATTTATTTCGAACCATAAAACTACACAACTATCTTTATGAAGCATTTTCTTTAGAGAAAAGTTGAGATGCATTCTCTTCCTACAGATATTGCAATAGATAAACCTCATTGAAATTAATAACTTTGCCTTCACATTCAGAGGACTTAGCTTAGTCCCTGTATTAACCCTTAACTTGCGGCTCCCGGCATGGTCCGGGAGGGTCATTAACAATTCCTATGTCCCTCATACCGGGTCCCGGACACAAAACTTAGAATTATTTACGGCTGTCTCCAAGGTAGCTAGCCCTGGCCACGATCGAGTTGTCTCCGGGAGTCGCTCCATGAGAAGCTCTGTATTTATGCCTTGCAGTTCGCCACGATAACGAGTCTTTTTCAATGTCCGGTCGAAATGTCCAGCAAAAATCATACCAAATTGTGTGTGCATTATCACTCACGCGTTTACATTGTCTCAGGCCCCACTCACCCGTACAGGCTATCTACGACCGTGTCCCTATTACGGGAACATTTTGCGGTAACCCGCCTTACTCGCACAGTTCATATCATCTGAACCAATTGGTTGTTTTCAAATATTTATTACGCAAAAATAAAGGGGAAAGAATAGCCTTCAATCCCATATAAAATTCGCAAATGTCAAAACAATAATAAAGACATATCAAGTGCCGCGAAAAAGTCATGTTTACACTTCATAAATTTGGAAACAATCAGCGATTTTCACAACTTCTTACACAAATTATCACTGCTAAACTACTGAACACATTTTCATAATTTTTGTATCACAATAAACCAAAAAGAATAATCTTTTATTCTATATAAAATGCGCATATTTAGTCACAGAAATAAAGATACAAGTTTACCTTTTTGAGAGGCATGTAAAACGACACACAAACTAATCAACATATTTTCATCAAATATGGTTCGAGGTTAGCATTTATCGGAAAGGTCAAACAACATGACCATATTTTGGTTGACATGTGCTTATTTGTCATTTGGTTAGAGATTATGATTTCTTGGAGAAGTGTGATGAACGACGTTTGCAATGCCGCATAAATGATGTAAGTATTTACGATTTTTTAGGTGGAGATAAAGACAAACTTTACATGGCTATAGAATTATAACCAAAGGTCGCATTCTAATAATTTTTATATCATTGTGAAGCCAAACATCTCATCTTCAATTCTGTATATAACATTTTTCCTTTTCGTATTTATGATATTATGAGGCCCGAATTAAAGACATTCTTTCAAAAGTAATAGAATAAAAACGAAAAATTTTAGAAAATTCATTCAAAGATGGGGATATGAATTAACCATTTTTGTACGGGTGCCGCGACCTGGAATTGTATATAACGCCCGTATATAGTCCATTTTCGCGATGTAGACATGATATATTTCGTAAAATCGGTACCGAGTTTGCCACCTGGAATATTCCGCCACCAGTGCCAATTAGTGCTTTAGCCAAAATACGGCTGCGAGCTAGATGGTCAGAATATTCCGCCACAGGGGCTAAAATGGGTAAATTAGAAATACGCAACTAAAGGGTTAAGATGGTAACATCGGAAAAGAAGCATAAAACCGTGTAATAATTGATAAAATTGAAGGGAGTTACACCATGTAAGCATTACTTTCAATGTCTCTTTGTAAGAGCAACATTGGTAACATTGGAAAAGGAACTCATGAATTAAGAAGCAATAACATAGAAAAACTATTGGACAACCACTTTAGAGATGTCATGACTCCTCAGCTTGCCTTGCTTCAAGGGATCCCACACGACCCACCTACAACAATCCTGTGTTACTATAAGGATTCATATGAGGCTTTTGTCCTAAAAAAACTTTCAGAGACTGGTAACAGTGCAGTTCATCTCATGTAAATATCACCTCCTCTGTTGGAACCTGCAGAGCACAGGAAATCATCAGGGCAGGATTTCACAAACTTGCATCTACTCCACCCAGTCAATGTGATTCTACAAGCCATGTGCTGCCTGTTTGGTCATCTAACACTGTTTGTGTGGAGGAAGGTGTGAACAGGGGCACTACTACAGTAGTAGTCGGGTATCAGATGGAGAGTATATGGTCCTGAGATTTGCTTTAGATTAAAGTGGTCTTTCACTTTATATGAAAACTGACAGTAAGTCTTACTTAGAACTGGTACACAAATGTGGGACAGTGTTCCTAAAGAGTGGTTCACATAAATTAATAACAAGCGTTTCTAAGAACTGGAACAAATGTGGGCAAGTAATCCTAAGAACTGGGTCACAAATATGGACTAGTGTTTCTAAGAATGGGTCACAAATGTAGACAAGTTGTCCTAAGAACTGGGTCACAATGTGGACAAGTCGTCCTAAGAACTAGGTCACAAAAGTGGGCAAGTCACCCTAAGAACTGGGTCACAATGTGGACAAGTCCTAAGAATTGGGTCACAAATGTGGGCAAGTTGTCCTAAGAACTGGGTCACAATGTGGACAAGTTGTCCTAAGAACTGGGTCATAATGTGGACAAGTTTTCCTATGAACAGTTTTGGAGGCAAGTGTTCCTTAGCAGCTAAAATAATGGGCAAGCAGTACGAAAGCACTTGGGCAGATTGATGGGCAAGTAGCCCACAGCAAAGTTTCCCTATGCACTGGAACAGAATGGTGGCAAGTGTTCCTAAGCATTGATAGACTCCAAGAGTTTTTTTTAAATATCAGGACATGTAATGATTCAACATATCTAATTGATCTATAGCATTTTCAACAGTATTGAGCCAAACATGCCAAAACAATGTCGAATGAATAATTGTCCGCTCAATATCAAACCAAAGAAGAAATTCTTTAATGAAATTATTTTTCTTTTCCTGATCAAACAGAAAAGCATAGATGTGTATTTCCATATCTAAACTAAAAAGTAAAAGTTTGATGAATTTCAAAAATATCAATTCAACACTGATTTTAGATCCATAAATTCAAGACATTTGTACAATATTCTGAATTAAACAGTCAAAATACTTATATTGTTATTCATGTTCAACATATTTGCAACCTCCTACGTTATCCAATGTAACCTTGACTGTAAACATATCCCTGAGGAGTTTCCATTGAAAACTCCCTGATAAATCGGTCTCTCTCTTGGAGAGCTAAATGGATTGTGTCAGGCAGATAAGTTTCAGTTTTTACAGCAACTAAGTAGATCACCAATATATCCCCAAACAGACTGCAGACTCTGCTTGTTCAACATCCGCCACAACTCAAAAGATATAAGGATGAGAAGATTCACGTTGCGTTGCTCTCCTTTTTTCCACTGATTTTCAGGGTATTGAACATTTACTAATTTTTCTAACTATTTTAATTGAATTGCCTGAACCTGGAATTGGTTGATTGGTAACCAAATTAAAGTTTTTAGAAGGTTTTGGAAAATTCACAAACATTCCAAACTGCAAATTGATGTATATTATACCCACAATCATGAAAACATAAAATCCTTGTATAAAATCTTTACCCACCTGACAACACCCCGCACCTGATAACTTTGTTTCAAGGCTGATAACTTGTTGACGTTTTCTCTTTTTTTTGCCATTTAAATCTACAAAATCACACTTTAGTGATGGCTAAGTTTGTTTTACCCACTGTGAGATCCTCATTAGTTACATTCAGGAGGAGTATGGCTTACTTCACAACAAATGAAAGCATTACTATGTAATGCAGATAGATGAAAGCATTACTGTAATCCGTTAGTGGGTAATGAACAGCCAGCTGAAACAATGGATGTACCAACAACTCATTTGCAAACTATCTCTTTAACCTAACAACAATGTAATGATGAGACATCTTTAAAAGACATCTCTTATTCTCTTCCATCAGCTAATGGGTTGTGGTCACCCCAACTGCAAATCTTAAACCATGATGGAAATTTCTCTCCCTTATCACTGTCACCTAGAGCGGTGGAATTAGAAAAGAGGTGTTTTTTTGTGGATTGTGTATAACTTGAGAAGCTGGAAGGGCAAAGCAGTTGCTTTATCAGCAGAGCTATTGATCCTCTAGCCAACACTTCCCGAAACAATGAAGCCGAAATCTACTGTATAAATCTGCATCACAAGATGCTACTGCAGACACAAGAGGTGAAAGATGGCAGTACATAATGGCAGCGTCCACCTTCCATAGAATATCCATGCTGTATAAATCTGCATCACAAGATGCTACTACAGACTTAAGGAGTGAAATAGATGACTGTACATCATGGCACCATCCACCTTCCATAGAATATACATATTGTATAAATCTGCATCACAAGATGCTACTACAGACTGAAGGAGTGAAATAGATGACTGTACATCATGGCACCGTCCACCTTCCATAGAATATACATATTGTATAAATCTGCATCACAAGATGCTACTACAGACTTTTGGAGTGAAATAGATGGCTGTACATCATGGCACCATCCACCTTCCATAGAATATCCATGCTGTATAAATCTGCATCACAAGATGCTACTACAGACTTAAGGAGTGAAATAGATGACTGAACATCATGGCACCATCCACCTTCCATAGAATATACATATTGTATAAATCTGCATCACAAGATGCTACTATAGACTGAAGGAGTGAAATAGATGGCTGTACATCATGGCACCATCCACCTTCCATAGAATATCCATGCTGTATCGGAAATGTTAATACAGACTTAAGGAGTGAAATAAATGGCAGTACATCATGGCATTCTGAATCTTTCATAGAATATTCATGTTATATAAATCTTCATCAGACGATGCTAACACAGACTCATGGAGTGAAATAGATGGCTGCACATCATGGCATTCTCCACCTTCCATAGGACATCCATGCTTCAAGGTGTCAACTTGACCATACTTCTTTAATCTTCAAACAATTTGGAGAGTTCACGAGAATCTTCCTAAATGATTATGACAATGTTATTTAGGAGAGAGGTCACCACACTACCTTAAAGAGGTAAGGTGGGCTGACATCGTCCCTGAAAAACCTGTGAAATTCAGTACATATAATTATAGATACCGGTACTTTAGTTGTTAAATTAATGAGAGTCATTCTGAGATGCTGTGACATTTCAGAGGATACTTTTTATGTATTTTTTGCCAAAATGTTCATTTCAGAGACAAAATGTCAGCCGAACCAACTTAAGATATCAATTTTATCTGCTACTCTGTAAAAGTCTAGTTAGTGTGACAAGCAGGTGATAGATATAGGGAACTGTGAAACAGAGAAAGGAGTGAAGAACAGAGACAACAATCCCCTTGGAATCAACTCACTAGGGTATCAACAGGATTATAGCAAGTCTTGTTTTTACTAATAGAACCTGACCTGGGAAGCCAGTAGACAACCAGGGTGACCCTAGGCATCCTCGGTTACCCAGGGTTTAATATTTGCTCCGTTACTCTCCGCTATATCAGCCCTGGGACACTCCATGAGAGAAATCTGTACTCAAATTACCCGCCCTTGGCCTGCTTGGACCTGCGAGCCAATGAAAATTCATATCACCTCGTGGCAAAGCATGCACCTCCTGGGCGCTGTAATTTTGTTAGCCATCCGTCACTGGTTATCTCCCCAGACCATTTTCATCTTATCCTATCGAGCATTTTCATTGGTTACTGATTTTGTCATGCCGACCAAAGGTAGGTAAATTTTTAGCACAGATTTCTCTGATATAGTATCCCAGGGGTGATATAGTGGAGAGTAATACAGTAGAGAGTAACGGAGCATATATAAAACCCTGGGTAACCGAGGATGGGCCCTAGGAATCAATTCACTAATTATTTTCAGGATTAAAGCAAGCCTAGTTTTTACTATAGAACTTATCTTGGGAAGCCAGTAGACAGCCAGTTTGTCCCTTGGGAGCAACTCATTAAAATTATATTCAGGATTATAACAAGTCTAGTTTTTACTAAAGAACTTATCTTGGGAAGCCAGTAGACAGCAAGTGTGACCCTGGAATAAACTCATTAAATTCCTGCAAACTTGGAGTAATCTAGGTTCATCTGTGATAATATATCTCCCAGCCTCTTCTTGCAAACCCCTCACACACAGTAAATATCTAACTCTTTATCTCACAGATAGAAAGTGTATTTCTTAATGACCTAAATGCACTGTGGACTCCAAGGATATTACTAAAACAATTTGTAAATTATCTGAAAAACATTCAAATAAAAGATTTTGAATTCATAAAATAAGAAGAGAATACATCTGTTCAGTATAGAAATTTCTGTCAAATATTTACATCTTTTCATGAAAAACAGCAACTGACAAGCAGACTACTGAGTGCAAAAAAATCATATCAAAATAATTTTATTGCTTTATCATCTAATAAATTCTCATTCATCAGAGAGAGGGACTCTAAAATATTTTTTGAAGTCATAATTTTCTCAAAATTTACATTACCATGTCCCTAAGACACTTAATCCATGAGAGGGAGTCCATCCAATTATTGAAGACTCCATTAGGAATATTACCCCTATCTACTGCCTTTGGTTTGTGTTCCTAGCTTAGTTCCACCTCAACAATGCTTCAGTACTATCTTCCTCCTACTAGCTCTTTGTCTCTCACTCCCCTGAGAGACTCCCAGTCCTTCAACATTCTCCAGAGAATACCCTTTCATTTCGTCTCCTGAGAGATTTCATGTCCTTCAAATTTCTTTACATAATAGCCTTTCTCAAAGTCTCCTGAGACCTAACATAGTTTAAAATACTCAAGATGAGAGCCACACAGACAGACTTCATATTCCAGGGAATTTCCTTGTTAATTCCCCCGAAAGACTTCAAGATTCTCCATTACTTCAAACTCTCCAAGTTCTCACAATCTCCTGAGAGATTTAACGTAGTTTACAATACTTGAGATGACAGTCTAACAGAGAGACTTCATATTCCAGAGAATGTCTTTGTTAATTCTACTGAAAAACTTCCTGATTCTCCATTACTTCAAAATATCCAAGTTTCTCAAAGTCTTCTGAAAGAGTTCATGTCGTACATCATTCTCCACGAAAGTCTTGCTATAAGACTTCATGTTATAAAATCTTTAATGTTGCTTAAAATACTCCAGGGATTAGCTTTTTTTAAAGTCTTGTGAGACAAATCAGCCTTTGTTATAATCTCCTCAGAGACTAGCCTTTCTTAAAGATTTGACTTCAGGGAAAAGATAAAATCATGATTACCCCTCCCAGCTCAAATTGACAAGATAGATACCCTATCATGTATAGCTTTCAAGATAACCCATCCTGCAGAAAATAAAAGAAAATAAATACACTGGCTGCAGACAACAGATGATTGACAGACTACAGGCCATCCCACAAGACCTGACAAAGCTTACAGACCCAGTTTAATGATATTTTCCAAAACATAACAAAATAATTGGCAGTATATAGAACAAACTAACCGTAGTCAATTGATAAAAGTACTCTCATCTAACAACAATATGAAAGCAGGCTGCTAACCCGCACATCCCCGTGGGAAATAGGTTCTAAACTCCATTTCTCAGATGGGGACGCCTACAAGCAATAAACATGCAAATGAAAGGGACTTGAGACAAATTAATCAGAGCGAATCAATAACCGCATCATGGTCACTCAGCTGAACACTGAAACTCACCATAAGGTAAGGTCACCTCGGTTAGTTCCAAGGAATCACGAAAATGAGATAATGTATATGATCAGAGTTATAGCTGGAACACAATTACAGGGATAAGCTGACTCCTATCTAAATTGACCAATGTTGGTGGAAGCTATCAAGGCCCTGCCGTTCAAATATTTTAAGGGACACTGTTTGCATTACAGGAAGTGCTCATCCTGTCCAAATTGCTCACTGTTATTGGAACCAATGGTTGCATCGTTGTTCTTGAACATAAAGGGGTGCTCGTTGTATTAAGGGGATGTCTATCCTGTCCTTATCGTGAAGACCTCATTAAGTGAAATAGAGTTGATGCACAATATCATCTAGATCAGTGTTCCCGCTGACTTTTTAAACTCTGGGTACAGTGTACCGGCAGTGGTAATTTTTACCGGTACATACAGAATTTCACCGGTACCATACAATCTCGAAAGTAATTATCACACAATAATGACATGGATTCACAATTACATAGTTCGCGTATTCCCTGGTGTTACCTGTTTTCGTGGTAATAAAATACACGCCGTAACGGTACGAACTGTACTAGATCGTTTTGTGATAACGATACATGTTGATTATACGAATTATCACTTGGTTGCAAAGTATATATCACGGTGGTATTATAAAATGGTGTCTGCGAAATATTCTGAAGTGTTTTGTATGGAAAAACTTCTCACAAACTTCCTCTTGTGTGCAGCTAACCTGCGATCATAAGGGGGGTGGTTTCAAAGATTTTTTTACGAAATAAATTTTTCAATATACATTAAATAATATAATTGCTTATGTAATTTTACTATCTTTCACTTTAGTACAAATAACTTACCTACATTACGAGTGTAATATGAAATGCGTAATTAATACAAGACTATTCGAACAAATGACTTTACTTTCGTTTCGTCGCAATAAAGCTCCAAAATGAATGTTATACAGCCCCCGCTATTCAACCAATCGGATTGAAGAAAGCCGCTCAGCGCATGTCTGTTGTAAAAGTTGCAGGGTGCTTCGTTTGTCAAACTGAATGATGCTACAGTTTTAAAATGTATACTAATTATGTGATATAATGACATTGTTCGTAGAAAGATACTTATCTGAGAGGTTTCATGACTCATATTATGTCTGAATTGTGGATACGGCCTGACAGAAAATAATAACTTTCATCAGTGATTCGGAAATGAATTTGTTTTCATTCACACTCGCCGATTGATCCGTGATGAACTCAGCTTTTGACTGGTATTTTTTTTACATTTCAATTTATTTGTGGAACTTCATTATTATTGAAAATTAACTGAGATATAATGAATATTTTAATTTAATTCATGACGGAAAAGTTTGTAGTTTGCCGTGTGCTAAAAGGATTGTTTCAAGAAAATGCCGTGAATAATGAATGCCACGCACCTGAAACACAAACATTTTTTTTTTTAAGTTTGACATTATGCCTTTATTAAAATAAGGAAATCTGGAGATATATATCTGTAAACTCTACACAAACACATTCACAAACAGTATATATCATATCGGACACAAATCAAGTTGGCTAACACTCGCGTGTGGGAAATCCTGTTTGGTTCTCTGCCATTCGATTGGTGTGACGTCACAATATTGTCCTTACACTGACCAATAGGCGTGCCGTATTGCTCGATCGCTACCGTCAAAGGTTTCCCCTTCACGTTCGAACATCTTGTCTTGTTTGGGGAATCAGGTTGAATTTTAAAACATATTAAGCTAATCGTAAAATGTCAAGAAAACAAATGAAGTTTGCAAACAAATTCAAATGGTTTATTAGTCAAGGTTCAGATCAGTGATTAGAATTTACCGGTACACTGTACCGACAGGGTTATAAAATACCGGTACACCCCCAAATTTATCGGTAAAAAACTGGCAATTACCGGTTAACGGGAACACTGCTAGATATACATTTATGGGATAATATAAAGAAGATTATAAAGCAGGAATGATGAATTGTTATATTGGATACTTTTATTTGATATTCAAAGATATAATCAAACCAAATCATTAGGAATTGTGACTTGTAGATGGCTAAAGGAAAGGTAGTAGTAGTAGTAGTAGTAGTAGTAGTAGTAGTAGTAGTAGTAGCAGCAGTAGAAATCGCAGTAGTAGCAGTAGTAGAAATCGCAGTAGTAGCAGCAGTAGAAATCGTAGTAGTAGTAGTAGTAGTAGTAGTAGTAATAGTAGTGGTAGTAGCAGTAGTAGAAATCGTAGTAGTAGTAGTAGTAGTAGAAGAAGAAGTAGTAGTAGTAGTAGTAGTAATAGTAGTGGTAGTAGTAGTAGTAGTAGCAGCAGAAGTAGTAGCAGCAGCAGTAGTAGCAGTAGAAATCGCAGTAGTAGTCGGAGCAGGAAGAGTGATGGTAGAAGATGCAGCAATATTTCAGGTCAATAAATAATTCCTTTTGTAAACGAGTAAAAATTCCTGAAAATCAGTCATTTAGGAATAGTCTGTCATAATCAATTTATCAGGTAAGATATTAAATCAACCAAAATCTGTAAATATGAAATAATCCAAAAGGAATATAAAGAAAATTTGCTTTGGGTGTATTTCCTGAGTCCAAGAGAGAAAGTACTAAATGTGCTGAAGAGATGCAAGAATCTGGCAGCCATCACTGTCAAGCACCATGTTTGATAGTGTACTGTAGAAGAGTGTATGTTGTGACTGGACACACGCTATTTACTGCGTGCCCATCAATATGGAGGCCACATGTGCACGCTGTTCACACAACAAAGGCTTCCAAGCAGATCTGCTATCAATACCAGCTTCATGAATAGATATGGAAGACCTTCAACTCCTCTGCTAACACAGATAATCTTGTGGCTGAGACAACTCCAAATGTGTCATTTATGAAGTGATGGAACCTGGAAAATCTTAAACTTTTCCTGGACGAGAGTCTGAAGAAATCTTAATCTGTTTCAAGTCAAGTATAATTAACTGAAGAAATCTGAAACTTTTTCAAGTCAAGTAGGGATTGAGTGATTTGTTACTTAAGAAATCAGAAACTTCAAGTCTGAAGTGATGGTACATTGTGCAATGAAGAAAAAAAGTTGTTCAAGTCTAGAGAGCCATTGTTTATAACATTTCTGAAACAATTTGAACCCTGCAGAACCTATTTCAATGAAAAGGCTCCTAAATTGTTGTGTTCTACAGTCTGCAAGAGACATTGGAATATGTATTAATTCAAGACAGTCATACAAGGAGCAAGTCAATTGGTTAAATAAATATAACAATGTTATATTTGGGATCGCAATATCTGCAATAGAACATGTCATTTTACTATTTGTATATTTTGTACAACTGCAGGTAGTGTGATCTCAAATATAACATTGTTACATTTTGTTATTATCTAAATGATATGAATTTCTAATGATTAAATAAAGTATTAAGTCTTAAATGTTTATATACGTTTATATACGTATGTTTATAAAATCCATGTGAATCTGGTCCACAAGGAACATGGTACAGCTTACTGATTGATTACTCTCATTGCCACCCCTACAACCACATGTACACAAATCAAACTACAGTTCTATTTTCACAAGTCTTATCTGGTGCATGTAGGTAATGTATGTATGTATGTAAAAATCAGAGCAACTGAGAGTAGTTGTAAGGCAGTAGTACCTCCCTAGAGTTATTCCTGAGGCTGATGCTCACTTCCTTATTATCAGAACTCTCCTGGGCTGGAGGATGAATTAATACCCAACAGGTGAGGGAGGCACTAATCAGACTGATTCGAACCTTTCCAGCATTTCACTTCCCCCGTGAATGTTCTTGCACTTATCAGGTAGCCTGGTGAGCTCATAACCAGCAAACTGTGAAGGCTTTATGCTGCCGTTCCATACAGGAAGAGTTAATGAATAGCCTGATAAATCATTGAGATTACATCCACTCAAAGCAGATTTTGACAATGATAACGTGAAGTAAAGGCCTAACATCACCTGATTTTATTTTTTTTTCTTTGTGTAAAAAAAAATAAACATTTTACTCCACATAGTGATCTATAAGAAGATTCAGGGAGGGAGAAAACTTTTGAAAGAATTATTACCGAAGGTAATATTGAAGGCCAAGGGTGGACAATCCTAAAAGAAAGTTGTCCAGGGCCAGCATTTAACCATGGGATCAGTGGATCGACAGAAACATCCTAAGAACATTATCATCAGATTTCAATTGTGTTACGACTTTGATAACTTTCCACTCTTTAATTGGCACTGCTCAAACTGAAAATTCCTAAACAAAATGCATGAAATAATGACAAACATTTCACAGAATATATCATACCTGAGACAGCTTTTGCTTATATGATATTGTGCATTTCTCTAATTGAGGGAACTACAAACTAAAATATTATTTTTCATGAACTTTTCTACTTATGGCTCCATTTAAAACCCTGCTTTACACCTTATCAAACAAAAGCACTATCTTTCATTGTTCGACTTCCTGTTACAGTGTACACCCAATAAATTGATTATAACCGGATTATTTTGTCTTAATTATCAACACTTTCAAAAGCATTTTACACATGTTAAACAATAACAAAACCACCCACATAAAAATAAGCTAATTACCAGGTAGACAAATATTTACAAACTGAGTAGGTAAGTACGCCAGCAACAATACTTCTAAAACAGTCTTAAATAAAACATGACTGAGATAAACACTAACGGGTGAATTCACAACTCCAATGACCAACCAGCATATTGTGATTAAATTTTCGCCCCTGCATGTCTTCCACTAGCCCTCAGAAAGCAGAGCAACACATGACGAAATGCAACAAATATCATGGCAAGATGATTGCCGTGTTTTGATCGAGAGCCAGAGATGTCTAGACATTGAGGAATACGCATGGTTATTCTCAAGTTCTAATCACCACGTTTATTGATGCTCTGGGCAAGTTGGACTGACAGTTGTTAAAGCTAAACAAGGTCAGCTTCAGACTCAAACACTTAGCTACAGAGGAAGGGAGCAAGTATTTTCTGGATCTTGGAGAACTGCGTTTACATTATGTGCATTTTAATAAGAGGATTGTGTCAGCATGTCAAAGTGACACAAGCTCAGTTCATATTACAGCTACAGCTGTGTTAGCTTACTGTCGCTTTGTTATCATATGTTTCCTTTGCTTACTACACAGTGTAACATTGTTGTAATAATCACCTTCTTATGCCTGTCATAATGCTACTTTGTTGTCTCAAGTTCAACAACACAGTGATTTTGTTTTGAAATGTTTTTGTTTTTCCCAACAGTGTGACAAGGTCACTACAATGTACATCCCTGTAACACAATTTTGATCTATTGTTTTAAAAGTTGTTACATTTGAAATATTCATAATTTTTTACAATTTTTTCTTTGTTATTCTATGAATTAATGTTCTCAATTACAGTAACACTGATCAGTTCTTAAATGAAAATTATATTTGTAACATTTCTTTATTCTTAGAGAACATGATCCTGTATGTCTTACTTAAACAAATTAATTTTTAATTTTTCTGTTACCAGAGAAGGGACGGGAGAGTTATACACAAATTAGTTTCTTTTCAAATGTAATACCGGTAATTTCTTTTGATAAACCAAGTTATTCATGTAAGTTGCCCCTGCAAAGACATTTAAAGTAAACATGATTTCAGTCTTCAACTTCACGTTTTGTGACATCACAGACAATGAAATACAAGGACTCCTGCAGATACAATGGTTGCTTGGCAAAAGTGATATGTGCACATGCCCACCTATGATTAAATAGACACCACTCATGTTTCACCTTATGGGTGATAATATAAAATAGTGTGTCAATGACCACATTATCATGAGTAACCAATTGTTTCGACCATATGTTCAACTCCAATGTTTAGAATGTTATCATATAACTGTCTGGGTGTGTTTCAACACTTTTTCATTATCACATTACATGGGATCATCACACCCAGTTAGGCCACAGATAAAATGTTCTTATTGCTCATGTGCGTCTCTTCTTGAGAAAATTGAAAGTGTGATAAAGGCATGAATTTACCTTTGAAGAAACTTTGATAAGAAAATAGTTTTTTAACACAAAATGAAAATAAAGGTCTGTATTTAAACCACTTGTTTCATATTGATGTGAAACAAGAGTATTTTTATGTGGCCTTACTGTTGAACAAGCGATATGGATGATAAAGCTGACATCATGACAACAGACGATCACATATCGATTTATCTCACATCAGTGCAAGAAGTCAATCTACACTCAAACACTTCCAAGGTGATAAAAAAGATAAGGCAAGAAAAAATAAACAGAAAGGTCATGTTCACCATAAACAGCTAGTATTTCAATCGAATTAGGAGAAGATATTTCTGCAAGTTCATAAACAGAGGAATGCTCATGCCTCAATGGATTGGTTTCATGATAAGCTACGGTGGAATTTATTTCTTTTAAATTCTAGAAAAAAATATGGTCAAAAGATTTATTGAGTTCGGGAACGATAGGAGTCTATATAAATCTCAAGCACGATCTGTATAATGTTTTGTGCTTTCATGTAAGAGACTTTGTTGCTTGTCCCTTCATGCATACTCAAGTCTTTAAGAAGTTGTTCATCCTAAGAATTGCAGTTAATGAAAGGTTTGAAAATGCTGGCATATCTAGAATAAATGTGTGTACTCAATGCACTGTTCCTATATTTTGCTAGATAAATTTTATAAATCATGGTGCAAGAGTAAAATCATTGTACACAGCAAAACAGTATGGTTTAATAATACCCCCAGAATCAATAGTTTAAGACCATTTGTATTGCGCTATCTCAATCTATGATACACAAAGCCAAAATATTTGTCAGACGATTAGCAGTTTTGTAATACAGAACTTACTTTCATCTCATATAAATGAGTGTGAGTTTAGAATGCCTACTCACTAAATGTTCACATCAGCCCCCCCCCCCCCCCCACCACCAAGATACTGACCCAAAATAAGGGTTATTAGTGCAGTATGCATGAAGGAGTAAGTATGATAATGTCTAACAAATTAGTGCAAATTTCTCTCTATCCATAAAGCCATAAAACTTGTTCTTCTTCAAATTAGTGCAAAGTTCTTTTCTACCTGTCCTCCCATCTCAATAGCATCCTACATAGTATCTCAACCCAAACTTCCAGTAAGTAGGGTCAGTAGTGCAATAGGTATTAGTGAGTACCCATCTATCAATAAGGAGGAAATGCACAGCTTCCATAGGTAGGCAGTAAGATGTAGGCAAGTATATTTTTCAACGAATGTTGATATTTAATCATGTTATCCTCTCTACAATGGCATTCCTTAGACTAAAATTTAGTCTGGATTTTTTTTAATTACTGTACTTTCATCCTTATGATTTTATATTTTTCAATACTACCAGTTCCATGTGTATTCAGTTTATCTAGACTTGCAGAATAAGGATCTAGACTGTATCAAAAGCTCTTATTTTTACAGTCATATAGCAGGACTGTGTATTCCTGTACAAGGGAGACTGTAGGTGAGTAAGGTGACATGAATCCCCCTCCCCCTCTCCCTTCCCTCCACTTGCTTGCTGCCTGCTGTTATCCAGGTCCACTGCAGTGATTCATCACCATTTATCTCTCCTCACCTTCTCTCTCTACTACCTTCTCCCCCATCCTTCCACAACTGGTTCAGCTCACCCTGTTTAATGAGCATCTAGAGAAGCAGACATCTAAGTTATCCACGTCCTTTCATGAAATAACACTCTTGAACACTATATGAAAAGTAAGTCTTGAGTTTATAAAAAATATTTTTCAGATTTAAAAATAATCTACTTTAGCTTCATGGAATGTTATTTGAATTTTAAAAGCCTGCAATATCCTTGTGGCTGTGCATCATGGTGAAACCTGCAAGTATCAGCTGAACCTTGTCAACCAATATTTTTCTGCTCCAAATTTCAATGCAGCATTGAATCCAAACTTTAAAGCATGAAGAACAGTTCCTTACAGCTGACAAAGTTGCAGAGCCTCTGGAGGGAATAAAAATCCAAGGCTTCTTAATTGAATTTAAATAACAGCTTAATATTTTAGGTTTTACTGTCTACCTTTAGCAATTCTGAGACTAAGGCACCGACTCTAAGACTCATCAACCATAATCTGGGTAAGTCCTCGCAGAGTGTACACTAATCCTGGAACTAAACCAACTAGCATCAACATAATCCTCACAAAATTACATCAGCAGTATCTTTTCAGCATCAAAGGTACTTCTCAGGGTCTTTAATCTAAAGATAAATAATTATACATCCATAATCAACACAACGGTGTGGTCAGTTGTTTCACTGTCTATCTTCAAGACACTTGAAGTTGATACATTATACATATGATCATAGGCTATCTCACACCAGCATTGCTTTAGAGATACAGGTAGAAAGCCTGCAACATCATTTTAGTTGTGCATTGTAATGAAACCTGAGAAACTCATCAGAACAAAAGGTGGCAGTGAAAAGAATTGCATTGCTCCTAACTTTACAGCATGTACTGGGTAGAACAGAGCTCTATTGTAGATAACGTAACCCAGCTCCTGCAAGGATTTAAACCTGTAATTCATTGATTTAAGGTCAAAGAAGCTGACCACATGACCATCCTACTCTAAATCTAAACAGCAGATTTTCAGTCAAGGGATGCGTTCATAGCTTCAGTCTCCAAACCTCAGGACACTCGTCAGACTTCCCAATTATAATTCACATGACCAGGGTATATTCAGCAATCCAATGTGATATAGAGATTTATCACACAGGGGGTGACAGATGCCCTGGGGAAGTGGACCCACACTAGACACATCCTAGCAGACCTAGAGCCATGTGTTGATCAGTGGATACTCCTACGAGGGAATCACCAGGTACTTGGGACTCTAATCTGGACGGAACAGCCACTGATAAGCTTTCTAATTTGGTCCTCTCTTGATAGATCAACTCGTTTAATATCAGCAGAATGGCAGCATCAATTTATTGTAGCTTATTTATTTTTAACACTCTTAAACATTGATAAGGGTCTGTAACATATTTTTGGAATTATTCGTACAGGAAGTAGCTTACAACAAGAACCTCCCAAGATGTCGACATGTACAAGGATGGATAAAACTTACTTGGGTTTTTAAATTATGGTTAAGAAATAATAAAGAATAATTCCTCTAGGTGGTAATTTGAAGAGATCAAACTTAGTGTGAAGAACTTGATATCAGTATCATAGAGAAATATTGCAAAATCATAAATGAATTGGTAAATTGATTTGATAAACAAATAAAAAGACTTCATCTTACCCGGTAATTAGAGTTTAAAATTGCTAATCATACACAAACATAATAATCAAACTTTATTAAAATTCTAATTTGATAACCAAATAAATATCACAATCAAATACATGATGATGAACAAAATGATGAACTATGTATGCTGAAAAGGACAAAACACAAAGCCTGCCAGTGTATCAATGACATTATTTGACATGTATTTCCTTGTCAAGCCATAATTGGATGCTATTGACGACAAGACGCTAGTTGGGACCCCTCAGAGAGTCGCATGGCACGATCACCTGGCTGATATCAGACACGCCCACTTTGCCTCACCCACCTATAGTTCTATACACTGCAGCTAATAGGTCAAGGGTCAGGAAACAGACTTGCTAACTTGCAGTGACATTTCACAATGCAGGAGACCACAAATAGCATTGAAGTAAGAACATTTGAAGAAATGTAGACAAGTTTAGATAAATTGTAAAAGAGAATTTATTTCCATTAATTGGATTGAAGGACTAATGCTTGTCCATGGACTATCCCAACTGACCTTTTTCTCTCACTGAGAATAACTTTAGTAAAATAAATAAGCAGTAATAATTTACAAAATGTGACTTAGAGCTAATAAGATCATTCAAATGTAGCTTTTATGACTCTCAAATTTTTATAATAGTAACAAAAGTCTTCAAAATTATCATTACATTTGTCAGTGTTTTTCTTTTATCAAATTCATAAATAAATCTTGTACTCCTTGTGAGAAATTCCTGTTACATATGTTGACACCTACCCAAGGTAGAAGAAGCGAATAAATAAATATGATGAAAATTAGCTAAGACTTTTGAATGTTGTAACATCAAAGGAAGACATTACATTCCCTTACAAATTCACTTACTATTTACATATGAAGAGATTGTAGTCTGATTTGTTGTTGTGTATTTTCTTCAACACAAAACTCATAACAATATTCAAACATTTCATTGTCATAATATATTTTACTGGTGCATGTATTTCTAAAAACAAAATAATCTATATGAAATCTAATATAACAATCTAATATTGCATTTCATAAATCAATTCTAATAATTCACATCAAATTATCACAGCAAAATGTCAATAATAAGAATTATTAATAATGAATTCACCACAAATTGACATTTTGACATTCAAGTTTATGGAAAATTAACCAATCCCCAATGTCACAGCATTTTATCATCCCAAGAAGGAGTCTAGACAGTCGAGCAAGGTGTTTCAATTACTTTTAATTGAAAATCCTGTTTTCTGGCTCCGACATGTTCATCCAAATTAAATAAAGCTAATGAAGCAATGAGATCAACAGATACAGATGCATCCTGGGAAGTCTGTGACAGTCCCTGATTGGCTGGTTTGTTAAGGTCAAGGGGTCAGACAGATAGCCAAACATTCAGATACAGGGTTTCCCTTACAGGAATCTTTTCATCTGTTGGAAGTGCTTCCAAACCCCCTCAGAGAAAAATGTGGTATCATTTCATTCTATACTTCATTGTCTCTCCATGAGAAACGATGTCCTTATGTTCCCATTGTGTGGAAAAACATCTTTATCTCAAGCTTGAGATAAAAAGAGTTGGTACAGTACAAATCTAGATTTCAATTTGGCAACTTAAAAATGTTCCAATGTATATATTATAATATTGATGCCTTTTGTGGAGAACAAAATCTTTTAATCTCATAAGTTTCCTTAGTTTGGATATTATCTAAATCTACAACTTTGTTCACTGTATATATACCTTTTGGGTAGTGCTTAATCTCATTACTTCCTTTTGTGAAAAACACGTTGTAGATAAGGTTTAAACTCTCTCTAAGTTTGTCATGTGTATACATTAGGAAAAGCCTAAGGTCCATTACATTTAGTTGTGTTTTTTTAACATCGTCAGGGTAGACTCCTTGCACCCTGTGGTAAAGCAGCATAATTGTAATAATTGTCAGTAAACATACTTTAAATTAGTTTTTGAGACACTGTTTGTTCAATTATTAATAATAATGATTTTATTTCAAATATATTCAAACAGCCCCTTTATTTTTATGGCTTAACAATTCTTACAGAGTTCAAATGTTATTAAAAAGACATTGCAATCTTTGAATTGAGCTACGTCAATGACCAGTAACCAGTAATTTAGAGTTGGGGGAGACAAATGTTGATTTCACACTGATATAGTCCTCCTTTACAAGTGAAACACTCCTACAAGACACAATAGTTAGATCCCCTCTTCCTCCTACACATTTCGGACAATAACAAGACGGAGTATAATTGTCATAACAGGAAAGACTGATCCTTGAGCAAATACTGGAAACTTTTAAGTAAATATCATTAACTCAACTACCTTATCGCACAAAACAAAATTCAATTCGAACTATAATTGGCGAAATTACAACCATTTTCAAAACTACCGTATTCTCTCGAGTCTAAGACCAACCCCACTTTCGCCAGATGTTCCATGGTCATATATTACATATATCTATAATATTATTTTTTAAGCGTCAAAAACCTACATAAAACCTATTCTGACTCTCTGACGGTCTCCTGTATGAATTTTCATCTGACTTGGGGTCTCTCCCATCTAAAAGCCCACCCCCATGTTTTCAAGATGTTTGTTTGCAATGGTCTTATACCCGAGAGTAATTATTAATTACTGCATCAGAGAGAATATTGACATAAAAAACTTTCTATAAAAAGTTTATCTGTGAATACATGGTTTAACTCTCTTGTAGACAATGCGGTATTGATCAGTTAAAATACACGTCAAGCATTTTCTTTGTTGAGTAAAACGAAACAAGCTCTTCAGAAATGGCAAAAGCTCAACGTTGCCTTTATGCAAGAAAGAGAATGGTTCTTTTTTTTAATTGCGATAATGTCTGATTTGTAGACTCGAGAATAAACTAGTAAGAAAGTCAATAATTTGGAAACATCAAGGACAAGTGGTCTGAAAAATGCAAAATTATTTATTTAACTTATTTAAATTAATTGTTTACACTTTGATTAGATGAGTGTGAAACCATTCTGAGTGTTCAATTTACAGGAATCACAATTAGTTAACAAAAGGTATTATTCTTGATTCAGAACTGGTCACTCTGCTATACCATCCTTGAATATTCTGCGACCTCAGCAGTGTTGTTCCTAGAGAGAGACCTGGGTAAAGTTGTCTACACTTTAGGCTTAGTGTCCCTTAAAATTTGGAGAAGTAGGATACTTTTACCATTTCAAAAGGCCCCATCTGTTCAGAATTGGCCAAAATGACTCCCTCATTTGATCACTTAAGAACTACACTGTGAGGGTGTTATAATGGTTATACCAACAATGACTCGCAAATAAAATTTTGTCAAAAAATGCAAAATGATCTTTAATTATAGTAATATTTTCAACAATATTTGTTCCAACTTCAACTGTGTTACTTTAAGTGTTTGGTTACTTTAACAATGCTGATAAAGGAAGAGAAAAGCTGTAGAAAGTGGGATAACATACTCGCTACTCATGGGATAACTAAGTTAATCAGAGCACATTCCAGGAGAGAGAAGGTAACACCAAACACTCCTGGAGAATACACAGGTTAATTACCCTCTAGTTCACTAACAAGCTTTACACCTATCTCTATAGTGCTTACAGGGGTCAGGTTATTCCACACACCTGATAACATTACAAACCTAGATTATAATCACTTTCCAATATTAGTGTGAAAACAGGTTTAATAAATGTCATTCATTGAAAGATAAACAGATCAATATATGATCAACTCTCCACTTGGGACTTGTATCACTTGGAAAATTTCAGAACCCAAAGACAAACCTACAAGCATTAGCATTGAAACAGTTTAAACCGTTTTTTTTAGAAATATTTCTGTCATCAAACCAAAATGAGCAAATATAACTGATTGATGTCCTTGTGCTTATCAATACAATATTGTCTTATTCTTTAATTGTTAAATAACATACATATAGAATACTAAACAATGTCCCGTTTGATAACATGTTTATGAGACGAGTGGATGGTTTGGTATTTTAACGAGCGAGTTAAATACCGATGACATTCACGAGTTTTATAAACATGTTATCAAACGGGACTGAGTTTAGTATTTTATTTATTACTCAATGATGTAAATAGCGCTGAATTGCAAGAAAATCGTTTTTAGTCACGCTTACTTGCAAATAGGTCACCCGCTTACATTGTGACGTCAACCAAAAACGACTATAACGTCACGCGCCGATTATGACGTTATGGCAGCACGCGGTGGTATCACACATGTGTGTAACCAACTCATTGTTATCTAATGAGTGATCTCACCACGGGTGAGTAATAAAAAACTGTTAAATAACATACAAAACCATAACACTTCTCTTACATGCTTTACTAAAGGTCATAAACATGTTAAAAGAGGGAGTGAGGGAGTTATTGTTTAACGCCGCTTCGGCAATATCACAGCCAGTAGCGGCGACATGTTAAGAGATGAGAAATTTAACTAATGCTTAATTTTGATGATTGACCAAACCTGTTTTATTTGACAAAATATTAATACGAACAAATTCTTCTTGGAATATGATAAATTTGAAAAGGTACACAGAGTAATCCTAACTAAAATGCTTGCAGAATATGATAAAATATAAATCCCAAGTCCTAATCTTCAAGCTGTCTGTTGGAAAATGATGTTAAATGAATCCTTTTCCTATCTGTAGTGTAGTTATCAGATGCGGTTCACAGTTTGCACCAATGCATTAGCCCAAGGGACACAACTGAATCTTTCATCAGTGATGCAGTAGCAGACAGATTACATGTGTGATAACAGCATTATACACTGCCTGCTTCATAAGATCATCATTATAACTGGAGTTTCAATTCTTGAACTTGCTGCCTGTATGAAATGCCAGCATTATCTGACAGTTGGTAATACAATGTTCCCATTGCTTCTTGATATCTCTTTACAGTGGGTATTAAAGGCATTATAAGTGTAAAATTTATGGAATACAAACACACATGTGGAAATATTATTAAGCTTGAATATAAGAAACAACTTTAAAGCACATGTGGAATTAATAGACAACATTTAAATTAAACTACTTAGTTTTTTAACCAATAAAAAATATTTCTTTTTTTTAAACTGCCATTTTATTTGTTAACAAAATTGAACATGTATCGAAAATATATTATTCTTTGTTTGATATATACCTCAATAAGATTATAAATGGATTTAATATTTGAAATTTCATACATTTTCTTTCATTGTCATAACATTGTTAGTTATGCATTTATAAACAATTCAAACAAAGAATATCATTGTAAATTATTTTCTGTCAACCATTGTCTTCAAAGGGTAAGTAAGGCAAAAATACCTCAACAAAGCTAGCCCAGCCCCTTGACTACCCGAGTACGATACCATTACCTAACGATTCCTGAGAACATGGCACCGCCACGGACAGCGATATCTGTCTGCCAGAGACTCCGTAAACACCGAGTATCCTCACTTATATGCTACCTATCAGCAAAATAAATGGGTCTCAAAACACATGAAGAACAAAGGTTTACTATAATCCACCTCTAAAAGAACGGAAACGGCACAATCGTTGCAAAGGTGCGAGGGATTGGTCATTTCCAAATTTCGGCGGCTTGTTTCGCAGCCTCCGTACCAAACCATTCCATCACTAAATTATCTAGCACAAGAATGACTTTATATACCTGGCCGATAATAATACTCCACATCCTTGTCATTGCCGGCTTCTGCTGCAATATCTCCTGCACTCATTCTTTCATATATCCACGATTTTACACAATAAATCCATTGAATTCTGCAAATACATCTTCATCTAGCCTATTCTGTCGGCCATTGTAATAACATTACTTCGGCACGTTTCGGTAGTCTCCGAAACGCTGTCTTCGGTAGTTCTCGTTAGCTTCCGTGCAGATGTCTGACAGGTGCGCGTCGTCTGCTAAAATTTATTTTGTGTATAAAATGTTGTCTTAACAATCCTTTGCAGTTTTTCTTTGTGACACACCTTTTCTATGGGTCATAACATGAATCTCGGTAAATGTATACCTACGCATGGGCATAATTTCCACATTTATCACCAAATGATTATTATCGATTAGCTCACCATATGTCATCTGATAGTAACCTCACAACTAATAACAGCATCTAGAAAATAAATTTGTCATCACGTAGAACAAACGTTTATGAATAGATCCTCAGTTACCAACACATTTTCCAAAATAATAAAGACTGAAAGGGGTTCATATTTATCATGTGCATAATCTGTAATTTATGACAGTTGGTTGTAACGACGACAAAGTTTAATTGGTCAATTTTGATACCAGATACATGTAGATATATTTGTAGGCCTAGATCAATTTGCATTAAATTTACTTATGTAAACGTCCACATATATTTTAATAGTGTAATGTGGTCATTTTCTCGTTAAGTATATGTCCTTCATTTGGTTCCGAAAGTAATATTATATATATAATATTTATGTGTGAAAATACAGTATATCAAATCTTGTGAGGATATTTTTATTGATGAAATTTTGAGAAAGGAATGTTCAAACTCCAATTTTTTTTAAAAAACGAAACGATGAAATAAATCCACAATTCATAAGTGTGTTGTTAAAGCAGATTGTATATTTATTTACTTTTGTTCAATAGCAAATGATCTGGTTGGTACGACATACCGAAAAACCTTGAATAATTGGCGCTTATTAATTACAAACATATTCATATTCGTATACACAAACAAGTGTAAACATTGTCTTATATGCTTGTATACATATGTAATGCGATTTCTTGGGAATAAAAACATAAAAAAAAAAAAAATTAATTACAAACATAATTTTGATTTTGATTATTCAAGGCGGGCGATTATTTTTTCGAAGTCATAATATGTGTGTGCAATTTAATAATTTAAACCAAAACATCATTATCGGATGTGAATATTGTAAACAAAGTTCTCTCCATAGGGTTTAACGTTACATAATTAGGCCAAATGTCTATATCGGATCTATTGACACACACACAAGTCATTAATTTATTTATATTTGCTAAATTTAAATTTTCAAGGGAGGAAATATTTACTTAAACCAGGGTTTATTCGAGGCAGGCGATTATACAAGGCTTTTTTTCAACGATTCACGGTATTCGGCCAAATGGGTATATTTGGGCACTTTGATTTTTCTCTCAAGGATACGTCACGTTGTGTAGGGATTTTGGGATATTTACTTAAAAGGGTGCAATTGGGAAGAACTATCATTGCTTACATGAACAAATCTTACAAATGACGTTACAATTTTTAAGTATGCAACTGTATTTTAACAAATCCAATCGTGTAAGGCAAAGTGGATTTTTTTCAGAATGACAGTTTTCTCAGGGTTGATCTTTACAAAAGTAAAATCAAAAATTAAATTTAGTTTCAAAGGTAACGGTTTGAATCGGAGTGGTTAGTTTTCGATTTGATATTATGTATTAAAGGTATATATGTACTATTGTTTTTTTATCTTTTGTTAACAGTTTAGTAAGGTATATTTTATCATAGCGACAATGAACATGTAGTATGGTGTTCTAACATGCATTATATGTAGAGTTCAAATTACAGTAATTTTTTGGTCTGACAGTAACACGAGAACTCGGAAATGCATGCCATGTAGATAGTGAACAAACATTATTTAACATAACATGATTATGTTTGGGATAACAATAGGCTTCAATAGTACACATTATTGTACTTTTTCAGGCCGAGTCCCATGCGGGATTCGAACCCACGTACTCTGAAAAAGTATCATAAAAATGTACAATTGAAGGTAATGTTATACCAAATATAATCATGTTGTAATAAACTAAACCATGTATAAAACTATGTTTGTATTGCAGGTGCAGGCTTTTATTTTTAACTTCTTTGTACTTAAATTATCGAGTTCATGTCGACAGCTTGATGAAAAAGTTTGTTTTTTAATTTGGCTGGAAATGCAACCATATAAAATTCTACATTACGTTATAATTTTTAAAAAAAACGGCATAATATTTGTTGTGTTTAAAATAGTTTTAGCACAATGTTTTAGTTTAGTTTGTGTCATTTGTATCCCATTACATCAACAGACTGGCTTATCTTTGGGATTAAAGGTCATATGTTGTGAAGAAAGTAGTATTTAATCAAAATGATGACTAATGCCGCAAGGTGGCGGGCATTTTCAAGATGGCAGCCCCCTTCTCAAATCCATCTCAGCTTCTTCCTTTAGGTGTGTTTCCAGTGAAATGCACAATTCTGGACATATTACAAGTTACAGTGCTCAGAATATACTCTCCTCTGTTTCTTTCAGCATAAGATAAATTCTAGCTGAGAAATATCAAGTTATTGGATTCCTAACAAATAATAATGAATATGTCACATGGCCTCAGAAATCGTTCATAGCAGGTGCCCGTTTTGGCGTTTAGTTAACTTTCTTCATGGAAATGCATGTACGCCTAAATGTCATCTAGCGGAGACGTTAAAGAATATGTTCGCCACCAAATATTGCCCATTTCAATTTTACCTTTGTTTATTTTTAACTAGTTAAATAAAAGGAATAGATATGGAATGAAATCGGAAATGGATGATTTAATTTAACAAGATATTGAAAGGTTAAAAACGATTCAGCAACTCTCTTTTTTTAAATCATACCAATATGATATAGTGTTCACATTATTCATTATCTGAAAAACTTAAATATCAGAATAACCTAAATTGTGAAACGTAACCGGTTTCTGACGAAATTATTTCCCCTTTGAACAAATCTTTCTCTTCGGGCAAGGTACTTTTGAATTACTTCTGATAGAATTAAGCATGTACAAAAGACCCAGCAGACCTCAAAATAGCAACCAATTTGGGAGCATTTGCTCACTATTTTCTCAGTTTGCTTCCTCTTATTTTGAGTTAGGAACACACATGCTCCTTGGTAAAATTTGGGGTCAACTAAACAAATTCTGTTTCTTCATCAAAGTAAAGCTTTATCCATAACAATTGCTTAAAAATGGTATATTGAATATTAGCTAGCAAAACTTACAGTTCTTTGCTTATATATGTTAATTTTTGCCATTAATGGCTGTGATACTGCCCAATCAGCATTGAACAATAACTCACTCACTATATGTTAATCTGTCTTCTTCATCTGTTTCAGAACTGGTTGACAAATGTATCGGTTCAAGAATTCATATAATTATGAAAAATGACAAGGAAATAGTTGGAGTACTTCTTGGTTTTGACGACTATGTCAGTATCCTTTTGAGTTCCATGGCTCTCAGTTTTCCAAAACTGAAGATTGTCATTTTTAGTATTAAGATCATAATATAAAACTACATTTGCATATGAATTTACATTCAAAATGTGACACACTGAACAGTATAATCTAAACTTTTAAATTATTTTCAATATCTTTATATGACAGAGGTACCTTTTCAAATACAATATTGTCAATAAAAAATGTTCTCAATCATTTTATAATATATTATTATAAGTGTACGTTTTTTTCCAATCTCAATTTTGTATTTTTGTTATATTTATTAAATCATGTGTCCCTTGGCCTTTCAATATAATGTTTGGTCAAATATAAGTTATTATACCCTCGCTACGAAGTAGTCTGGGGTATATAGCGGTCAGCACGTCCGTCCGTCCGGTTTTTGTTCCGCTCATAATTCTGTAACCAGTTGCTCAAATTTTACGAAACTTGATATGTACAATCACCATGATGTGTACATCTGCCTTTTGTATGTTTCATACCCTCATTTGGCGAGGGTACGAAACATACAAAAGGCAGATGTACATATCGTGATGATTATATGTATCAAGTTACAAGACATTTGAACAGTTAGTATTTGAGTTATGAGTGGAACAAAAACTGTGAATGGCAAAGTCGAAAACGGAGAAAATTTGCATAAATTATGCAAATGAGGGTATGAAACATACAAAAGGCAGATGTACACATCATGGTGATTGTACATATCAAGTTTCGTAACATTTGAACAACTGGTTTCAAAGTTATGAGTGGAACAAACAGTGTGAATGGTTAAGTCGAAAACGGAGATAATTTGCATAATTTTCTCCGTTTTCGACTTCGCCATTCACAATTTTTTTTCCACTCATAACTCAGACACTGATTGTTCAAATGTTACGAAACCACTGATGTGTACATCTGTCATTTTTATATCTCATACCCTCATTTGCATTTTTGTATGTTTCATACCCTCATTTGCATATTTAATGCCATTTTTCAAATTTTTCAACTTTTACTTCCAAAACATGCTTACAAGTGTAATACTTAATCTGCTATAATAATACTTATATATAATGGTCTGTTCATACAAAAGTTTAAACATTGATGCCCTTTTGCTATTTTCAAACATTTCTCTTTGACCAATGTTAAAAGCGGGGGTATCATGAGTGAGCTGTGCTCACTAATTCTCTTGTTTTGACCTGTATTTCAACATTTATATTCCTTAATAATCACCAGATATGGTACTTGAAGATGTCACAGAATTGTAAGTATTTTATTCTCTAACAACAATATATAATTTAATTGGTTTTATTGCATACGCTTTAGTTTCAGTGACACTTTCTTCTAAAACTTAAAGAATTGAAGTAAAAATGAAGTCAACCATGTTTGAAGACACAGAAATATTCTCAAAATATTTTAGGAAATATCTTTAATCAAGTTCCCCTGCAAGGCATATCTGGAGACAATTTCTTATCACTTATTAATTTAAGGTTTGTTACATTTCATCACCTTTTCTGTGCCAGAACTTTCTGATTGCACATGCTGGCACAGTGAAGGTGATGAAAATGCAGCAAGGCTTAAATTAGCCAGTGATAAAGACTGGCACAAGTTATGCCTTGTGGGGCATGTTGATCTCAAACCAATGGCTTATCCAGATAATGTTTCTGAAAACCTACTCAGAAAGTTTTGGTGTTATTAATTCAGCAGCTTAAGTGTTACCTAATCATTCTGAGTGACTGAAGTACAGGAATATTAAATCTTTACAAAAAGGAATAATCATATTTTGGTTATAAATCATCTTGAATCTTTCTCATTTATGACAAATTTGTCAAAATTTAAATGGTCACATTAGCAAGCCAATTTTCTCATTTCAGTGAGAGCACCCCTGAAGGTCGACGAGTTACCCGCCTTGACAAGCTCTTACTAAATGGGAACAACATAACCATGGTTAGTGACCATGATTATAAATATTGTGTGTCTGAGACACACACAAAAATTATGACAATGACTGAAAAAGTTGACTGTTGATTATACCCCCGTTACGAAGTAAGCGGGGGTATATAGCGGTCATTCTGTCCGTCCTTCCGTCCGGTCAATTTTCTCAAAAACCGTCAAAGCTACATCAACCAAACTTTGTACAGATGTTAACCATGTTCTTCCGATCGCGCACAGACAATTTTTGGACTTAGTTTTATTGTGTTCAATGGGGACAAGTTTTCTCGGATACTGTTCAACCTAGGTGAATGAAATTTTGGTTGTGAGTACTCATGACCATACTCTTTATCGAGTTCGAAAACCAGTTCCGAAATATTATTTTTTACAGAGTTATGGCCCTTGAAACCGAAATTGAACTTCGTACCAGAAGAACTGTGATGCTCCAATGGGGACAAGTTTTCTCAGAAACTGTTACATCTAGGTGAATGAAATTTAATATGGAGGTAGTCCAGATGATACTCTTCATCGAGTTCGAAAACCAGTTCCGAAATATTATTTTTTACAGAGTTATGGCCCTTGAAACCGAAATTGAACTTCGTACCAGAAGAACTGTGATGCTCCAATGGGGACAAGTTTTCTCAGAAACTGTTACATCTAGGTGAATGAAATTTAATATGGAGGTAGTCCAGATGATACTCTTCATCGAGTTCGAAAACCAGTTCAGAAATATTATTTTTTACGGAGTTATGGCCCTTGAATCCGAAATTGAACTTCGTACCAGAAGAATTTTGATGCTCCAATGGGGACAAGTTTTCTCAGAAAGTATTACATCTAGGTGAATGAAATTTAATATGGAGGTAGTCCAGATGATACTCTTTATCGAGTTCGAAAACCAGTTCCGAAATATTATTTTTTACGGAGTTATGGCCCTTGAATCCGAAATTGAACTTAGTACCAAAAGATCTGTGATGCTCCAATGGGGACAAGTTTTCTCGGAACCTATTACATCTAGGTGAATGAAATTTAATATGGAGGTAGTCCAGATGATACTCTTCATCGAGTTCGAAAACCAGTTCAGAAATATTATTTTTTTCGGAGTTATGGCCCTTGAATCCGAAATTGAACTTTGTACCAAAAGAGCTGTGATGCTCCAATTGGGACAAGTTTTCTCGGAAACTATTACATCTAGGTGAATGAAATTTTACATGTAGATAGTCCAGATGATACTCTTTATCGAGTTCACAGTCCAGTTCCGCAATATTATTTCAAAGCCCTTGAATCTGTAATTGAACTTGGTACAAATTAACGGTGTGATGCCCTAATGGGAAAAATTAAGTTACCTAAAAAATATTACATCTGGGTGAATTAAATTTTGTAATAACAGTCAGTTCCTAAAATTATTTTGGACAATATTATGATGCTTGAAGCTTTTTTTTAAACATAGTAACCTTCACATCTATAATTCTCAATGGACGGATAGCGGATGACGGGGGTATGTGAGCCATGCTCACTTTTTTCTTGTTTGTAATGTATATTCATTTGTCTGTGTTTGAAATGGGGCACATCTGAAATACGAAGCCAAAACATAATTTCAAATCCAAACTGGTAAAGTATTTTTGTTAAATTCTGATAGTTATATTGACAAAATGTTCGACTGGTAAACTATCATCATTGGGTTAGACTGTGAAATATTACCCATACGGGTGAGAAGACACAGGTGATTATGTTTGTGATATTTGCACATGTGCTTTCAAGTGATTCTCAACGTTGATTGGTCGGTTACCCGGAGAAATAATGACTATGACGTCATAAAACAATGGTCTGACGCGAGGAATTATCTTATGATATCACAATGTTACTGTGGCGACGGGTCCTTCACAGCGGCCGCCCAACATGAAAATGTAATAACCAAGCGTAATTTGGTCAATTTAATTGCATAATGGGTAATATATAGAATAACCAACTCGGTACGAGTGATTACGGGAAATATCCACTCGTCTAAATAATGTTCAGAGCCACTCCCTAAAGCTCGTGGCTGAACATTATTTAGACTCATGGATATTTCCCGTAATCACTCGTACCTCGTTGGTTATTCTCTAAATAATGTTTTTTACTCATACGCCATTTTAAAACTCACACCTTCAATATGGACACATCTAAACTGTTTGGTAGTTTACACTTTTAGTTTATCAGGCTTGAAAGGCCCGACTGGCTTATGGTATGACATGGTGTTCGACATTCATCCGTCTTGTCCATCCGTTAACCTTTTGCTTCTTCTCCAGAACCAGTGACTCTAGAGAGCTGAAATTGTATGTGCCCACTCCTTGGCCAATGGGGATTCTAACTTGTAGATTTGGTGACCCTGTGACCCCAATATGGGTCATAGGGGTTAAGACCTAAAAACCTATTTCTTCTCCATTACATAAAATACTTGAAATTTGTTATACCTTTGATAAAAACTTCAGGAAAATTTATAAATGATATCAAATCAAAATGCAAATTATATTAAGAAAATTTTTAATTCCTATGACCATTATAAAAACCCTAATACCTTACTCGCTTGGGTAAGAATGGATGGAAATTGCCATGTATGGAATACCACAACAAATATGGTCAAACAGTTCCAGTTGATTCTCTTAGGTTTCATGCAGCTTTCTTTTGATTTCTATAAGGCCCATGACCAGAGATGTGAGTGGGTAACAATGTCAGTGTGTGAGTGTTAACCATGTGAAGTGTTGACCATGGGTGAACAAAATTAATAAACAGTGAAGCGAATATTCTTGTATTATGGATGTTTAACACTTTCTCCCTGCAACTAGTCCCCATGATGTAAGTGAACAATTTCTTGAATGAATCCTGTATTATAGTTAATATTATTTCTGTTTACAGCTTGTTCCGGGAGGAGAAGGACCTGAGATGAGCTGAAGTAGTTGTCCTACCGTCAGTATATGTGTCCTTGTAAATAGTCATCACACAAACAGCATCATTGTTAGAATTATCATTCCCTGCAAGCAGCATCACCAGCCGACATGAATGTTTATTTAAATGAAAAAAACTCATGTTGCAAAAATAATTTTATTCTTTTTGATTTGTTTACAATATGTTATAAATTATCACTTTTAAAACCAGAGCATGTTTTTTGCATTTCATTTTGAGATCATAAATTCAAGATGAAATTATTTTGTTTCACATCATTCAGTTAAAAATAATATTTCTGTTTCAATTCATCAATTGTCAATCTTGATCATTATAAAAGCAAGTAGTCGTGTACATCACTCACTTATTGATATGAATATCTACTATTTCTGTTATACTCCATCTGCTCTCTTGAGTCACTTTGTACATAGATCTGATTAAAACATCTTGAAAGTAAACTGGGTAGTATTTTCATTTTGACATTGTATCAACAATCTTAAATAACATACTAAATCCAAGCTTCAAAACTGGTTATTATTGGAGCAATTGGCATATCCCATACATTATAGAAGAACCAGTTTTTAGATTGCAGTAAAATCATATATTGCATTCTGATCAATAAACGTATATTATAAATAATATACAATATATTCTAAACAAATGATTTTCTAATGATCTGCTTCAGGCGGAAATCATTTGTACAACAAAATCTGGTTTTGCACATGTCACGAACAATTTCCGGCAATTTCCTTATGATTTGTCATGAATTACGAGGTCTGCTTCTCTTCTCTCAGGATGAGAAGATATATATAGGGATTATTTCACGAGGAAATGTGTCCTATGACTTTTACGAAACAAGAGTGAATTTTTGTAAGCCCGAGCATATATTAGATTCGTAATAGTCATATGCCACACTTTCGAGTACAATAATTTCACCAATTTGATTCCTGGAAAATTGTTCAGGAAACAGCCCACTTCTCTTGCGATGGCAAGCTACATGCTATGATGTCACAAATGATGAAATACGGGAAGTCACAATGAAACAATGATTGCTAGGCAACGTGATATGTGCACAATATTAAATGTTAAAGTCTTCATCATCATCACAAATTGTGTCATTTTGGATCACAAATCTGATTATTGGAAACAACGTTTTGATAAGCCATATTGTACTGTTCGAATATGTGTAATGTGTTCACATTCTACTTGCTCTGCGAACTATTTTAACTCCTTTTTTCTTGGTGACTGCCATGACAACACCGTTGTTTTCCGGTAGATCGAGTAATTCCTGGAACGCAGCTACAACTTGGTCAACTCTGCAAAAATAAGCAGATTGGGCAAAATAAAAAAATGATAATGTTTCTCTGGCATCGGTGCATCACTTTTATTTGTGTAAGTGGCAGCTCCACTAAAATATTTTAAGAATTTGCTGCATCATTTTTGCAAAACGGGTGTGCCTTGTTTTGTATACTTGTACCACTTCCAAAAAGTAAAATGTACTCCTCCACAAAAACAAAACAAAAAGAAAGTCCTACAGTCCTCGTCACTTTTGAAGAATTAAAAATACCTTTTTATCCAGCCTTAGCTTCCTGATGCATTATTAGCAGCTCCGACTAAGTCGGAGCTGCTATCAGTTTTTGTGCAGTTTCCATCGCCGGCGCGTTTTGTATTGGCTATAACTTTTTTCCTATTAGGTTTTGAGAACTCATATACATAACTTCTTACTTATACCCCTGGGGAATTTTTTTGACATGTTCACATTCAAGGTCAAAGGTCAAGGTCACGAGTTCTGAAATCGCTAAAAAAATCCTTGTAAACACGATAACTTGAAAAATATTTGTGCTATCAGGCTCTTCTTTGGTGTATATCAACTATGGAGAAAGGCCAAGATTTGAAAAGGTTTTCGCTAACATCCATCAAAGGTCAAGGTCATAGTGAGGTCACAACTTAAGCATGCTTTTGCAAAAATGTCTTATTTCAACTATTATCACTTTGAATCATTACATGATTGTGATACACAATGAAAAGTGATCACTGATTGTGTGACCTTGAATTTTAAAGGTCAAGGTCACGAGAAAAGGTCATGGTCACCAGTTCTGAAATCACTAAATAACTTCTTTCCAAGGAGGTATCAACACCTCAATTATATATACATGACTTCTTATTTATACCCCTGGGGAATTTTTTTGACATGTTCACATTCTAGGTCAAAGGTCAAGGTCACAAGTTCTGAAATCGCTAAAATAATCCTCGTAAACACGATAACTTGAAAAATATTTGTGCTATCAGGCTATTATTTGGTATATATCAACTATGGAGAAAGGCCGAGATTTGAAAAGTTTTTTGCTAACATCTGTCAAAGGTCAAGGTCATAGTGAGGTCACAACTTAAGCATGCTATTGTGAATATGCCTTATGTTAACAATGAACACTTTAAGTCATTGCATGATTGTTATACACAATGACAAGTAATCATTGATGGTGTGACCTTGAAGGTCAAAGGTCAAGGTCATGAGATATTGGTTAAGGCCATGTTAATCCTTTGATCCAATTTTGAAATCAGAAATAGGTTTTAAGAAAAAACTTGTGAAAAGTGACCCCAGTGATGATTACGGTAGTAATAACTCGAATAATGAACAAACTTTTGTTAAAAAGAATTCCCATTTTTTTATGCTCACGAGAAGGCGGAACAGGGAAAGGCGAGACCCTAAGTTTCGGAGCTGCTCTGCTTTTGCGGTGTCCCGCAAACGCTAATCTAGTTAATATAGAAGACAAATTGTGTATTTATAGTGGTCAGGATAGAACGGTGGTTTGTTTGTTTGCTTTGGATCTAGATGTCTGGGTTTTAGCAACAGTCCCGTAAGATATCGCAGGATGTATATAGGGGTGAAACTAAATTTGAGCTTCGGTTTGGTATATATTATGTCACAGAACCCGTTAATATATATAGTTTGGTGCATTTGAGCTTCAAAATAAAGTCGCAACAAAACACTTATTTTCTTGAAAAGTGTAATGAACGTAAAAATATTAAGACTAAAAATGTTAATAACATTTATGAAATTAATTACATTCAATTTGGTCAGATACCCTTAGCACGCGCTAGTCGAAGTGGTACTTCTCTTTGAAACCAAATTGCAATACATTGTCGTGATATGAAAATTATTTAACATATGCCGTGTTGTAGATAAAAGATTTCTCAAGCGAATGACGTTATAAGTATATTTTCCAAAAATTATTTTTAATTTGAAACACTAACATCCTTGATGGCTCTTTAAATTTGGTATGCCATTCAAACCAAAAATATTGATGCACTGTACCACAAAATACCACGGTTTTACTAATGTATATGTGAACAGCTTTATCCTCAATGTTTGCGAGGGCTTGACAACATTTATAAGATAAAAAGGGGTGTTTATAAAATTTCCAGGATTTGTTGTTATTCACTACCTGCAAATTTAGATTAAAACCGACGGCTTTAGGCTGTGGTTTTGAATGCTGATTTTTGTTGTTGTAAATCCCAGAAATTTTAAAAACAATATTGTAACATGAACATTAGTTATCAGACGTTATGAGCGAACTCTAAGTACCTATATGAGAGAAAATGACTCTATGACTGTTTCATTTTTTAAAGAGAGGTCGTTTGGTCAAAACAAATGTATTGCACATAGAAACAGTGTTTAGTTTATGTGTATACATACTTAAGATAGTATGTTTTGATGAAGATACGTTTCAGAAAGGTCAGCACATTCTGATTTGGTAAAAAAAATTTTTTTACACTGAATGAAAAAGATGACACTTAATATGCACATGAGACTAAAATAAATGAGGAAATAACAAACTCCATGAGGCCGACGGCTTCCATCATCTGTTGAGCCTCTGTATGGTACTGGACTTGATCAACCTTCAATATGTCTGTGTTGGTGAAAGATGGACAGAGGCAGGCGAAGCTGACACCAATCTGCCTTGCATAGGGGTTAGCCTGAAGAGGACATTAGTGAAATTATAAGGACTGTTGATCACCTTCCTGCTCCATCGACGTAGTTGTATCCACAAGGCTACTGCAATCCCCTGATTGGCTGCTTACTTATCACCATGTTTACAAGCGTTGTACCACCCATGGTTCACTAGGTCTAGTCGATGCTCACAGGTTTCACTGCAATGCATATAGCCACCATGGTGTTGTGGGCTTTCCCCCCTCCTATAATACTTGCAGCCGTGATGTAAGTGAAATACTCGCGAAAGCAGAGTTAAACCCCAACTCACCTCGCCTCACTATATGTCATATTGCTATATAATTTATTTAAGAAATAGAAGACAAGTTGGCGTGCTTTATCGTTGAATAAAATATAGCAGGGAGCATAAAACACGAAGGGCGCAGCTATGTTTTATTCTACGATAAAGCACAACAACGAGTCTTCTATTTCTTATATGAGATGCCCTTAAACATCTACCGGTACTCGCTTTTATATAAAAAAAACATGGTATTTTTAAAATACTAATGTCTCCCGTCGTAGAACACATTCGCTAGCATTGAACAATTAATGTGACGTAAAATATGACGTCATTTGCTAAGCGACGCTCTGACGTCTGAAATCACGAGCATGTTTTATTGTCTCATAAAGCACGCTGTCGGTCCCATTGACCGCCTGTGTTTGATTGCCGTGGGTATCTTATATATAGCAATATTTTGTCAGCCAATGAAATGATTTGAAGTTGATGATCATTGGTCTCTTCATCAGGGCACTGCCAATATTGTTCAATTTATAGTCATTTTATTGGCTCGTTGTTTATAGAGCAATACAAGGCAAAAGTTGATAAGACAATCAAGTGCTTACAGTAGAGTTGAGGATACACATATATATCCTGATGGAGCAGGACTGTTGATCAATGACTTCATGTATTGGAATCTAGGGAAGGTTTATATATCGATTGATATAAGATCTGCAGATATTGATATTCAAATACGACATGGCAATACAAGGAAATGATTTGAAACATCTGTAGATAACCTTGACAATACATAAAAGACTGAAACAAGGAAACCAATATAATACAGATTGCAGCTCTCTAGACAGTGGTTCTTGAAAGGAAGTCGAAAAAGTTAAAAAGTTTACGGACACTGGATGCCATGCCATAAGCCTGTCGGGCCTTTTAGGCCTTGTGAGCTAAAAATCATTTTATTTAAAGTAATTATTCACTGATATTTCTGACCCCAAATAAGCGGACATGGGCCACTGAGTTGGAAATACATTTCCCAGTCTAAATATGAATTGACTCAAATTTAAAAGAGAGGTGTCTTTGAAACAAGTTGCATAATTTGAAAATTATTTCTATTATATTGTGTCGAACATGTAAGATTTTTCTAGAAAATGATTTATAGAGTATATACTAAATTCTGAGGTTGGTGGGGATAAAGTAGGGGTCCATCCAAAAGTAGCACTCACTGCAAGACTCCTAGTATAACCCATGACGGCCTCCTTGGTAGCTGCGTACACCGGGCCTGTAAATATCGGCACCAAGGCTGCAACATTCAACAGTTTATGATATATTTTCTCTCTTTATCCCTTCAGCATTGGTATGAAATACAGAAATTGTAGTGATCCAGAACTAGAAAATTGTTCAATATTGATATATTTCACATACATATTTTAAAGGGGGGGATTCATGAATTTTCATGTAAAATCCTCCACCCTGCCTCCATTCTACCTCCACCCTGCCTCCACCCTGCTCCACCACCCTGCCTCCATTCTGCCTCCTCCCTGCCTCCACTCTGCCTCCACCCTGCCTCCTCCCTGCCTCCACCCTGCCTCCATTCTGCTCCACCACCCTGCCTCCACCCTGCCTCCACCCTGCTACACCACCCTTACTCCACCCTGCCTCCACCCGGCCTCCACCCTGCTCCTCCACCCTGCCTCCACCCTACCTCCACCCTCCACCCTCCACCCTGCCTCCTATCTGCCTCAACCCTGCCTCCACCCTACCTCCACCCTGCTCCTCCACCCTGCCTCCACCCTGCCTCCACCCTGCCTCCTCCCTGCCTCCACCCTGCCTCCACCCTACCTCCAGCCTCCTCCACCAGCCTGCCTCCACCCTGCTCCACCACCCTGCCTTCATCCTGCTCAACCACCCTGCCTCCATTCTGCCTCCACCCTGCTCCTCCACCCTGCTCCACCACCCTGCCTCCACCCTGCCTCCATCCTGCTCCACCACCCTGCTCCATCACCCTGCCTCCATTCTGCTCCTCCACCCTGCCTCCACCCTCCTCCACCCTGCCTCCATCCTACCTAGTACCTCCACCCTGCCTCCACCCTGCCTCCACCCTACCTGCACCCTGCTCCTCCACCCTGCTCCTCCATCCTGCCTCCACCCTGCTCCACCACCCTGCCTTCACCCTGCTCCACCACCCTGCCTCCATTCTGCCTCCTCCCTGCCTCCTCCCTGCCTCCACCCTGCCTCCATTCTGCCTCCTCCCTGCCTCCTTCCTGCCTCCTCCACCCTGCCTCCACCCTGCCTCCACCCTGCTCCTCCACCCTGATCCTCCACCCTGCTCCACCACCCTGCCTCCACCCTGCCTCCACTCTGCCTCCACCCTGCCTCCACCACCCTGCTCCTCCACCCTGCTCCTCCACCCTGCTCCCACCCTGCCTCCATCCTGCCTCCACCCTGCTCCTCCACCCTGCCTCCACCCTGCTCCTCAACCCTGCTCCTCCACCCTGCCTCAACCCTGCCTCCACCCTGCTCCAACACCCTGCCTCCACCCTGCTCTTCCACCCTGCCTCCATTCTGCTCCTCAACCCTGCCTCCACCCTCCTCCTCAACCCTGCCTCCACCCTCCTCCACCCTGCCTCCACCCTGATCCTCCACCCTGCCTCAACCCTACCTCCACCCTGCTCCACCACCCTGCCTCCACCCTGCTCCACCACCCTGCCTCCATTCTGCCTCCTCCCTGCCTCCAACCTGCCTCCAACCTGCCTCCAACCTGCCTCCACCCTGCTCCACCCTGCCTCCGACCTCCTCCACCCTGCTCCTCCACCCTGCCTCCACCCTGCCTCCACCCTGCTCCTCCACCCTGCTCCTCCACCCTGCCTCAACCCTGCCTCCACCCTGCTCCAACACCCTGCCTCCACCCTGCTCTTCCACCCTGCCTCCATTCTGCTCCTCAACCCTGCCTCCACCCTCCTCCTCAACCCTGCCTCCACCCTCCTCCACCCTGCCTCCTACCTGATCCTCCACCCTGCCTCAACCCTACCTCCACCCTGCTCCACCACCCTGCCTCCACCCTGCTCCACCACCCTGCCTCCATTCTGCCTCCTCCCTGCCTCCAACCTGCCTCCAACCTGCCTCCATCCTGCCTCCACCCTCCTCCACCCTGCCTCCGACCTCTTCCACCCTGCCTCCATCCTGCCTCCACCTTGCTCCACCACCCTGCCTCCACCCTGCCTCCTCCCTGCCTCCACCCTGCTCCACCACCCTGCCTCCACCCTGCCTCCTCCCTGCCTCCACCCTGCTCCTCCACCCTGCTCCTCCACCCTGCTCCGACCCTGCCTCCACCTTGCTCCACCACCCTGCCTCCACCCTGCCTCCTCCCTGCCTCCACCCTGCTCCTCCAACCTGCCTCCACCCTGCCTCCACCCTGCTCCAACACACTGCCTCCACCCTGCTCTTCCACCCTGCCTCCATTCTGCTCCTCAACCCTGCCTCCACCCTCCTCCTCAACCCTGCCTCCACCCTCCTCCACCCTGCCTCCACCCTGATCCTCCACCCTGCCTCAACCCTACCTCCACCCTGCTCCACCACCCTGCCTCCACCCTGCTCCACCACCCTGCCTCCATTCTGCCTCCTCCCTGCCTCCAACCTGCCTCCAACCTGCCTCCAACCTGCCTCCACCCTGCTCCACCACCCTGCCTCCACCCTGCCTCCACCTTGCCTCCACCCTCCTCCACCCTGCCTCCACCCTGCCTCCTCCCTGCCTCCACCCTGCCTCCACCCTGCTCCACCACCCTGCCTCCACCCTGCTCTACCACCCTGCTCCACCACCCTGCTTCACCACTCTGCCTCCATTCTGCCTCCTCCCTGCCTCCAATCTGCCTCCACCCTGCCTCCATTCTGCTCCTCAACCCTGCCTCCACCCTCCTCCACCCTGCCTCAACCCTGCCTCCACCCTGCCTCCACCCTGCCTCCACCCTCCTCCATCCTGCCTCCACCTTGCCTCCATCCTGCCTCCACCTTGCCTCCACCTTGCTTCACCACCCTGCCTCCATTCTGCCTCCTCCCTGCCTCCACCCTGCCCCCACCCTGCTCCACCACCCTGTCTCCACCCTGCCTCCTCCACCCTGCCTCCTCCCTGCCTCCTCCCTGCCTCCACCCTGCCTCCACCCTGCTCCACCCTGCCTCCACCCTGCTCCTCCACCCTGCTCCTCCTCCACCCTGCTCCTCCACCCTGCTCCACCACCCTGCCTCCACCCTGCCTCCACCCTCCTCCACCCTGCCTCCACCCTGCCTCCACCCTGCTCCTCCACCCTGCCTCCACCCTGCCTCCACCCTGCTCCACCACCCTGCCTCCACCCTGCCTCCACCCTGCCTCCACCCTGCTCCTCCACCCTGCTCCACCACCGTGCCTCCACCCTGCCTCCACTCTGCTCCACCACCCTGCCTCCACCCTGCGCCTCCACCCTGCCTCCACCCTGCCTCCACCCTGATCCTCCACCCTGTATCCACCCTGTCTCCACCCTGTCTCTGGATTAGCAACTAGGAAACCTTCTACATGATCCAAGATGGCGGACAATGTCTTACCATCTTTATATGTTATATGTTATGTTATACCGGTAGGTAGGTAGGTATATGTATATGAATATTTAGGGTTTGGCACCTGTGACCATGTCCAATGTCAGGGGATAAAATATGCTAAATTCTTCTTGTTTAAACATGTTTTTAGATGAATATAAAAAGAAATATATGCAAGGGTGTGGTTCACCTGCGGTGGATGCAATGTTGATGATGGTACCGCCCTCTCCCCCTCTGTCTCTCTGCATCATTTCTAGTGCTGAGTTTGTGCACATTATCACTCCTTTCTGAACAGAAAAAGTTGCTCAAGTTACCTCATTGAAATGGCTCCAAAGTTTCAATATTAAAATATAAGGCATTGAACAATTTGGTCAAGTAAGTCAAAAACATTATTAAGTAACCCAGAGAAGCCAGATCCTTAATGATGACCTTTATTCATGTCTTTATTATCAGATAATGAGTATTGCACCTTTTATAAAATCTTACTTCACATTTGGTGTTAAAAAAATAAGTTTCTTGAATACCAGCTCTTACACCACAGATTTATTTGAATGAAAAGATTTCTGTAATTTGTGATTTCTTGATTTCTTCTTCTAAAACAACCAAATTCTATGAGGGACGAAAAGAGGATTTTTGTAATTATATTCATAAAAAGAGATTTGCGTTTACCAGGTTTATGTCGACCATAAGACTCCACTGGGGTTCCCCGGATATACCGGCGTTGTTAACTAAGATGTCCAGTCGTCCGTACTTCTGTCTCACTTTCTCAAACAAACCTACAGGACAACGATAGGGTTAATGCAGTTATATAGTGGAGCATTGATTAGAGTAACATGAGTGTTGGATATGGTTTGAAAAACGTATCTATTGAAGATCACGTCCAACTTAAAACAAAAGTTCTTTTAACTAGAAATGGAGTTTGCTTGTAAACATCAATTCAATGCAAATTAATTTGATTTTGTATTTCAATGCTTCATTAGTGCTTTTTAAACCAAATTTTAATTCTAAAACTAGAAACAATGGCAGTCCTTTATGAAGGTTGTACATTAGTTGAAATCCACAGGAGGGTACCTGCACACAGGAACTCGATATCGTAATCAAAACGTAGGTAAAACGTAGGTAAAAAAATAACTACCCCCTATATACTCTCTGTTATATAGGCGGTAGTTTTTTTTACCTACGTTTTACCTACGTTTTAATTATGATATCGAGTTCCTGTGCCTGCACACTATTGGAGACATTCACAATACTGGGAAAGAATGAACCAATGTTTGTTTTAACAGTGGGTAGTATCACTCTGTTAAAGGCTCGCTTGCCGTAAACACGAAATAACAAATATTCTATTTCAAAGTATTGCTACACGTATTATATAAACTTATCTGACAATGAAATACTATAACCACAGAAAATGAGCAACTACGTTACCTTTTACGTCCGCTTCTTTCGTCACATCGCATTGCACGAAGAAGGCGCAGTCTCTGGCATATCTCTGATTGAAACTCGCAACAGTTGCCTCCCCTGTTTGAACTTTGACATCAGCTATGCAAATCTGAATACAATAAATTCAGTTTCAGTCTCTCTACTTGTTGACTTGACTTTAAGTACTGTCATTATATTTTATACCTAAACATTGAAATTAGATTTTGAAGCAATTTTATGAGGATAGTCACCTTTGCCCCTCGTTTTACCAGCGCTTCTGCAAATCCTTTTCCCAGGCCTTGAGCGCCGCCGGTCACCACCGCTACTTTACCATGGACCAACATGACGTACTGAATAATCACTAATATTGGTAATATGCATTCGCGACGCGTGTACGATCTTACACTTAATTACACTACATTTACAAGTCCAAGTTCGATGCAGAAGCCTTGACCTGGCAGCAATATGCTTGGTCTATATTTAGATGGGTCCAAGGTTTGTATTGTACCGTATTTAATATAATAATCTCTTTAAAACACCGAACTTAGATTGCAGTCAATTTGTTTTTTAACATTTCCCAAAGAGGGGGATGGAGATGGATCTATTAAATGAATATGCTAATTTTTTCAAAAGGGGAGGGGTTGGGGTTCGAACCCCTGACTCCAAATGTGGTGAGACTGTGCATAACACGATTAAAATCTAACGAATGAAGTTCAGAAATGTTGGGCTTTGGCTGATCACTGAATGGGTGACCTGGATGTCACTGACACGCCCATGAGTTCAACGTTTGTTCAGACATATGCATACAATGCGATTTCAAATGTAACCCTTGTTAATTAAGTGGTTTCTTTCGAAATGTGTCCTTGAAACAAAATTTGATTGGTAACATATCCGAATTAATGTCTTTTGATTGTCGTTAACAACGATATTACATTATGTATGTGGAAACGTCGCTTTCGTGGAATGAATACATTGTTTATCCATAAAATTTGTCATCATTTTTCGACATGTGAATGTGTTGCGCATGCGCTAATCTTCTAAGACATTAGACTAGCCGGTTATATATTCCCCGTGGAGTTGACCTAAGGAGTGACCACTTATCGGTTGGCTGGGACGTTTCGATGATACTATAAGAGGAAACCATGATACCGAGGATATGGTAAGGTTGTGGACCCTGATTGGAAGGAAAACCCCGACGTTTTTTCCTGACTATGAGAGTCTAAAACCTTACCATATCCGAGGTAGAATGGTTTCTCCATATTATCAACCGTTTTAAATGTAAAACAGGCTTTGTAATTGTTATCCCGTTATATTGAGGATCCCTGGTAAATAGAGTCATTCATAAAATCCTTGTTTGGAACCTGAAATCAGCCTGTTAACAGCAACTTTGCTTGTGTACCGTAGAATCTCATCTGCCTACTACAGGTGGTAGTGGATAGTTCGAGACGTACTTTCTTCGAAACATTTGCTGTTCATATTCTGTCGTAAATTTAAGAAAATTTTCAAAATTAGTCTAAGTTAGTTTCTTCAGATCTTTTCTTTCAAGCCGTCACCTTAGCAAATATATCAGGATTTACAATCATTGTAATTCCTTCAAACAGGGTTTACAACTATCTATGTAAACCCTCTGGAGAGACTTACAATGTTGTAAGTCCCTCGTACCGGGTGATACGGTTTAGAAAGGTCGTTTCAAGTATCACGTTATATGGCTGGTAGGTTGATCAAGTAGTGAAATCGATGCTACTCCATACAAATACACTTTCATGATTGATCTCCGAAAGCTTTGAAACTATCATAATATATCATATATATAAGAAAGAAAACGGCGGACCACAATCTAATCTTTGCATATCTAAATGTTGGAATCGCCCATAATAATTTAATAAGTTAATAAAAGTTTTTATAATCAAGGTCGCAAGAAACCGTTTAAGAATAGCATAATGTTGTTAGATAATATTGGATAACCATGCAAATAAAACAAAATGTTCCCAGATTACATAATCAATCATATTCGTCGGTAAGTTATGAAATTGTGTCGTAAATCCAATCAGTATCAAACATTGATTACGATTGTTTACGTCATTCCAAAGCGATCGTATCACGAAAATAAATATTGTCAAATATAACAATGCAAATATAAACGAGCAATTTATGTGGTAATGTCTTTCATATGAAGTGTTTCAACATTGCCAGCAAACGCCGTTATCAAGCAGCAGCCCAGTGACCATATGGTGTACACATCTTGTAGCTCCTAGCACCAGGGGATTAATCTCCTCACACGATGTGCCAATTAATGTTCTCTATCACCGTTTGATGTAATAACTTCATCGAGAAGAACCAATAAATATAAAGAACCAATTGCTACTTCATTGCAGCTCCTTCGACGCCTAGAAATGGTTGTTTGGGTACCCGGTTGATTATTCCACAGGGTCTCTCCAAACCAAAACAAACCAAAACAAAAAAACCACCTCCCTTTTTGCCCTCTGTTGTGGTTGTAACAATCCATTGTAACCTGATAAAATAACGGGATACAATTTACAATTGGTTGTAGCTCTACGGTTGTTTTGTGAAATTGGACCCAGGTCATAATTTTGGGGAATATATAGTTCGACACGTCCGTCCGTCTATGCAATAAACTTGTTATAAGACGACGAATGCCTAGAGAACTATCGTACGTAGTGGTTCAATGCATTCCATTAACATATTCCAAGAATATTGCAATTTTTAGAATGAAATTAACGTCTGCTATATGTACAATTTCTTTGGAGAGAACTATATGGTACCCATCGATCATTTTGGGAATAAAGCGAACAAGAACCACATATAGAACGTCCGTTGTATCGTTTTAACTTGTCATGGCCGTTACACGCGTGCTTGACTATCTTTTTCATTTTAGTAACGGTATATTTCTGTAAAAGAAATAAATTCCCATTGGAACGGGTCGAATTTGAACTACAGTGATGGATTTGTTTCCGGAGCAGAACTCAGAACTGTTCCTTAAATCGTTTTCAGTTTTCAGAATGTGTGAATGGATTACCCAACTACTCAATTGGTGCCTTCTGACATTTTGATATTTGGATGAGATAGTGTCAACATGGCGTTTGCAAATTATCGGCTGCCAGGAGATTATATCATCTTCTTATATGTTTAAATGGAACGAGTCAATGTTGTCAAGATTTTCTGGACAACAAATTCGTTAGTGTGACCAAATCCACTGACGTTGTTGTCCAGAAAATCGTCCCTTTCTTAAGTATTCCACTTCAAAATGCTCTTAAAATGATTTAATTGATACGAGTCGTTTGAATCAGTACTTTACGCCTTGTGCATGTCGACGTCATGTGGTTTATGCTTTGTTCGCTCTGATTGGTTCTCAAGTCTGTTTTCAGATTTAAAAATGTCTTAATTGTTAATATTTAATGCAAAATGATGACTTATTATATAAATAAACATCATATATACATAACATACAATAATACCACTATCAATATTGAAAATGAATAAATATATAAATACAATAAGTCGGGCACTTTGTTTTAGATATATTTAAATTTTCAAGTCATAAACTACCGGTAATCCAAGTTCAAAGGTAGCATCAGATGAAAGGGCTGTCGTAAAAAGATAAACGTTTTAGTATTCAGTAATGCAGTGTCAAAGTAAAACTTTCAAAATGTCCACGATCTGGATGGCCATGTGAACAAATGATAAAATGTTCCCAAACACTACCATGCTCCAAGTCTGTATTTTAGTGTATGGTTACCGCACCTATAACACACCCTGAGAAGGTGAAACTGATGATGATTATGATTCTATTGAATACGTTCAAAGACAAACAATATCGAGAAGCAGTTTGCAGCTTTTCATAAATTTGAATTGGTAAATGTCCATGGCGCAAACATAAGAAAACTGAATTGTATTTCTATTTGTTAACCTGAAGCTATTAGGCTGGGTTTACACAACGTCCGATTATTTCTCATCGATTTTGGGTAATTTTACTCTACACGCGTGTTTTGCATGCGACTTGAATGCGAATATCATAAGTACGATTGTTCCATGTGTGATATATACATGTACATGTTTGAATTAACATGTTCTAAATATCCTTATCCATATACAAATTATTGACATTATCTGTAGGTATATATGTAGACACTACATAATTGGCAATCAAATAGTGAGCAAATAAACAAGGAAATATTTCCATTTCTTTGAGCACTTAAAAACGGTGTTTCTCTTTCGTTTGTTTGTTTACAGAGTGCGAGTAGATCACAGTGCATTGGGCAATATTTAAACAGGAAAACATCTTTACTAATTTGTGTTATTTCTCCTTTTATTTTCGATCGAAAAGAAAAACCCCGCGAAAATGATGTGTATATATTTCAGTAAGCTAGATTTCTGGCAATTGTCAAATGTCTATCAACATACTCGATGGTTATATTTACTCCATTTAAAGACATTGTAGCACGATTTTCCTACTGAAATAAAGTGATCTCTCAAATAAGTGTTACCAATGGTTAAATAGAATCAATAGAAAGAGTTCTAAAACGAATGTACATGGTTCGGTTAAGCCACCGACCGGCCCTTTTAAGGTGTTCACAGTAAAATGGCCGCTCGAAGGTTGTTCATGTGATTTGATTGATCTAGCGATACCTAAACACTCAGAGTAGAGTTTTAAATACGTCACAATGATGGAATGGTCAACCGTCTTGATGCAGTGTCTGAACTCTCAAATTTTAATGAGATCTACTAATCTACCTCTCACAGTGAAGAGTTCCACAACACTGTCGCTTTATACTTTGCGCCATGTTTTCGAATGGGGATACACGTTTTCTATGGACACGACTTATCATGTAATGTAAAGAGATTTTTATCCATTAATGTATCCACACCATACTGTATGAACTTTAATGATGAATGTCAAATTTGAGAAAAAATGACATGCCAAAAACGTGCTACAGCACCTTTAACTCACCGTATTTACTCTTATAAACATAAATACCGATCTCTTCTTAAGGCTTCTGACTTGTATGAGTGTGTTGCAAAAACAATAATTCTTATAAAGCTTCAGCATTTATTCCAGTTTAACTTGCTCATTTCAAACCGTTTATCATCCAGTAATTCATTAAGATCCTTTTTTTATTTAACCAATTATAAACAAATTTACCATTTATAAAAACCGTTATTACTTTAATAAATTTCGGTATTTTCCAAACATATATGTATAGTAAACGCAAAGTGTATATACATAAATGCCAGTATTAGACACCTGTACAAAGAGGTAAATAAAATCATAAAGTCAGAGTGTATATTACAGCAATAAGGTAAATGTATATTTAAAAAGGTAAAATTATGTTAATTTTGAAGAAACACGAAAATAGTTCAAGGGGAGTTCTAATGGAAGGACTCGCCGTTTTAAACCGAATATCCAAACATCTTTAGAAAAGAATCTTCAAATGACCCATTTGAATTCATCAAGACCACTGTCAACGTCCCCCTCAAGATATACCTCGCGCCACGCAGTCTCGCTGACTAATTTAACTCTTTGCCTCATTTCGTCACCCTTTCTGTGGTAGCAAAGCAACGAGCTGTATCTATTACTGGTGCAATGATGAATCTCTGGCACAGAAGAGGCGACGAAATGCAGCAAGATTTAAATCAATCAGTGATAGCGCGATGTATGCCTTGTTGGGAATGTTGGGCCACTTTAAGCCTGGCAGTTTTCATTTGGTTTCCCCCGACTTAATGTCTTCCCCGCTTTACTACTCGATATATATTAATGTTCAGTTAAATACTACACAAAGCAAACACCATTGTATTTCAAAACCATTGTGTCACCAGAGAACATAATAAATATATATAGACCTTGGTGTTACCATCATGTGTCAATAGAGTATTATCACAAAAGGGAGAGTCTCGTCAAATTGCGTTTCAACAAGAGTAGCAGCATCGTCCCTCTAGGTGTGACTAAAACATCAATGCCCTGTGTAAAGCAAATTCAAAACTTCCCACCTAACCTCTGATATACATAACCTCAGCTGTTTTCGCAACCGCAACTTCCCTCCGCAAGGCAGATAACTCGCGGCATTTAATTTTAATTTAAACTTGACTTTCCTGTCCTAGCATAGCAGAGCGCACAGCGAAGTTCGGGTGCTGCGCGCCACTAAACTTGCACAGACAAGTTAGGGAAATGAGACAAGGTTAAATTAGCCAGTGATTGAGACTGGCGCAAGTAATGCCCTGCGAAGAAAGTCGATGGTTGACCTGTTTCAGTAAGATTCGCTGTACGTTGGGAAGACTGGAACATATACGCCGGGTAGTAGGTCGAGAATCGAAAGAATCAGCGAATTTTGATTGGACAAGCATAAGTTTATGCTTTTCTGATGTACCATTTTTATACCAGTGTCTCCTCGTCTGACGTCATCTAACCCTTATGCCCATCTAATCTTGGTTGGGAGCTGTAACCATTGCAGCGGGCTACCCGAAATCGTTTCATCATGAGACTCACAGGGTACATAAGGAAACATGTGTTGACCGTCGGTCAATCAAAAACGAGTATTTATGTGTAAGTATATATTGTACTAAATGGTTTTAAGATTTCGAACAGCTAATCGCTTTCTGCCAATCGAGACCGGTAGATGGAAAAATATCCCAGTTCATGAAAGAAAATGTATTCTTTGTAATTTAAACGATCTTGGGGACGAATTTCATTATTTATTTGTTTGTCCTATATTACAATCAGAAAGAGAAAAGTATATTCACAAATATTATTACAATAGGCCAAATATGTACAAAATGAATATTTTATTTAATTCTAATAAGCTAGGAACTTTAAGAAGACTCTCAAATTTTTGTAAAATCATTATGTCTTTGTTCAAGAAATAGCTTTTATAATCATATGTACCTTTATACCAGCTGTACATACCTATTATATTGTATATTGTATCAATGTATATATGTTTATGTACCTCTTATGCTGCTGTTTGCAGCCTGAGTTCTTGAATAAAGTTCAGTTCAGAAGAATCATCGAGTTTTTCAGTGACCATGTATGACGAACAAAACTCAAGCACATATCGAATTAAAACTTTTAATTTCAAAGCGATGTTGGGCCACGATAAGTATATGTAAAACCCTTGATTTTACCCCCAAGAAACATAAATTTAAACGCTGATTTATTGTGGCTAGTATAATGCACGAGTCCCGTGTATAATCAGATTTTCTTAATCTTGTCAGGTGAAGGGACTAAAATCCAAAGAAAACGGTTGATATGCTAATTCTACCGAAATTTATTTCTTATATATTCACAACCTGTGAATTATTTCATCCAAGTGTTGAACTAGATTAAGATTAATTTAATTAATGTGATGAACCAAGGACAGGTATTTCACTAGAACGTCCAGTTCGGATCAATACACATGGCCAATGTAGTAACTAATAGCCTTTACGTCCCTTGACGTTCTCTTCCATTGACGTCATCCACTCCCTCAGTTGTCCAACCAAACATCAACAACACTATCACGGTTATTTTTGTTGTTAAGACAAAATGACATCTTGACAGTGCTGGCCAATTTATCGATAGACTATATCGTCAAATAACATACTAGTTTCCTGACATGCTAGCCACATACTAGTTTCCTGACGTGCCAGCCACATACTAGTTTCCTGACATTCTAGCAACATGCTACTTTCCTGACGTGCCAGCCACATACTACTTTCCCGACGTGCTAGCAACATGCTACTTTCCTGACGTGCTAGCAACAGGACACTCCGGAGTAGATTGCGTTCTTCGGACAACAGCTTTACTTAATGTAGGGAGAAAGGAAACTTCCTGCTTTGTGCGAGCTTTAGTCAGTTTGTGTCTCCTCAGTCCCTTCTCGTTGTTCTGCAGAATACTAACTACAAGGGAAGCGTCTAGCACAGTATGTAATCCTGATGTTATTGTAAATCCGTCTTTCTCCATGCCGTCATTTCGTGGATTTTTAACACAACCGCACACAATAGTCACAAATGATTGCTTGAATTTTTTGTTCATCGTTGCTATGACAACAGGATTGATAGTACAGCACAGGAAGGAGAGCCATACGAATGACGTCACGACAGTTTCCGGTATAGTTTGGCAGCACATTTGGGACATTATTTTTACCACTGATAAAGGAATTGAGAATAATGCGTAGAATATAATGATGACGAATAAAGCTCTCATTGCTTTCAGAGTTGTTCTGCCATAATTTTGAGTCCTCGAAGGAGTGCGAACATTAACCGGAAGTGGCATGGCTGCGAATACTCTGTGGTGTGTCTTGCTCTCTTTCACGATCTTCAGCACAGTAAAAATGATCACAATGGCGGGCAAGAGACACCCACATGTTTCCTTGAAGAACATATGAGCAGAGTTGTTATCCCCCAACAACATGCACAATGAAAACTTCACAATAAACGTATACATCCCTTTGCCAAAGAACGGTATCATGGCAATCAGTACGCTCACACTCCACGCCATCGCAGTCAATATGGCGGCGCTGCGCCTGGTAATAACGTTACTATACTTGAGGGGTTTAGATACAGCCACGCACCTGTCAACACAGACGAGCATGAGACTGTAGGCGGCACCGTTCCTGCCCACATTGTACATGAAGCCAGATACAGTACAGAAGGAGCTTGAGAACATCCAACTTCTGAAAACCCGGGACACCGCCGCGAAGGGGAGAGAAAAAGTGGCCACCATCAGTTCGGCTACGGACAGCGACACTATGAAGCCGTTCGTACACGTGTGAAGGATCTTGGTCCTGTAGATAACATACATAAGCAGAGTGTTCAACACTATTGCAAATATTCCGAGAAACGACGCCAGAAATGCCAAGAAGATGTTGACGTCAATTTTGATGACGTCATGAGACACTGAGTTATTGCTTGGCATCGCATCGGCATACTGGTCTTAGAGTTGACCTGGGAATCTCCTCAAAGTGCTGATACATGCAGACTTATCGATGTATGTGTCTATGTATATATACGGCTGGATCGATACACTATTTCGTCTGTCTTAATGCTTAATGCTGACTTGCATGCATTCACTGGTAGTACTGCACCTGTGACAAAGAGGAGAAAAGCATATGGTTATAGCGTTCAGTTATTTTAGTCAAAGTAATTTGATGATCTATAAGAGAACAAGGGTAAATCAGTTGTTACCATGGGAACAATCATCAGACTGCTTGCAGTTTTCAGATTGTGTTAATGTATTTTGTAATGTATGTGTACAGTTGTATGTTAATGTAACCAACGCATGCAAATGTCAGTAGTATTTCAATTCTTTGGAGAATTGCATATGTTGGGTAAATGTGCATTATACAATCTTTAATACGATATAGATATTTAGCAACTGCATCAACCCCTTATCAAGGACAATGTGTAATGTATGTGTACAGTTATATATATTCGACTCCCCTAAACTCTTTTTTTCAAGCAGACATTGTTTCAGCACGAATTCCCGTATTTTTTCGTGCGCACATGTGGCGTCATAAAACAAGTGTTCGTGACGTCATTGTAACTCGTCATCGCAAGAGAAGTTGTTTGTTTTCCGATTAGAGGTTCAATTCAAATGGAATAAAATGGGTTATAAAGACATTATGATGATTTTTACGAAACCCCTTCAAATGTTTGTATAACTCTTCACTCGGGCAAACAAACATTCACACTCGTTTTAAAAAAAAATCATATTGTTATAGTCAGGGACTCTCTATAGACTATAGATTATATAGACTCTTATTAGAGAGTCCACGGTATAGTGCGCATTTCATGTGCGCACATATCCACGCTCAAAAACATGCTCATGGCGCTACAATTAACAGTACAAATCAGAGTAAGTGTAACTGTTGGCTGTGTGTCCTAGAACTGAGTAAGTATATGACCTCGAGTAAAAATATATATTTCGATCATAGAAACAAATTGAAAGGCCCATTTTACGTCGTATTAAATAGTTTTAACTATTTTATGAGTAAAAATTGATATTTTTTAAAGCGATTACGGCGGCTGTCTCCTGCAGCTATTGAATTGCAATTCTTAGTGTCAGAAACCATTGTACAAAAAGCGACGAATATTGTATCAAAAGCTAACGTATGAATACCGTTATATGGTCCTCAATCTATATCCATTTGTTCTCCGAAAAGTGAGCTGGTGTGATCTTTAGATAGGTATGACACTCAAAGTCTCGAGGTAAGCGAGGCAGTCCTCCTCAACTAAACCTGCAACAAAACGCGGTTTACTGCATTTCGTCAGGCTTTCTGTGCCAGCGTAGCAACGCGTTGTACGCCGAAATGCAGACATGGGCCAATGTTAGGGACTATGGTTCGTATCATGCTCTGCGATATCGACCCGTCCTCGGAGTCCGTTGTATCTACCAATGGGGAGAGTTCGGACCCTATTGATCTTATTTTGAGATAACGAGAATCAAAT